>JBAMAX010003595.1:0-514228 GCA_037043745.1 Chymomyza amoena | reverse complement strand
TATATGGGAGCTGTCTAAACTTCGGGATTTTAAGACACATTAAAACCTGGAGCGAAATCAAGAAGCAAGCTTGGAGCTTATGAATTTTTTTCTGAAAGTGATTACTTACTCGAAAATTTCAAAGCATTATAATTCTTAACACATTATTTCAAACCAAAATGCTATCCAAATTTTTAAAACTGTTTTTTTATCTCATTTTTTAAATATGTAGGTACTAAACTCAAATGTATATTCTGATCTTCTCGAGTTGCCCCTGATTTAACTGAACATTGTTGGAGTAATATTTTATATAGTATGAATAATACTAAAATTAAATACCATGGGCTTTCTTTAATTGGCGTCTCACTCAACAAGTTTAAAATTGTTCAAAAGTTTTTGAAACAAATTTTTTCAAACCAAAAAAAAACATGCGATTGCTTGAATATCTTTCTTAAACTTATTTTTCGCACAATATATAGAGGCATTGCCTCTGTTTACACTTTGAAATAAAAAGGTGGTTCGGTAAACTAGACTGCAAATAGTTCAAGGCACAAATCGGAGATGGAAAAACTCCAACGGGCGTTCAAATTTCTTCTTTAAATTGTTTTCTTACACAATATTTGCTGAAAACTTAAAATACTCCGACTCGTACTCCAGCACATCATTTTCCAACATACCTTTCATATTTTTTGCGCAAATAGATGCAACCAACAAGTAATCCAAATATGGCCACACTGGTAATAACATATTTTACACGATCTATGCCACAAATATCGGTGTTCAAATAATGATATAAAGTTTCATTGCGCAAACTATCACAGCGAATGCCTCGAAAAAGTTGCGCCATTGTAGCGCATTTATTTAAAAAATTTTAATTAAAAATATATAAATTAAGGCACATTAAGTATTTCAGCAGAACTTTCATATTTTTCATAAAAGATTTTTTTATATTATTCACTTTTTATTTATATTGTTCACATTTTGCACATATAGACAATTTGAATTTCCTGCATAACTTAAATCACTCGTTCACAATCCACTCAAAAAATTTTTAGATATAAAAACCGAAAAAGCCGAAAAAATTCAAATGTAAACAAAATATTCTACTATTTCGCAATTATACACAAAAATACACACAATTGCATATGTGTACGTCTTGTACTATTTAAAAAAAATTTTCATTTTTCACAATTTCGACGCACTCCACAACATTTGGGTTTTATTTTTAATAAATGTATTTTATCGTAATTAATTTGTTAATTGTAAACAAAGCGCCAAAATACAACGAAATATGCGCACGTTTTGTCGATTGACCGCTTCAAAATTTTCACGTCTGCATCGGAGCAGTCTCGAAACGGAACAAAATTCAAAATCTGAAAACCATAAAGAACATTGCCCAGCGGCTATTATAATCAGAGAGAGATTGAGAGAGCGCAAGAGTTGCAATTGGCGCAAACACGGACAAGCACGTGCATGATCGCAAACTGAAAAAGCGAACGAGCAAGCAAAGCAGACAGCAAGGTAACGAAGTTTGCATGCTCTCACTGATCTAAGGAGAAAACAAAAATTACAAGTTTTAATGTGTATAGTTCAAATAAATATGGTTTGAGATTTGACTAACTAAAAAGTGTCTTCAAGAATTATTTATATAAATTTCTCTAGTTACATTTTTTTTCGAATGTTAAATTTTTGCAAATGTTACCTAATATATTGTACTACTGTGCCCAAAAACTAGTAGGAATTTTTCGATTTAAATTACGCGGCTAAATATTTTCGCTCAATTTTTCTTTTTTTAATTGGCTACAACTATTACTGACTTCCATGCCAAATTATATATCAAAATATTCATTAGTGTTTCAGTTACACTTGTTTTTGTGCGACACAAAAAGTTAATTTGGCGATTTTTACAATGTCTAAAAATATTCAACAAAGAAAATGTTTTTTCCTGAATGGAATAAATGCTGCAGAAACGTTAAAAATGTTGAAGAAGGCTTACGAGGACCGAGCTCTACCAAAACCAACAACTTATGATTGTTATAAATTGTTCAAAGAAGAAAGAGAACGCTTTAAAGACGAAGAGCGCCCTGGTCCACCGTCGACCTCAACTGACGATGCTCACATCCAAAAAGTAAAAGAATTAGTGCTTGAAAACCGTTGATTAACTATAAAAGACATTGGTGATGAAATTGGCGTATTTTGAAAGATGTTTTGGGCCTCAAACGTGTCAAGTCTCGATTGGTACCAAAAATGCAGAATTTTCTCGAAAACAGCACTGACTTTTTCGCCAAAAATGCAACCAATATCATTCCGCAACCACCTTATTCACCTGATTTGGCTCCGTGTGACTTCTGGCTATTTCCAAAACTCAAAAGATCACTCCGAGGGAACCGTTTTGAGTCGGTTAAAGACATTCAACGTGAATCGGCGCGTGCTCTGAAGGCTATACCGGCAGAAGACTTTTTGGCATGCTTCGAGACTGGAAAAAGCGGTGTCATAAGTGTATTATATCGAAAGGGGACTATTTTGAAGGGGGCGAAATTGATTTGAAAGAATAAATAAAGATTTTTTGATTTATAAAAAAAAATTGCTTCTAGTTTTTGGGCACAGTAGTATGTACATACATATGTATAAGTATCTCACGTTGTTGTTGTAACTAAAAATCATTCTTTTTTTACTACTGCATACTGAAAAAGCTGGTCAAAATATACACAACTGCAAGCATTGGCAAACACCACCTCAAAATGTATATGATTAGATTTTAAAGGGTATACAAGCATACAAAGCTCTCCTGCTTGCTCACGCATGTTTTGGTTTTGTTTTTGTTTGTATGCCGTTATTTTTATTGCGCAAGGCTGTTGTTGTTGTTGCTCTTGTTTTTATTATTGTTGCTGTTGCTTTTTTAATTGTTGTTGCCGTTGTTTTTATTGTACTTGTTTGCATTTTGTTTACACTCGTTTGTATTTGTTTGTATGCCGGTTGTTTTTTTTGTGCTTTCTTTTTCTTCAAAAACATTCATATGCAGCTCGTCAACAGTTTTAATAGCGCAGTGACTCTCAAACTGTGTTAACTAATTTGACCGGTTTGTTTGAAAGTAAAAAATGTTTAGGCTTTTACTAGGACAATGACAGTAATTTGCATTCACTTAAGCTGTAAAACCACATTTATAAATCTGGCACGTTTAATTTGTCTTGTTGTATGTAGTGCATATTTAACTATTTTTTAAGCAAAACAAGTATTGTAATTTAATTTTGCATATTAATTAGGTTAGAATTAAAACTGTATTGCTCGAATCAACAGAGAAAAAACAATTTATTTGAAAAATTTGAATGCAGTCTAGGCATGCATTCAAATTTGAATGAATGACGTCGCGTTTAGCCTGGAAGAGTTGCCATATGGGTTGATGACAACTTATGGTCATCCATTTCCAAATCGCATCATAGATACTGGAGAATTGTGTTCAACAAAGTAAGCTCATGTTGCTGATGCCGTGATGGATTGGAAGATTCGTCCTAGTTTTTTGGAACTAGGACTGCCATTCTTCTTGGACTGCTGTATCTCTAGGATACTAACATTGTTTAAAGATTTGTCGCAGCAACTCGTTGTTCCTGGTTGAAGATTACTCATCCCTGGTCAGTTCTGTTTTCAGTTTGCTGGGCGATTTAGTGGCGATGTTAAAGACTTCCAAATGTTGTGACAAATGATTGGGCTCTGATTATGTTTCATTAGCCGGCAACTCAGTATCCTAGCGTTGTTATCCTAGTATTCGACTTAGAAGGCTTCTTTGTCGAGTCGACTATGGCCAGGAAAATTGGTGATTGAATCTTTACCACAATTTAGATGATTTTATCTTCATTATAAACAAATTCATCTCTCATTACTTTACGCTTTATTTCTTTAGACAGGTCTTCCAACATGCAACGACGTTTTGCAGGATTTTCTATTCTTTTCGGTGTGTCTGGCAATGGAACTGACTTTATTCTTTTCGGTGAGTCTGGCAATGAAACTGACTTTATATACGTTTTGATAATCCACGTCCCGATTAAAGTTGCGTTTACTTCAGCCATAGAAAGGTGCGCGATTTTTTCCAACACCATAACACCGCCAAAGGTAAAGTTCGTCCAGTTTACGCTGTTAAAGATTACTATGCCAGATTGCGGCATATAAATCAAGAATTTGTACTCTTATTTGTTTAATCTCTCCAACAAAATTGGAACCCAATGAAGTCAAACAGAACTTAAAAATGCATTATGCAGTCTGTGGCACACAACTTTCCATTTAACTTTTTTAAGGTAAGTTGAACTCATTTCGGAAATTAGTAGGTTGACTAAACACAATTCGTACGGCAGCAAGTTGGAGAGTAACAAGTGTGAGGACCAAAATGTCAAGATTGAGAAGATGTGTAAAGTGGATGGCTACGAAGTAGATAAACCTCTAAACTATATATGTATATGGACCGGCCAGCAGCTAATAACATATAAAAAAAAAACTGAAGTAATGAAGTAAAAAGTGCATTGTATAAAATATTTGTAAAATAAATAAATTAAGTAAATTGGTAATATTTATAACAATTATCATATAATTATCAAGCTTCCTTTCGTGTTAGCAAATTTAAAAAGTTGTATAATCCCTTTCATAACCATGTACTTGAGTGTTTAACTTATTCACTGTGATCTCTTTAAACTAAAATACAAATTCTTTTTGGTAACTGCAAATATCAATAACCTGTTGTTGCGTGTGGAATGCTTTTATGGCTTCGCCAGGATGCTGTGGTCAGCTGTCAAGCAATTCAACACTTTTACATTCACCTGGTACATTAAACATAAAGATTCATAACATTATAAGCTGGACGCAGCCAGCATGGTACAAGAATTTAGAAAACAAAAAAATAATGCAAAAATTATATTCAATTTTTAAGCTTGTCTAAATTGTACAAGCATAATCACAGCTACCGCAGATGCCGCCCAAGCCCGAATGGTTTTTATCCGGCTCAATAAAGAAACGCAGCGGCTTTGTGCAGTTTAGCTCATGTTCATCGACTTTGTCTTGAATCAATTGACGTAATTGGATCGTGTCAGCGGTATGCTTAAACTGAACACCACAGGCGCAGTTGTAGCACTGTTCTTTGCATTGCAGTGGCTTGAGCAAGCAGACAGGACAAAGCAGAGTATCCTCACTGTCCGCATCATCGGTATATAAATTATCGACGTCTTGTATGCCCAAAGCATACCATTCGTTCATTTCAGAGAGCAGTTCCTCGTAGACCTGCTCCTCTATTTCAATATCTTGATCCAATTCATTCAACTCCAAACGCAATATGTCATTTAAGTCGGCCTGGGCAAAGAGCGCAAATGTTTTAGTACCACACAAAGTTAGTAGTGACTATTTTAAAGCTTACTACTTGAATGCTGCGATTTTTGTCCACGCAATCCTTTCTAGCCAGCATAATACGTGCGCGGCATCTCTATATGGTAAAAAAATACGTTTTAAACAAAAGTTACGCATTTTGTTAATTTACTGCTTACATCCCGCAGCAGATCCCGCAGGTTTGTGTTGCCCACACGCTTTTTTCTGGCCACATTTTGTGCGTGCCGCTTTTGCTCAATGCTTGTATGATAAATGGGATTGCGTGGGCACTCCATTATTTAAACACTTAGATGCAACAAAATAAATACAAAACAATTTAATGCCAAGCTGAAATTGAGCGCAAAACACAACAGCTGTTTGCTCGTTTAAACGATAGTTCGATTAATTATACAAGCATTCATGCGCCTTGCACATTTTCCTACACTTAAACGCAGGGTTGCGTTCGATTTTAATTTGACATAACCAACATGGCGTATTTTTTGCTTCCGCTCTTTCTTTCCCTTTCTTTTACCAACGTGCATAGTGTCAGTAAAGGTTAGTGCAAAGTTTTTAATAAAATTTACAAATATTTATGAATTTTTAAATAATTGTGCTAAAATGTTGACAATTTGTGCTCCAAATAGATGCCTGCTCCGGCTGCCAAGAAACCTGTAGCTAAAAAGCTACCCGCTGTGCCGGAATCAAAATTGAAGTTCAGCAAGAAACAAATCAGCAAGCGTGCTTCTGAGACAAAACGTCGCTTGAAGCGTGCCGCTGTTGTTGCTCTACGCAAGAAGGAGAATCTGGTGCGTGCCGAGAAATACCAGAATGAGTACATCAAGGCCGATCAGCGCGAAATTAAACTGCGTCGTTTAGCCAAGAAGCGCAACCAATACTATGTGCCCGCTGAATCCAAATTGGCTTTCGTCATCCGTATTCGTGGGTGAGTACACGTCTGCTGCTTGTTATTGTTTTGGTTCGCATAACTAATGTGCTTACAATTTTAGTATCAACAAGGTCGCTCCTAAGGTACGCAAGGTGCTGCAATTGTTCCGTCTGCGTCAGATCAACAACGGCGTGTTCATCAAGTTGAACAAAGCTACCATCAACATGCTGCGTATTGCTGAACCCTACATTACCTGGGGTTATCCCAATTTGAAGTCGGTGCGCCATCTGATCTACAAGCGCGGTTTCGTTAAGCACCAGCGCCAGCGCGTGCCCATCACCGACAACTTTGTTATTGAACGCAAGTTGCGCAAGGCACACAGCATTCAGTGCGTCGAGGATTTGGTTCACGAGGTCTTCACTGTTGGACCTAAATTCAAGCAAGCCTCCAACTTCTTGTGGCCCTTCAAGCTCAACACGCCCACCGGCGGCTGGCGCAAGAAGGCTAACCATTTCGTCAATGGTGGTGACTTCGGTAACCGTGAGGAAAAGATCAACAGACTGCTGCGCAAGATGGTCTAAGCGGATAAGAGAATATTGTGGGATAGTTTAAAACTACGGCTTGATGGCCGTAGAAAAAATAAAAGGAACTTTTTTTAAACTACCAAATTACGTTTTACCTTGAATCATTTAACAAAATATTTATTGAGATTACATATATATATAAAATACTAAACGGCCATTTCCATTTGTATTTTTGGATAAGGCTTGTAGTCAACAACCTCGAAGTCCTCATAACGAAAATCTTCAATGTTCTGCACCTGCCGTTTTATGACCAGCTTTGGGAATGGCCTTGGTGTGCGTTGTAGCTGCTGCTGCAACGGCTCCACATGATTCAAATAAACATGAGTATCACCCATAGTGTGCACAAAATCGCCAGGTTTCAAGCCCGTTACATGGGCTATCATATAGGTCAGCAAAGCATAGGACGCTATGTTAAAGGGCACACCCAGACCCATATCCGCGCTGCGCTGATACAGCTGACAGGACAACTCGCCACGCTCTTGATTGACAAAGAACTGCGCCAGGCAGTGACATGGTGGCAATGCCATTTTGGGTATGTCTAAGGGATTCCAAGCGGACATAATAATGCGACGATCCGAGGGATTGTTGCGTATAGTATCTATGACCTGACTGAGCTGGTCTATGCCTTGACCAGTATAGTCATCATCACAAGTGCGATATTCAGCACCGAAGTGACGCCACTGAAAGCCATATACAGGTCCCAAATCACCAACAGCACGATCAGTAAAACCACACTTGTCCAGAAATTCACGTGTGCTATTACCATCCCAAATGCGCACATTCTTGGCCTGCAACAACTTGGCATCGGTTTTGCCGGCTACAAACCAGAGCAGCTCCTCAGCAACGCCGCGAAAAAATACACTTTTAGTTGTCAACAATGGGAAGCAGTTACGCATATTAAAACGCATTTGAGTGCCAAAAATAGACAGCGTGCCCACTTGGGTGCGATCGATGCGCTTGTCACCATGTTCGATGATCTTTTGCAACAAATCTAAATACTGCTGTTCATCCCGGTTGATTAAATCTGGCTGTTGCTTTCCATTGTTTTCCTTCGAATCGTCAAAATTACGCTTGTTGGGTGAGCTTTTATGCGGAGATTTGTATTCTGTTTTTTGTGGCGACTCTTTCAAGGGTGACGTCTTCATAGGCGATTCATTCATTTTATACATTCTTATGAAATTAAATTATGTTTACTTTTCAGAAACTTTAAAATGAACTGTGTGACTAACTTGTTTGTCCTCGCGCTAAATTGAAGCCAATAAAGCGGGAAAAAGCTAAACCTGCCAACCCAACATTTGACAGTATCAGTATTGAGCATTCACAGTAGATGATCGTTAAATTTAAAAGCTTACATTTTTCTCTTTTAAACTTACCTTGGAGCTGTTTTTAAAAACATTGTAAGCCTTTAAAAAATAAAATTACAACTTTCCACTGCGCAGTAGGCTTACGGATAAGAGCTAGCGGGGGTAAAACAGTGAATGCAATTTGTTGTGGCTGTGAGGTAAACAACAAAAGGGGATTTGCACATTGCATTGCATTGTATTGTATGTATTTGTTTAATAAAGATAGTGATAAAATGAAAAAGCAAATTAAACTTTTCGGAAAAATGTGGCAGCTCTATAACGTGAACTTATCGATAACAACGATATAAAAGTTTATAAAGTGGAATATTTGGCCGTTAAGAAAAATATTTCAGCAAGTGATGACTGGAGTTTGTGGGTTTGGGTCTTGTGAGCTGTTTTTTTTTTGCAGGTGTGGTTAGAGATTGGAAAAAAAACCTGATAGCCGTCGTAGTTACAGCCCTAACCAAAACAAAATAAGCCAAATACAGCAGCCACCAACAATTTAAGGGGCTGCTGTATCCATAATCCAGCAGAGCACATGCGACCATGCAGCGATCCGGTTTGGTTCAAGCTATCCAAGATCATGTAGAAAAATAAATGATTGCATTAAATACGAAAGTGGACGACTTTGATATACCCTGTACTATCATATTGCAAGCAAATTCGCTATATATATTATACAAAAAATATTCGAAAACGGAAAAATGGCTATAATCACATCTTTCATGAAATTTTTCAAAAAACCCTAAGGCTGATAAATACATATGTATCGGTATCTTCAATAAAGATTTCTGAAGACAAATGTTTCGAGTTTAATGATAACTAATCTTTTCTTAGCATTTCCAAATAGAACTTGTATTTTAAGTTAGTTACAACTTGCATGCAATTTGCAAATCTTTTCTAGAACTTCAGTTTGAGTTTGTGTTTTTCATATGCAAATAATTTAAACAAATAAATTCAAAAAACTTTATGCATTAGAATGTATATTTTTTAATATTGTATATAGTTGGTGTTTTGCTTTTTTATGGGCGCCCGACTAACAATTAGTTACGGAATTTGCTTTGGGATTTTTTTGTTTTCATACAACTTTTATGCATTTTATCAGCAATTCGCTTAAATTAAGTTAAGAACAAAATATAAGCTGCATTAAGGCTTTTGGGCAGGGATCCTGGGTGAATACAATCAGGCGATAATTCAACAAATACTATTACAAATTTGCCTGTCAGCTGGCAGTGTTTGGATGTACAAATCTGTGTTTGAAAATTTATATTTTGTCGCCAAATTTTAACGAATTAACAAATTCAATGCACATAAAAAATTGAATTAATATAGAAAGCAAATGTATCCTGCTTACAATATTATTCAATGCTTTTTGCGCTTACATTTTTTTGTTTTTAAATATTTATCATCTTTCATACTTATGCATATGCTAGGGTGCTTACGGTTAGTAGTTCTTGCTATGCGCCGTTGTCTGTGTTATGTTGGTGTTCTTGTGTTTATTTTGGAACACTCTATTGATGACCACCGGCATGTGTTGTGGTAACATGTATATTTTGTACCAAACGTTGCCCCCAGTACTCCTCCAGATTAAACGGCTTGAAGTTTTTCAATTGATTATCAGATTCATTGCAATATATAACAGGCGTCCCCTGTTCACTAACCTGTAGAAGACACAATAAAAAAAATATATTAATATATTAATAAAAATAGAAACTGGGTATATATAAGTCCACCCACACACGAATATATTTAAAATGACCTGCCGCAAGATCTTATAAAGTGTGCGTCGACTAAATCCAACACATTATTTATGAGGAAATGCTTAAGATTGTTATATCGGTAAGTGCTCTTTAATAATCAAATTAATAGGGGATTAGATTATTGTTATAAGGAAAGAATCAAGCTCACATAGAGGTAAGTAAGTATGTCATACTTTTCTGTGTACATAATTTAATGATTATAATGCGACGAAGCAAACTGAAGATGTTTTGTGAAGCATCTTAGTCGGCTAACCATTAAATTCTTTCTTTAAAGTTGTATGCTACCTGTTCATATTGTTTCACTTCCTACCTTTAAGGTCACAAAACGCGTTTAAAGCAAAACTAAACTAAATGGAATAGGTTAGCACAGTAAAGTAAAATCTATTTATTATCTATAACGCAAAGGCGCTTATTAAGAGCAGAGCGGAGATCCGTATGTAGCTTCAGGTTCAATTCCGCTCTCTGTGTGGCTGGTATCTTATGGTCTTCATGCTCTAAGCGAACGTTGCTAGCTATATCAATACTCGACTCGATGCTGATGACTTTTGGAGAGACAACCTATAATCTGTCTTTTTCTTTGTGTTGCGTTTTGTACATTTCAGAAATATATACCATCGTGCACTCGTAGTGACCTCAAAAAGTCCGACGTATCATATTGTGAGCAATGCATTTAGAACAGAGGTTCGATTTGTCACCTTGTTAAGGTCAGTAGTGCTCACTGAGGGCTTGCGACCAGATGGTTTCAGAGACGAACATGGCTCATTCGCTAACCAAGGTGGTGATGCTGATATTAGTATGAACAACTTTTGGACTACCTGCTTCTAAGAGGAGGCTTACACATGTACATCTTATAGAACTACCATAGCAGTATGCATCTAAGTCTCATTTTGAGATACACAATTTAAACTAATTGCAGGTCTTGACATTGCTAATGCTTTATACCCGCACTTACTTTATTCCAAGCCTCACGAATATACCGAATTAATTCATCATGTTGCGATAGAGGCACATTTTGTTGCTGCTGCTGGGAAGCTGCCGCTGCATACAACGCATTACTATTTCCCATTTGGGATGCTGCGGATGCATTATTAATGCTATTAGAGTTGGAGTTGTTGGAGTATTGTGAATTATGCGTTGAAGAAGCTGTCGACGTGGTCGATGAATTTGAATTGTTTGATGAGTTATGATGATGATGATTGTGTGGTCCGTTGCCGCTGCCTTGGCGGCGCATATTGTATGTATTGTAGCGTCTGAAAAGTAAAATATAGGTCATTATAAATTAAATACACCCACACTTGCATTTACAAACACACATATATGTATATAAAACTATTTCAAACCAATGCGTCACAAGCTATATCTACAATAAACAATGCACAAAAACATTTTACACGACTTACTGATTACGTTCCATTTTGCACGTTCTGTTTTCCTTTGTTTTTATTATTTAATAAAGCGTTAGACCTTTTAAATTTATTGCTCTTAGGAGTATATTATTGTATTTGTTTATCACACAAAACTGCTATTTATTTTGCTTTTGCTTTTCCTTTTTCTTCTGCTTTTGTTTTCTTTTGGTGGCTCTTCTGCTTTCGGTCTAGCTTGTTTGGCAAAAGATAATTTTTCGCTGCGTTTGCAATGTTTTGTATGCGTTTTATCAGCACGCTAAATTGCGCAGAATACAACTTTTGCACTTTAACACCAAGTTTAAGTGTTTAAATTATTAATTACTAGTTATTTTTATAAATTTCTATGCTATTTTTATTTAGAGCAACCTCGCCGAGCCAGTGTGACTGCAAAATAAAATTAGCAAAATGCAATATTTTGGTATAAATATACCTAAAAAAAATACTGCAAAAATAGTTATTTATAATGGCTGCCGCTGGTAGCTGTTGTATGACTATTGTGAACGTTGTGCAGTGTTGCCACTGCGTTGAAATATTTAAATAAATGAAAAACTGATGTTTGCATACAAGCAACTGTTGGTTTGCTGAGCAAGTTGTCTGGGCTTTATGGATTGTAGTACTTATGGATTATGGTTCTTATATACCTTCGTACACTGCTCCGTTTAAGATCATTTAGTCTTAACTGGAACTCATGAATGTGCACTTTCCAATGGATTGCGTTTTGGACACTACCAACCAATTGAATGCTCACCTGGTATCTGTCACTTGCTAGACATCTACAAATCGATATGCTATATTTAGCATAGACTCCGTAGTTTTAGTACCATAGGCTTAAAGGTCTAGTAGAGATTTCAAATTTATAGATTTCTCTGTTTCTATATTAGGTTATCTTCGTTTGCATCTTCGTGCATCCGTAAACAATACAAAAATGGGAACTACAATTTCTGCCAGGGCCCCTGCAGAGTCGAAGTTTAAAAACTACTTATTCTAATATTTTAGTTGGGACTCTCCCTGAACTCGTGCGCTCCCTTTTCTAATTCACACCTGCAAATCAAACACAATTTTTTTCAATATTTCGCACACTTTTTAGGTTTATTTTTATAAAATGCATAACATATATATACTTGTAACTGTTAATAATAGATGTTAAAAAATATATCCGAATATACATATACATTAAAAGAAATGTAGAGAATAATCAATAAAAAATTTCATGTACAAAAGAATTACAATATAAACATTATTAAAATTAGTAACATAATTCTAGCATTAAATCAATTTGCAAAATGCTTGCCTGTACTTGTTTTATTTTTTCGCTACTTACTGAGCACTCTTAAACACAACACGTGGAATCATACAATAGACAAGTATCATACATATTTAATTATGTTTTATATATGTATATATATATATAGTACATAGTAATAACAAAACTAATTTGCCAGCGTTTTCGATTTTCTGTTTTTGTTTTTTTTTTTTTAACAGACAAAATTCACATTTAGAGTGGATTTTTTTTAAATCTCAATTTTTTTTTAACATTTTGGCAGCACCAGAGAGAAAGTACCTTTAAATTTCATTTATTTTTACTAATAACTATGCATGTGCTTCATCTAAATAAAGGTTAGTTTTGTGCTAACATTTAATAATTCTCAACTATGTATAGGACGAGTACGGGGAGCGGCAAAGTTCGTGACTTCAAAATGAGCACTGCTTAAGATGTTTCGGAGCATAGATCAAAGCCAACTATTTAAGTCATTTGGCTTGCCAAATTTAGAAACATTCAAAAGCGATTCGTTCACAAACTCAACTTTCCGTACTCGTATTTTGGCTGCGCTGTTGGCATAAAATCGAAACTAAACAACAACGTTTAAATTTTGGACACACATGGAAGTTACAATTATTCACACAAATCAATCGACGTCACCCACACATGATGATCACACTCAGTTCAACAAAAAAAAAAAAACTTACAGATCATCATCACCAATTCCCTCAAATGCTTCATTACGTACCGCAGCTGCTGCTCCAGCCTTGCTATCATCATTGCGAAAGAAGACCGCTGCAAAAGTGCGCGCTGTTGTAAGTTTATGCTGTTGTTTAGATGTGGGCGTCAAACGTTGCGCCAGAAACTTAACCGGAGGCGTGGCTGCTGTGTTGGCTGTAGTGAAACTTGACAGATAGGAGGTGGATGTGGACGAGGCCGAACTAGGCGTAGAGGAAGCAGATTCTGAGGAGGCTGATGTTGAGACGCCGTGTCCATTACGTAGTTGCTGATGTGTTCTAGAACTGCCTGCATCTTGCTCCTCATCGCTGCAGCTACTGTCACCAGCAGTGTGTAGCAGTTCATCGACCATTGCCTGCAAGCACACGGACATAAGCATGGCCTGTTCGCTGGTTATGGTTATCCAACGCAATGTTTGTTTAGACATGAGATACTCAAAGGATAGCTGCAGCTGTGAAGCTTGATCGCGGGACTCGAAAGTGTTGTGCAACGCACTGACACGCCAACAACGCATGCGTGTTACCCTGAATTTGGTTTCATAAATTTTAGCGCCACGCGCTGTGCGTAAACTTAACTCCTTGTTGCCAATGGTGACCATAGCTGTGGTCTCCGGCTCGGGATAATCCACTTGAGAGCTACCAAACTGCAGACAGCCATAGGAGGGCAGCTGACGTGCTAGTTCCAAATATTGCAGCGGGCGTGCATGTAGCTGCAGGCTACGCAGCTGGCGTCCCATTTCTGGCGTGCAAATAATCCATTCACGCGCTACATCTGCTACTGTCTGGTTGTAGAGCAAGTCGAGCGCTACGCCGTTGTTGATCAGTTTGGCATCCCAGCTGGAGTTCCAATAACAGGTGCGTAGCAACAATTGACAAGGTTGCGCCTGCAGACGCGTGATATAGGGCGATTCAAAGTCCATGAGACGACGCAGTAGCATCAGTGTGGGCGGCTCGTCCGGCACGGGTACCCGGCGCATAAGATAAAGACAAAAGAAATGCATTAGCTCCGTGGGCAATTCAAGCGCACGACAGACATTTTGCAACAGCGCGCTGGTATTCTGCTGCACATGACAGTTGACCAGCAACTGTGCGCCGGCAACGTTTGTATAGATTTCAACCTCCAATTGCTGCTCCTCGCTGTCCGAGGTAACAGTGCAGTCGGCCAAAGCTGTATCGAGCTGAGCACGTTGCAAAAACTGTTGTAGAAATGGCAAGCGAGCAATGCGCGCATCCTGACCAATTATTTGTAAATAGTGCTCAAGTGAAGCGCGTCGCGTTTCCAGCTGACTATTGGTGAGTGGCAGCAGACGCTTGGGCGGAAACGGCGGCAAGGCCGCGCCTGCACAGCGCCTACGCAGTTGCTCGTGTAGGGCATGCAGCTGCTTATAACGCAGACAACAGTGATAGTTGCCATTTATGTAAATGTTGTAAACTGTGAAGGTGGGCGAATTTGTTGTGCCATCCACAAACAGTTCCTGGGTGTCCGGTATGGAAAAATGCATGTTGTTGCTGGGCTGCTGGTGAAAAAATTTTTGTACGCTCGCCTTGGCGTTGCGTTTGTTTTTGCTTCACTTATTCATTGCGTTTTTCAAATCTTATATTGCACTTGGATGACGACGTTTGGATTGCTTTGATTGCTTAGTCAGCAAGCGCACTGCTTTTCACATGGATTGTGAAGTGATTTAAATTAATTAAACAATTGTGATTTGTGTGTTGTGTGGAATCCAATATAAGCAATTACTTTTATGGTGATGCCACTTCTTAAATTGTGTAGCCATTTGTTGAAGGTTACTGGCAAGTGGCCACTCCAATTGATTGTGGTTGCACTCTTCTAACGCATTGCATTATACATAAAAAGTTTATTTCAACTCTACGAACTTCGGCTTTTAATTGAAATGGTTCCACAGCGGAACTACGTTCCAAAACTCTTTTGCGCAGTTGCAGGGCTGCCAGCTTGTTGCTTTACGACGTAAACAAACCAGACGGCACATGTGAGCCGCTACATTTTAATTAAAGTGCAATTTAAGTTAGTTTTAAAACAAACAAAAATGCATCTGGAGCAGCAGCGTCCACATCATGATATTGCAGCTCTGTTTGCCCAAGCACGTAATGAGTCACCTGGATTTCTGCGTGTTAGTGCGCCTATGGTGCGCTACAGCAAACTTGAATTTCGCAGGTTACTGCGCCAAAACGGTGTGCAACTTGCTTTCACGCCCATGATAATTGCAGATTCGTTCAATAACAGTGAAAAGGCGCGTCAAAATGAGTTTAGCACTGGTCCAGATGATCAGCCACTCATTGCTCAATTTGCCGCCAAAGATACTATGGAATTTGTGACGGCAGCTCAGCTCATCTACCCCTATGTGGATGGCATCGATTTGAATTGTGGTTGTCCACAAGGCTGGGCTATAGCTAAAGGCTATGGTTGTGGATTGCTTAGGCAGCCTGAAGAAGTACGCGATATGGTGCAAACCGTGCGGCGCACCTTATCCACAGAATTCAGCGTGTCAGTAAAAATGCGTCTTTTAAATGGTCAAAATGTTGAAGACTCCGTAAGGAAGACCATCGAATTGGCGCGCCAGTTGGAAAGTTGTGGGGTAACGTTTCTAACTTTACACGGGCGCACGCCTGCTCAAAAGCATACCAAGGACTCATTGAATGTGGACGCCATGGGCGAAGTACAAAGATCGTTGAAAATCCCACTCATTGTCAATGGCAATGTTGAAAGCTATAAGGATGCCTGCGATTTATATGAGCGTACACAAGCGGCGGGTGTCATGGCTGCACGTGGGCTACTGGCAAATCCTGCACTATTTAATAGCAATTATCCGGAAGCAACAATCACGCCTGCAAAGTGTGTGCAACAGTGGCTGCAAATTGGTTTAGAAGCCGGCGATAATATACAATTTCAATGTTTTCATCATCATCTTACATTTATGTGGAGTAGTGAAATGAAGCGGCGTCTGCGTGTGCAGTTCAACAGTTTGAATACCAAGAAGGAGCTGTATGAATTTTTAGCGGAAAATTATGACATAGAACCCACTGAGGGCAACATTACTCCTGCAGCATACACAAATTGCACTTACTCACATTTTACACCACCAAAACATGCCAGACATATTGCTGCTGAAGAAAATAGTTGGGATTCCAGCAGCGATGGAAAATTTTTTACAGAGTTTAAGACACAGAATCTATCCACTGAAAAATTGGATGATTTAGAATTGGATGGTCTGTTTGGCGAGCTGGAATAGCTCAATAAAATCACGCTTGTTAATATATATAATAAAAGTATTTTGATTTCAATGCATATGAAAATTAAATATAAATTTGTTAGAATTTATGCAGAAACTTTTCTTTTCGACGAAGATTTCAGTTAAAATATGGACTACATTTTTTTGGCTCATCGATAAATTTAGTACAATATCGATATAGCGTCCAAAAATTGCCATCCTTAGTATTGCTTACAACAGCTGGCAGCTGGTGCTTTCATTTTGTATACATTTTCATTTGACATTAAACATTTTTCAAAATGCGTCGCCGCGAGTTGCAAACTATACAATTAAAACTTTCCGAGCTCAAGGAGTACGAACAAGCAAAAGCTGAACGTGCTAAAGCACGACAGCAGTTACTTACACCACGTACGCCTACTTCGGACAGCGATGTGCTGCCCTCTACCAGCGTTCCGGCCATTTTGCTGGCCAGCGGCACCGAGGAAGGCGTCGCGCCAAAACCCAGCACCTCAACCTCATAGAAATAAAAGTTACAGAGCTAAGACTACGGTAAGCTATTCACATTTATTGTAATTTACATTTAACAGGAAGGTAGAAGCACTAGGTAAACACAAACATCACACTTATAAAATTATATTAATTATCATCGTTCTCATGGTTGCTGCTATTACCACTTTGGTTATTGTGAAAACGCACTGTCTCAAAGCCATCAACAAGTATTTGACGGTCCTCCGGTGGCTGCCGCTCTCGTAACCACTCTTCTCTAACTGGCACATACCTTCGCAACCCGGGCCACCTACGCCAGCAGCGGCGCTTATGCATAATCCACATAATAGATCCGACGGCACCAAATAAAAAGCAGATAACAAAAATGCTAATGCCTCGCGCGTGTGACACTTCTGTTTCTGGTGGTTCTTTTTTAACTACTTTTGGTTGCTTTGTTGTTGTTGTTTTGACGCTGATCGGCTTAGGTGTCGTTCTTTGATTAGCATCGCATATTGTGATATTTACAAATGGCGTCATTGCATCCTCGAAAGCATCGGCCAAAGAGTGCACACGCACGGCGCATTCACTGTATGTCACATTATAATGTCTTATATGCACAAAGTTTTTCAACGAATGATCGCGTCTGGTCACACAGCCAATAGTGCTCTCCTGCATCGCTCCCATCAATGCTGGGCGAAAATGCACTACATAAGAAAGTACAACACCATTGGGCTCCACAGGCTCTCCAAAACGCACAATATACTCATCCGAGTCGGGCACTCGACAGGCATTTAAATAGGGAGGCAAGTCAGCATCTAGCGTATAGTTGGTACGCGCATTCAGTATTGAATGACTGCTGCATTCCGGATCATTGCAGGCTTGCAACTGCAGTGAGTATAGGCGAAAGCGCTTTAGGTCCTTTAGTTCATAGAACTTTCTATAACGCTCAATTTTCACCTGTACCAAAGGTTCCTGTGCTTCCTGCTGTACTTTCTCTAGCAAACAATTTGCCGGCGATTCCATACTACAACGATATTGCTCGCGCATGTTCTTTATAAACTGTTTATCATCTTCTAGTTTGGCCTGATAGGCACAGCAGAGATCATAATCATTTGGCGGTGAATACCAAGGACTGTCAGACGTATCCTCAAATTGATACGTACGTTGCTTACAATAATCACGATTTTCTATATAGGACGCGTCATCCGTCAGCTCATAAACTTTTAGCAAATAGTGGGTCAGTATGGCACTTTCATCATCTATTATTTGGAAAGTTAGCGAGTGGTCTGTCTTATTGACTAACTCCATTTTCGGTGGCTTTGGCTTATCTGGTTTGGTGTATACATAGATAAAATCACTGCGTGCCTCGCGATTTATAGAGCCACCAAAGGTGCGCACCAGACATATATAGCGTGTATTGGACTGAAGTTCAAACAAAGTGTAGCTGTAATGAGTGCTGTTATCGTTAAGCTCGTCGGGAAATAGCAGACGCCGCTGCCAGTTGATGCGTGTGCAAACTGGCTCATCAAGTTCACTTTCCTCCGGTTGAAGCTGACCCTTTGACAAGGGCTTATAAACCACTTCTATTTGCTCACTGGTCTGGAACTTGGGCCAACTGAGCTCTATAGCGCGATGACTTAAAACCTGCAGGAATACACACATAAAACTTTTAACAATATTATTGAGATTGTTCACGCACCTGCGTTATTAACTGAAGCTTGGATGGTCCACAAGAGACTTCTTGATCATTGGTCTGCATTGAGTCAGGTTTTGTATGAACAACATTAGTCTGGAACTCTTCTATAATATGATTGCAAAGCTTATTGTTGCGATGTATGTACATGTGACCCTTGACCAATTCCAGGTTTCCATCTGCATTCCACAGCTTGCTTAGCATTTTATTGTCGTAAATTATCAAAGAATAATAACCATTCTCCATGGGATTACCATGAATGCGCTTCAGATCTTTCAAGAACTCCAAGCTCGTCAGCTGTGAGCTGGGAAATAGTAATATAAGTATTATAAAACAGGTTAAAACAAAAGTGAATATAACTCACCGAATAATCTTTAAATGACCGCGTATCTCTCGTAAGGTGGCAAAACCTCTGATTAGCAGCTTTTCATCTACTGTATTACGTATTGTTATGACTAGACTTCCATTCAAAATCTGACATCCTCGTATGTCTTCTACATCAGCTAGATTGTATATGACATAAGCTGTATTCTCCTGCTCTGGTGAACAAACACTAACGCAAGCCTCATTCAGATCACAGCGCACACAATTGAATCTATCATCCGCCTTAAAGCCACTGGGACAAAAGGTTACACATTCCGAATTGTAGGTATAGTGACCAGGATGTTTAATGCACTGCTCTCGCGTGTAGCAGCGCTGATATTGCTCCATTCTAAACCTAAAAATCGACTGAGTGGCAATCAACAAGACACCATGTGGATATGGTATACAGCAACAGAACAACTCACTTGTCTTTTGGACAGTTCTTAACGCAGACGCCATTATCGTTAAATTCCCGACACACCGTGCAGCCGGCAGCGGTGGTATTGGTACAGCCACCCAAGCATTGGCGATCACATTGGATTGTGTTTCTGTAAGAGATTATAAATATTAATTTGGCTAGGCTGATTTTTTGAATTTGTATACTTACTTCTCACCGCGCCGCCCATCATTATCAAAAAGCTGGCAAGTTTGGTGTGACCAGCAATGACTATTTTTACAGCCATGGCATAGAGCACGTGTCGTGCAGCTTGAGAAATTTAGGAATATGTGATTTTCGCCATGGCTCGAAGTAAGACGCTCCCAGTCTACCTGTTGGCATTAGAAGTTGGTGTGTGAATGTATACCCATAAAACAAAAAGCAAAACATACTTACGGTCTCTAATTCGCATAATTTTGGACAGGTACCAATATAGACATGACCTCGTTGTATAGCCCTCAACGCTGGAAATTCAAGCTGTAAACAAACCGAAAATTCAATTTTTGATAGTACGTCGGATTAGATCTCAAAAGGGAGCCCTTATAACTTATTGTGTTTTTTTCCGATTTTCAAACTTTGTCTATGAGTGTTTTATACTGAAAACCCTGATCAGTCGGTATGGTTTTGGTCTCTTAAAGTCCTCTCAAGGCGGAAAGCATTTGAGTTTATGCGAATATGGTTACAAACAATCATTTACTGAAATCAATTTCAGGGCATTATGGATGCTAGTCTATTTCCACAACGCCCTCCCTTAAGTCGTGCAAACTTTGACTCTTAATATTCAGGTCCAGAAACAAAACGTTTGTCAAATCTAGTAACAAATCCAGTAACAAGTTTTTGCTTATTGACCCAGACAGTCTCTATTGAGAAACGTCTGGTTTGCGTGCGTCCTTTTTGTTCTTCACTGAGTTACTTTTTATTTGCTTCAGTTCATCCCTCATGATTGCCGTCTTTTCTACAATATTTACCCTAACCTGCTCAAATCTAGACTATACCTTAAGTTACCCATTTAAATTCACACCCAAAAGTGACCATCCATTATTCCAACTTACCTGCTGTAAGTCGGGCATATTTGTTATACCCAAAGCATAGTTTAAAAACAATTTACGTCCGCGTATCACAGTTAGATTAGGAAACATGTTCGTAATATTCATCAAGCCGCGTACTTCAGTAAAAATCATAAAATCAGTTATTTCCAATAATTCGGGATAACTATATGCGGAAAAATTGCAATTCTTATGTATGGGCAACAGCGTAATCATGACATAACCCGTAACTATTGTACAATTATCTAATAGATGCATTTTATCGCATTCATTACGTATGTCAATGCTGGTGCACTCTTTATAATTTGGTTCCACTGATTTTGCTTTAGTCGGCGCAACTTCTGTAGACGGGAGAATTTCTGTCATGGCGACTTCATGTTGCGGCAACACTGTGGCCAGTGCTAGCAACAAAGCGCTTAGCAACATGTTGTTAAGCATGGGCAATTGTTTTTGACTTTTGGGTGTTAATGTTGCCGTCGATGTTGCGTGTTTATAATTGTAGCCTTCGTTCTGTAGTTGTTTTTGGAGGTTTTTGTTGTTGTTGTGCTGAGTGATGCTGTTGTTGTTGTTTACATCAACGTTTTCGTAGGAAAGCTTAGCCTTAGCTTTTGATTGTTCTTTTTTCTTTGCCCTTTTTTTTCCTCGTTATTTGTTTTTTTCGGTGCAGTTATTACTTTTGCAGTCACACTTTACTTATTTTTATTCCTTGTGCTTTTGCTTTTTAGCTTTATTTTTTTTTCGCCTAATTAACACACCGTTTGCTTTTTGGTCACCAAAAAGACAATCTCGATCGGCTTTGCACGATTAGCTCTCAATTTATGAGTTTTAAGTTTTTCACATTGATCTTGAGCGAAAAATCGCACAAGCTACAATTGTAGGCTATATTTTTTTTGGTTTTTTGCACTTTTGAATTTTTGCCGCTCTGTTATTTTTGCTTAGCTGTTAAAATGGTTATACAAACAAACACGAACATATCATACATATAAACATTTAATTTTAAATAGTAAAACGAATAAAACTTGGATTACGCGCCAATACGTCGCGTTGGATGTTGCTCTATGCTGCTGCAGCTTCAAAATGGAGTAACTTTGTTGTGGATGCCAAACTAAACCGTAATTCGAGCTAAGCATTCCAAACTACAATTCCAGTGGAGACTGTTTGCACTATTTTTGGGAACCGTTTTTTTGTATATTTTTTTCTCAATTCTTTTGAAGGCTGCGATTTGTATACACTTATAATTTTTAAAAAGCTTTTTAAAAAAGTTTACAAAATAGTGTGAACACAGCATAAAATAAAAGAACTAATAACGTATTCAAAACAAAAAAAAATTACCGAATAGCTTCCTTAAGTTTGTTTTTTAAAACGTACACTGACCTCAAAACAGTGTTGCTCTATGATTTAACTAACGAGCAGCAACATAATTTTGCAAGCAATATTTTTTCGAATTTAGAATTTAATATATATGATTAGGCTTTTAGAGAAGAACTAGCGCACAAATTGAAAAATTACAGATTTTTCAATATATTTTGTTGAACAAATAAATTTTATAATTTCTATTTAAAAAATTATTATTTATATATTTTTTTGATTACTATATTTATTAAAAATCTTTTTAAACAATAGCCCAGTGTTTACACAGCATAAAAAAAATTAAAAACCAATCCAAAACAAAAAAATTCCCGAATAGCTTCCGTAAGTTTGATTTCTACCAAAATTTGATTTCAAAAATTATTATTTATATATATTTTTGATTATTATATATTCATTAAAAATCTTTTTAAACAAATTTACAAAATAGCCCACAGCATAAAAAGAATTAAAAACCAATCCAAAACAACAAATTCCCGAATAGCTTCCGTAAGTTTGATTTCTACCTCGTACGCAGAGGTCAAAACAGTGTTGTTCTATGATTTAACTAATGTGTAGCAATCTAATTTTGCAAGCAAATTTTATGGAGAGCTAAATATTTATTATTAGGCGTTTAGAGACGAACTAGCGAGCAGATTGAAAAATTACAGATTTTTTAAATTACATATTTTGCTTTCAAATTGATTTGCAAACAAATTCTAAAATTTCAATTCCAAAAATAATTTTTTTGTGCTTTTTTGCTTTGTTGAATTTTCAAATTTTTTAATTTAATTTTTTTTTTAAATTTTGTTAATAATATTTATTCATATAAAAAAAAATCTGTTAGTTTGGTACCAAACACAAACGCTTACAGTAAGCAAAGCTCCTAACTAAAACAGTGTTGCCCTATTATTTATATTATATTTTGGCGAATGGAAATAATCGTTATGAAACATTTAAAACAAAGTCGTTTATTATTTATTATGAGCCAATTATAATAGTTTTTGAACTTCGGAGTGTAGGTCAAAAAAATATAAAAAATATATATTAATAAATATTTTATGATTAAATTAAATAGTGTTAAAGGTCAAATTGACAATTTTGTTAACTCGCTCAATTAGACTAAAATTTCCAAAGATGACTAAGCACAAAATTCTTCAAAATTTGTTTAAAAATATCGTAAACTACAGTAAAAACTTCGCATGACAAAAATCAAGCTAGCTTCCAAAAGAAAAAAAATGTTTAATTAAACTTAGATTTCCAGTGAAAACTATTGCACTTTTTTAAAATGTAAACCTTTATAAAAAATATTTTTTAATATAAATTTGTAATTTAATGTATCACAAATTAAACCACAGTAAACACAAAAAAAATAGCATGTTAGCCCAATCAGTATAGTTTACTGAAAAAATCTATGGTATATTTAAATATATTTATATTGATGGAGCCGGAAACTATACTAAATATTTGATTTTTTTAAATTAAATTGTCTTAGGGTCAAATTGACAATCTCGTTAACTCGTTCAATTAGTGATATGTGAATTTATATATTCGATAGAATTTTTGTTTTTGCTGTTGGCCCAGAAAAAATGAATTAGTTGTATTGCGCGAAGATTCTTTATATATATATATTATAGAATATATATTGAATGTACTTATATGGTAGAGCTTACTCATCTTTTATGATTATATAGTAAACAATTAAAATTAAAAACTTTCTATCAAGCCTGTTGCTTTATATGTTTATATGAATTTCAAAAAAGTAATCGCAAAATAATAAATACCACTAATTTAAAAATTTTTGAGTCATCGAGTGAATCTTGAAAATAATTTTTGTCGTGTAATTTTGTGTCTAGAAACACGATAATTACATTGATTTTTTTGACCTTTTTTGAGATTTTTTTGAAAAACATGATTTTTGGTACTATTTCCAGTTATTCGCATTTATTTCGTGAACAAAATATTTTACCGACATTAAATAGATCGAAAAGTAGTGAATTGGCCTTTACTGCGACATGTGAATTTTCAACCATTTTTCAAAATTAAAAATTTTAATTTTCAAAAAATGTTTTCTAATTTTTTTAAGCTTTTACGAACATTTCGAGTTTAGGATCTTAAGAATTGGGTAAGAAATTAAGATGCTATAAAGCCCTGAACAAAAGTTCAAATTTTCATTCAATCCCACGTTTGTTAAAAAAAAAGTTTGACTTTAAAAATAAACATCTCGAACTATTTTTAAAAATTAAAATTTGAGTATTTTGAAATCATATGAAAAATCATATAAAAACTAAATATTTTACCGACATAAAACAGATCAAAAAGTAGTTATGTGGCCTTTTCTGTGGCATGTAATATTTTCACCCATTTGCCAAAATTAAAAATTTTTAGTTTCAAAAAATGTTTTCTAATTTTTTTTAAGCTTTAAGCTGAAAGAGCTTTGAACATAGGCAAGATCATAAGATCTAAACAATTGGGTAAAAAATGTAGGTGCCATGTAAAAAAGTTCAAATTTTAACTCAGTTCACGTTTGTTCGAAAACATTTTTGATTTTAAAAATAAAAATCTTGAACTCTTTTTTAAACTAAAATATGAGTATTATGAAATCATATTTAAATACCAATTTTTATTATACAAATTTAGAAGCAAGAGTTATTATGAAATAGTTTTTAAATGCCTATTCTAATTTAAAGTTATTTTTTAATTTTTAAATAAAAATTGACATTCTTAATAAAATAACTTTTATTTTTTTTTAAGTAAATATTGGCATTTAAACAATATTTTATAATAATTAAAATAAAAAAGTCTGTAATTTTTTTTATATAAAATAAAAGTTATTGATCAATTTTTATTTAAAAAATTGTAAATAAAGTTAGCATTTAAATATATTTTTAACCAAGGAGTCTGTTTCTATATTTTTAAATAAATTCTAAAAAAGGGACAGTCTGAAGGCTATAAATCATTTTTACCTTCAAATTAACTTCTACTTTATAATTATACAAAAAAAACGCATGCTTTAATTTTATTGGAGTGTGGGATTGACTTTTTGTAAACAATTAAATTTGTTTTTTTTTAACAATTTAATTTTTTTTTGTAAAGTCTTTTTTTGTTTGTATTTTTTTGCAAATTTATTTTTAGTTAGTTAATTACTGCGCGAATAATTTATCCAATTTTGATATGGTTTAAATATTTTCGCTAAATTTATAAATTAACTTTATTTTGTTGGGTTCTTAATACTTTTGCCAAAAAAAATACTATAAAGTTACATTTGAAAATAATTTTTATCTCAATTTATACTTTTTTTTTTAACAATTACATTTTTTTTTTTTGTAAATGCTTTTTCCTTTTTTTATCCAAATTTATTTTTAGTTAGTTAATTATTGCCCAAATAATTCATTCAGTTTTGTTTTGATTTCATATTTTCGATAGTTAATTTATGAATTAAATTTTTAATTTGTGGGGTTTTGAATAATAAATTTTTATCTCAATTAATTTAAAAAAATATATAATAAATCCGTCTTCGGTTTCTCTGAGCCTATCTAACGTTCTGAGGGCTTTTCCAATTTTCATAAAACCATTTTTAAAGCTTTTTTTAAAGGCATAGACCTATTTTTAATTGCACAAATATGAGATTGGAATAGTCTGGAAATAACATCTATAGAAAAGAATGAAAGCTTCGAAAATCAGTCAGAGATAAGTTCTTTAAAAAATATTAGGCTTCCAAGACGCCTCATACGATATTCTTTATGTTTTTTCTGATAGGCTTTAAGTATAATTTATGTAAATATTTTTTACCCTTGAAATTAAATTTTTTTATTAATAGAATTACTGAAACTTATTAAAAGATATAATTTTTTGTATCATAGTATAACTTGCAATTTTTATGCACTAATATAAAATTAATTAAGTTTCAATAATTTTCGTAACACAACACAAAAATAAATTGACACTATTTAATTTATATTATTTAATTTAATTTGTATGATATCACTAATTGTGTATATAATTTTTTGTATATTTGCAGATTTATATTAAATTTTACGAGCTCACAAGTAGATGTCTAAAGGATTCAACAGATTTCATTAGCGGATCTAAGATGGATTTGCTTTATTACCACAAAAAGCGTTTATATGAATAAATTTCACTTTCTCAACATATTTTTAAAAAAATAACTTTATTAGTAGTTTTATTTATGTGCCCAAACCAAAGCGTTGGAAGCAGGATTCACAATATTTATTTCATAGATTTTCGATACGTTCGATTTAGTGCCATAGAAAAATGTTTATTTAACTTAACGCATTAAATTTAGTTCCTATTAGAACATCGTGCATAATATTTTAATTGTAATGCATACATTTAAGTTTTTATTGTTAAGCTCTTTAAAAACTGACAATTCGTAATATACTATCATAAAATATATTATGTACGTTGTATTATTAAACTTGTAGAACTTGGAAGAGTCTTTGAATTTGTGAGCGAGCACATTTTGAAATAACTTGAGAAGCGCGCAGCGTTGCCGACGCCACAACTCGACGACCAATTGCCGACTGGCGCTGGCAATGAGCGTGGCCAAAGTGTCTGCTCCGCACCAGACCGGCCCGATCTGGGCTGCAATGATCTTCTGTTCTGTGTATGAGCAAGCAAATTGATTTTTCATTTGATGTGCCACTGCCCAGAACTTGCTGCTGGCGGGCTGCACTGAGGCGAGTGCAGGCTGCTATTACGGTTACAGATAGGGGTACGGGGCCTTTGGCATTTTATAGGGGCATTGGGCAGTTGGCATTGTCGTAAATTAATTAAAAGAGTTTGATTTGTCGTCAAGTTGAATACCGTGGACCCAGTTAATTGTTGTCATGTTTGGCGGCAATTCTTATATAATGTTTTGTTGAACTTCTCTAAGTAAGATTTCTCGCACGACGCGTCGTACACTGGCTCAAGGTGATGACGTTTAGCAGAT
Organism: Chymomyza amoena; assembly: GCA_037043745.1. Classification (NCBI taxonomy): domain Eukaryota; kingdom Metazoa; phylum Arthropoda; class Insecta; order Diptera; family Drosophilidae; genus Chymomyza; species Chymomyza amoena. The sequence continues at coordinate 487,374 of JBAMAX010003595.1, read as the reverse complement.
CTGCACAGCTGCAATGTGGGCAAATTTCTCTCAGTGCACTTTATGTGCTCACACTCTTTGCGTGTTTCTTTCGTTTTTTGTTTCTTTTTTTTAGTTTTTGTTGTATTCTTGCGCTCAGCCGGCTTAGCCTGCAGCTGAGCCGCAGTTGCCGGCTAAAAGGTAGACCAGCTGATTTGCATGTGGCTCATAAAAACAGCTGACTCCAATTAGCCACATGGCATACTCTGGAACTCCACACATCAAGTCGCATATCCTCATGCAACACTTACCACTTGCCTGTCGCTGTTTCCGATTAGTTATTAACTTTAACGAGTGAGCTGAGAGTATAAAAAGGCACGAAGTGGTTTGTAGTGCACAGGTTCGTTTTGGAAATGTAGACGGCTTTTATTGCATGGATCGAAATGAGTAAGAGCATACAAAGAAGTAAAAATCTAGCGTCGTCCAAAACCAAGCATACCACCGGATTGAGCTGGTTTTGTGCCTGCGTCATTTTAAAAACGATTTTTAAGCAATTAACGCTAACAGTTGTCTATATATGCAAATGATTCATTTCGTGGGGTAGCTCTGTTGGGGTGTTAAAAAAATGAAAATAAGGCATACCTTGTAAACGGGTCATTCTAACTATAAGATACACTATACTCAAAGTGCATATGGTTTTTTTTATTTATATTGAAAAATTATCAAAAACAATTTATGATTTATGAATTGCAGGTTTCTTATTTTGTGGTCACCAATCCAGCTTGTTTAGCTAGAGATGTCTTAGACTTATCAAGGAGTTTAGTCAATCAGGAAGCCATCATTTGGTCCGCTTTTCTGTCAGTCTTTTGTTCTGTTTCAGTTCGGCGTTTGTTGGAGCTGATTTTGAAAACTTATTTTTTATAGGATTTTTATTTGGGAGCCTATTTGCCAGCCTATCACGGTGTTTTTTTAGACCTTTGTTATAGCAGCTTGATTATTTATGTTTCTGGTGGTCGACGGTCTCCAGTCTGAGGTCATGGTGCAAGATACAATTCCTTACATACTATTCACACCCAGTACTAATGAGAAAGGCCTTGTCCTGAAGTGTCTGAATAGGTGAGCGATTCTAATGAGAAAAATTGTAATACCGGGAACCGGTAGGAGTGCAAAAAAATGTTAATTTAGCGGTTCGAGGTCAAGACCATCAATATAAAAAGGTAGGCAAGAGTAGAGTTTAGAGTACTTCCCTATCCAACTTGGATAATGTAATCTATAGCACTTATTTCCCGAAGAATAGACTCGTTTAATACTTTTTTTTTTTTTTTTTTTTTAGTTTTGCCCTTTTTAAAAACTTTGGACCCGGGGAAAATAATAATCTCCAAATCAGAATCAGGGTAATTCCGCCTCTAAGTAGAGGAAGTCGATATGGGCATAATTTTTATTTTTCTTCCTCCAAATAAACAGATATTTAGATAGATAGATCCCATCGATTTTCAGACTGTTTATTATCAAGCTTTAGAAAATCAGTTTCATTATAGCTTAAATATAGTTTTACTTATTAATTTTTATAAGATATTTTTTTAAAATTTATTTGAAGTATCCAAGGTATAGAAAACTGCGAAGGTATTACGCAATTTGACCCTCAAAAAAATTAAGTACATTGTTTAAGGGGCACACCTAGTGTGACAGCCTAAAAAAAGGCAATTTTTGGGAATTAATAAAAAATTCATCGTATGGAGAACTATATAGAGGAGATGCAAAAAAAATTTGATAGCGATCGGATCATTTGTCTTCGAGTAATCACTCCAGCAAATTCGAAAAATGCTGTTTCGAGAAAAACGCGTTTAAGGGGCACACCTAGTGTGAAATTTTCAAAAAATTAATTTTTTTTTTAAATTTCGATAGGTTATACCTTTAAAAATAACATACTAAAATTTTAAATCGATATCTTAAATAGTTTTTGAGTTACAGCCATTTAAAAGAGTAGTATTTTAAATCCAAAACCGTAAAGCAATCGAAAATCGATTGAAAAATGACGACGTTGTGATTGTTGGAGTGATCGCAGTACCCGAAAAACGGTTTTTGAGAAATAACTTGAGAATTTCGGGGTTTTAGACTATTTTGAAACATACTATCGTGATGTACTCGTCAAGACCTACAACGTACACTAGGTCACTTGAAAAGTGCTTAATCACTGTTGTACAGTGTTATTATTCCATCCCTTTAAATTTTAAGTATCTAAGAAAATCATTGTAGTGTGTAGGGTATTCAAACGCCGAAGATGTAACTCGGACGCTGAAGAGGGTATCTAGGGATGGTGCACATCTAGCTGTGCTCTGATTAAGCTCGCCGGACTGGGGCTCCTGATACACCCTAAACATAAATTATTAGGTGCACATGACAGATATATAAACTACTAAATGGAAACAAAGGAATACAAATAAACAAATTCTATAAACAATTAAACGGACTTGGCTGCTATTATATAAATTTGGGGATCTATGCTGGTATAAGTCCCGTCTTTACCCACTCAACCTATGTCTTATGATATTGAAACCTTTATTTTTAGACAAATTCATTTAAAGAAAAATAAATTTGATTTTAATTCATTCAATTTACGACGAAAAATTGGATAATCAATAAGAAGAAATTTCTTCTGATTTTTTTTAACTTGTGACATAATAATAAAGAAAAAAATACTTCAAATATAGTGACCTTAGAAAACTTTAGTGCCGGGGGAAATCAAAGAATCTAAATAATATATAAGTACCTAAGTACATACTTCAGATATGTATATATGTATATATATGTATATAATTTATATACTCGTCAGTAACATTCCAGTTGGCTTTCTTTGCAACGCATTTTTTTTTTATATATATAAGATAATTTTATATACTTTCATAACTCTGTAGTGCGTGTCAAAGTTCAATTAATTCAATTAAATAATTTGATGGTGCGCAGATCGACAGATCAATGGGAAGTAGAACCAAATAAAAATACTTCATAGATACAGTCTTCGATTATTTTTAGCTTCTTATATTGCAATAAATAAAGCGACATTTATGTTAAGCATAAAAATATTACTTTTAAATTATAAGCTTAATTTTAAGTAAATACGCAGCTCACTTATTCCGGAGGTGTATTATCATGAATCCATTCAGCAAAGTGTGCCACAGAAGTATAAACGCTGGGTATGCGCAAGCCACCACAGTTGTCCGAGCCAAAAGACATAATGCCAATCTGGAAAAGGCGAGAAAACAAGTGGATTAAATCAATAAATTTAAAATATTTGGGGATTCCCCGTACACGGAGTTTTCTCAAGTGCCCAGTGTCATTACTGTCATAATAAAATGATTCAAGCTACAGATGTAATAGAGGAGCCGGTACATTTCCTCCCGGGTCCGGATTTTCACTCTACGGCCTACTTACTGTCAGGTATTTATAGTACCTGAGTTGAACTCAAGAAACTAGAATATAATGGTGTAAAAGGCATGCTTTTCGAATGACGCCTTGTACTCAGAAGAACAAGATAAATTTTATCTTATATCTATTCCGATTAAAAATCAATAAGAGTCACTGTGTGCCCCAAGTACAAAGTCAAGGTTAAAAATGCTTGTATTTGTTATATGAGCCCCACGAATTAAATGAAGTTGAAAAGCAAGCTTGCTTAGCTTTGCAAGTATAGAAGGACTATGCGATCTGGGTTTGCTCCAGCGATTTCGGTTTCAACCCTTTCCAAAAAACATCACAACGTCTTCAAAATCTTCCTGCTTAATAATTTTTAGGCTTAGTTCATTTTTTGGATGCCCTTATAATCGAATTCGTTGCAGCTAAAGTGGCATAAAAGGCGTAAATGATTTGCTTTTACCCTTTATATTTGTTTAAATTTCCGGTAAGGTTAATCACATCGATTATACGTGTATATAAGCCCAAATCGATTTTAAAGTGTTTTCTTTGAATACCGAAATTAGTGCCTTAGTTTTGCTCACCTGTGAAAATATGCCGCTCTCCTGTACAAACAAAGGCGCACCGCCAAAGCCTTGGCAAACATCTTTACCCTCACCGCCGGCACACATCCATTGACCTTCTATTGAATTGGGAGACTCCAGCGCGCCTGTAGAACCATAATTACGCAAGCATAGATCCCAGCTGGTTAACGGCACATCCAAATGAGACATCTCCGGCTGACGTAGGCTCGAGGTAGACATTTTACCCCAACCGGCAATGGTAGCTCTCTTGCCCACTACCAAATTGGCGCGTGTCTTTTGAAGGCAAATCGGTTGTGTGGCCACTAAAAGGAAACAAAAACAAATCCAGCAATAATTCGAGCAGCCTGCAACCTGCAACATTGTAGCCACATCTTATTGATGTATTTTTTGGATAAAGCACGTGCATCCATAAAATATTATAAAGCCATAAAAATAACAACATACAAGCAGGTATGACAACATTGGTAACGCCTCAGGAAGCTCGACTCTTTGGAGGCATCGGTTAACGTGTTGTGTACGCAATGATTAGCGGTTGCTTGGGTTACTCTTGCAATATTTTCCCATCTGATTACGAGCTCCTTGAGTTGGCCACCGACGCCTAAGTATGCACTGAGCTCTCATAATGACCCTTATTTGCTCTGCTGTGTAATAATATTTTACGATTTAAAATTTAATTGAAAATTGTATGGTCTACTCTAGTTAGCCAGGCCAACGAGAGCAGAGGACGCAGTGGACCCAATTTGATAAGATCTCTACCACGTCGTATTGGTAATTTTCGTTTAATTGCCTACCAAATGCAATAGTTGTACACATGGGTTAAGTTTTAAAAGGCGCTTTCAAATAAAATTACTTAGGTACTGAGGCAGCGAGTTTTTGGTTCTTTACGAGGAACCTAAAAATGCTTCAATATTTTTGTTTTTTTTTGGGGGGTTTGTTAGTGGATAATACTAAGTTGAACTTTTCTTAAGTTGTCTTATATTTCTGGTTTCTAACGTTTACCAGAACAACTTTGGGAGAGTTTTTATGTAAGTTTGCGACGAGAGAATTTTTTAATCAAAATTAAAGCAAGACCATACGTTGAGCCTATGAACATATTTAGGTTTATAAACAGACGTGAGAGAAGTCCAATAACGATCAAGTTGAGTGCCAAAACAGCATTAGTTTAAGCGCACACATTGGCACATATTTCAAGAAGGATCAATCTTTCGCCGGCAATAAATACTACCATCAAATTCCATCGGATTCTAGTTGATAACTAGACTGTTTTCTGGGTTTAAAAGGGATTGGATAGTAATCCAAGACTTTTGTTGTTCCACACATTTCTTTGTTTAATGAACTGAGCGAAGTTCTTTCTTTTATTTGTTAACAAAAATTTGAATTTTTTATAAAAGTCAAAGGGTATATTTATATACAGATTTGAAAAATAGTAATTCGTATTCTTTGCCCAGGGATTTTTTTTCATTTTGTAAAACTTTTTCGATTTCTCTGAAATCTTTCCACGAAGTAGAAAGCTTACACTTGTTTGTGATTGCACAGATCTCCATTCAGTATCACCTGGAAGCCAAGGAAATATCCAAGTATAAATCTAGAAGCTTCAAGCTCAACTTAGCATTCCCTATACACTCCTGGACACTTTAATAGCGCAATCTATATTTTGTAATTAATAATTTGTATCTCTTAATCGAAAAACGATCTTTTCCAGAAATCATTCCACAATCCTCTTACCCAGAACCAATTCGAAAGAAATTTTGATACTATTACGAGCATGCTCGGTAACAGGGGGAGGAAAGCCAGGAGTTTTCTTAGAGGCCCGGTGTAATTACAGTCGTATTGTCGTGAGTCAATCTGGAGGTATAATAAATAGCCGGTACATTTTCCCCCCGGGTCCAGATTTTCTCTCTACGGCCTAATTATGTTATTGGACAACGTTAGAGGAGATATATGTATACATCCTATAAAAAGACACACATTGTATAGCATACGGATGGGTCCCTGACTAAAGAAGGCAATCGACTGGGAGTCGCTGAACCAAGACCGCAATGATCAGTAGATCCGGATATATACATTAGCATAGATATGGGCCATCAAAGTTGCTTTAGGAATTCAGAGCCAAACTAAACATAGTACTGGGCAGCTAGTAAGACTATAAGAAAGGTCCAGACGAGAAATGGACTGGACCGGCACGGTGGGCTTAAAAAAGCATCTTTTTGATTCCTATACCTCGAATAGGCTCAATAAAATATCAACATTTTTTGGGATCTGGAATTCAAAAACTAGTGAAAAAAACTCTGACCAAATACTTGCAGTGTGAAACCCTTGGGGATTTATGGATATAAATTACATAATGCTGATTTTCGTCAATATAAAACCCTTCAACACCACCCTTCTGACACAGAAGCGAAACATTTTTGAAGATTTACCATATCAATTTTATGTTTCGTGACGTTTTGCCAGACCCCTTCTTCCCCTTGAGCGTCACGTATTTCATAAATGCTCCCTTGCCAGAAAAAAAAATATATATATCGATGCAGGAGCTCTAGGACTTGAAGGGAGCATAGTGAAGCTTTCCCCAATGGTATTATGATTATTATCTAAAAAGTCATTGATGATTCCAGCATTCTCCCGCAACAGATTTACATTCAAAAGTTTCTATCATGAATTTCAAACTACATATGAAAGTCCAACAAACCCAATAAAAACTGTCAGAATTAATTTGAAATATGTATACGGAGGGGTTCTCTTCGAACAGTTGTTAATAGACATCCCCATGCCCCTCCTAGGGGCGACTGACAAAATATTCAGTCAGGGGATTATTTATTTATTTATAATATAAAAAGAACAATACATAATAGTTCCACGCGTAGCTGGCCCACTTATTGACATACTGCCCGTCTAACTTGTCGAGTTATTATTACACCCTAACTTCAGTTAATAATTTTGGCAAACAAACAATACAAAGTCTAATTGCTAACCCATTGAACTGTGTCTACAAATTTAAATCCATACAAGTATTATATATAGATGTCTCTCCCATTTCAAGTCATTAGCTGCTACACTAAGCACGCAGTAAAGCCCAAAAACGACCAATTAAGTGTAGACCTAACCTCAAATTAGCAACATGCAAAATGCTTCTATTGACATTTATGAACTTGGGAATCAGTTGTCGTCTACTAGAACGCCATGGAACAAAACGATTTTTAATTAACATTGACACTGTCAAGCGTAACATCAAACGATACCCCTAGATACCATATAAAAAAAATGTTCCCGCTCCCGAATGCAAACTTACCCGAGTAGTTGAGCGGTGTTTTGAGCACTAACAGTGCAATGTCATGATGATATTGGCCTTGCTTATAGTCCGGATGCACAATCACATGACTGATGGCATGATTCACTGAGCGAGGTGCACAGAATCCAGTGTTGGCACAGTCTGGATCAGTCGAGGTGTCATATTCACCAACGCGCACCGAAGAGCTAAAATTAATGAGCGAAAGTGCTGATGAATCCACTTAGATAAGGCCTAATGGACCTCATTATGGGTCAACTTACAGTCTATGACCATCGGCTTTGGCCAGCGCACAGTGGGCCGCAGTTAATATGACACGCCGTGCAATAACAGCACCCGCACATGGATAGGCAAAGGCACCGGTGTTGATGTCTGTAATGCAAAGCAAATCTTTACTTAATATGGCAGATGAGCATGTTTACACTTACGTTTAAAGCCCACACGCGCCACAAAGGGATATGAGCCAAGACCCTTGTAGAAATGACCCTGCACCAAAGATTTGCCGCAAACTTGATTCTTTTCCAGCGGGCTACTAGGACAGCATACATAAGGCATTTCTTCGCCGCCGCCGCAATAGAGTGACTTATCACCATAGTAGCAGTTTTTGGCCACTTCGTAGATCATGGCTGTGCAGTCGTGCAATGGTGTGCACTCGGTGCCAATCGTGCATTCGGATTGAGTTTCATAGAAGGAACGAGCTGCTACGGAATGATTACTGCTAAGATTAGCTGGCTTGTCGCGCTTAGGTGGTTGAAAGCTTCCTGGTATGATGAGTTTTTCTGTAATATACATGAAAAGAAATTTGGATCAATTCTGTTGAGTGTAAAGTTTTGGAAGTTTATTCGGAACAACGAAGGATTTAAAAGCAACTGCTGCAGTTCAGGTAGAAAGTTGGAGAGAAGAAAACGTTATATCGATATCCGTTTTTTGGAAAGAAACTTGAACCAGGGTCTTAGGGTCTAACATAACTCCTTCTCTCTCTATACCCAAGTCCATGTTGACCTTATTTGCAAAACAAGCTGACTGTCTATAATATCATCTTATTTTTGTTACATGCAGAAATTTAAAGTACCCTCAAAACAATATCGGGCCCAGTACCATGTGTATCTGAGACAACAAAACTTTAAAAACTCGGGAAACACATTGGATTATTTATTCAATTATAATTAAGAATTGGCCACGAATGCTCGAAGAAGGCAGTCAACTTAAAATAGAAGTGACGGACTTAGAGTGTTCGATCTAAGAGAAAACGAGGATTATAGGATAACTAGAATATAGCTCGTTGGACGAATTCTTCATATGGTGCTTCTTCAAGCCAATGGGAAACCCAACCTAATCAGCCAGCTTCATTGTGTTGTTTCCCGTCGTCCCAGTTGAATCTTTGCCTAAAAATCTCTTAATGAATGAATGTGATTTGACAACAAAAACTTAATTTATCATTTGATTTGATCTAATCTTTTCCAGTTCTTTTGGTATTTGGTATCTTTTAATGTTAGCCCATAGTTAAGAATCAAGTTCCGTTTTGGGATGTACCAAACCAACGAAGTGCTAATAGAAATAGACTTCCGAAGGGAGTAACTTTGAGATTCTGTTAAGGTAAGGAAAAGTGTTCGAAAGGAACGAGAGCAGGAATGGATAAGATGCGGGGGAGAAGGAAAGACGTACTATTTTGCATATTTTAAAGTTTTTATGTTTTTTTTAATTACTCTTCTAAAAAAAAAATTGTTATCCTATTTATTAGTTTTCGTATAACATTTTTTATTATTAAACCGAGACCATTTCCTGAAAATATTATTAATTTCAAAATTATGTTCGTATTGAAAACTACGTGGTGCAATCGTTATTCAACTTAAATCTCAGAAATTTCAATTTTGAATATAATTTTTTTAGATTTTTAATTCAACTTTTATGTTTTTAAAAAGACATAAATGAAAATATTATCCATTTATGAGTTTAGTTCTCAATAAAAAATAGAAATTTCAAAAATGTTTTGTGTCTTGTGAGATTAAAAACCGAGGTAATTTTTAAAAATATTATCCGTTTTAGAACCCAAATTTTGCTTCGTTTGTTATCTAAAAAAAATTTAATTTTGACTTTAATTTGTACTGTTATATTATAATTTTTAAGGCAACAAACTTTTTTCATTTTTAGAATTTATTTTCCATAAAAAAATATTTGTTGCGGTCGTTATTTAGTTGAAATCTTAATAATTTTAATTTTTATTTTAAAGAATTTGGTGTTTAAAAAGTTTGTATATTTGAAATGTCGTAGAGTTCGTTTTGTTAGCCGGCTCCAATACAAAAAATATTAAAGTAACGTATGTAGGTAAATTTAAAATAAGTTTTCGAGACTATTTTAACAAATTCTTTAAGAAATTTTATTTCTCTCAGGTTCGAAAGCGAACCATTCAAATATATTCGGATATTGTTGTTAAACAGATTTATATGAACTAAAGAATTTATTTTATTATATTGTAAATTTATTATTAACTTATTATTTTAAAAAATGCCAATACCGTTTTTACGAAATTTTACTTCGATTCTTTTAAATTGTAAATCGACTTAATAAATAATAATAATATAACGTACAAAACATTCTTATACATTTGTTTTATAGTGTTATTTCAGATTGTTGGCCCTATTTCCTTTTAGTTTGAACTCCACAAATTTCGTACAATTTATCCTTATACAGTCCATAATATAAAATTGTTTTTAAAATATTTAAATATGCTTCACTTTTTTCGACCTACCGAATTCACCCACTTCTGCTCTTATGCAGGCGATAATGTAATAGACTGTTAAAATTCGTAAAGCTGGTCTCATTTTGAATCACTTTTTTCCCGACACTTGCGCGGATTTCCAAGTTAAGAGTAGTTAGTATGTAATAAGTTCCACGTAATTAAAATATTACTTTCCGTTGGGGCCAACCATACGCGTTTAGAAAACTTTTTTAACTAAACTGCTACGGACCTGCCGCAAAAGATCGTGCTGCCAAATGAAAATGAAATTATATGGCCAGGTGGGGCCATAGAGCACGAACCGGGGGAACTCACAGATACATTTATACTATGTGTGTGTGTATATATATATATTGTACTGGTTATTAACTGATTTTATGACAGTTTGGTCTCAATTCGCGACCATTTCCACGTTGCTTTTGTTGTTGTTGGAAATGTTGTTGTCAGTACATAATACAGATTTAGTATAATACATATGTATGTATTATATAGTTAGTTGTACATATTTTTTATGGCCTTTGATAGCGACATGCAGATGCGTTGCTTGTTGTTGTAGTTATTAATTAGTTGTAGTTGTTGCATTGAGTATATAGTATAGGAATGTATATGGATACCTTTATACCTATGTACTGCTACTAGTTGCATTTTTTACAATTGTTTAGATTTAAAATGTGGTTAGGCATGCGTTTTTGTGGTACATAATGTAAAAGTATCTAACATATGAGGACCAGAGGTAAATGGTTCGTGGTTTTTATTTTACACATAATACGGTTAATTCTGGGAACTTGTGAATAGCAAGTAACATATTGCAATTTAAATACTCTTTAAAAGAATACTTTATGTTTGCAGAGACAAAAAGTCTAGAAAGTTACTATGCACCAGTCTACAGTCATTTGGCTTGCTCGTTTGGGAATTCCAAAAGCAATAATGACGGCGAAAAATGTTGTTATTGAACACTTTTCGGAACTCTTGAGAAGCATTCGGAGATAATTTTGATTTTATTTTGAGCGCTATAAAAGACTTTTACACAGCTGCAGAAAAGGTAAGTAAAGGGCTGACATAAAAATTTTTAAAAAGTTTTAAAAAATTGTGAAAAGCCTCAAAGAAAAATAGTTTTATCAACCTAATATTTTAAATTATTTAGGGAATTCCCCTTTTTAATTTATTTTCATTTCTGCTTAAGCATTTGCTCCTTTTTTTTTTGGTCCACTATTTTTCTGAAACTAGGAATTCCCAAAATTTCTAAAAGATTAAGTTAATATAAGTATTTTCTTTAAAATTTCAATCATGCTAAATGGAATGAAATTGCGTAAAAAATATTTTTCTAGACCTTGTAATGTGTAAAAAAAGAATTGGCCTTATATTAGTTATGGTTTATTTTTTCAAAAAAGTTCACACTAAAATGAAATTTCTACCAACATTATCATATAAAATAGATCTGAAAGGGTATTTAAGCTTCGGCCCTTGGTAGTTAGAGTTCGGAATGCCTTATGTTCGTAGGTGAGCTAAGAAAATATCGATAAGAAAATGAATCATTGCACTACAATAATTTCTTTTCTGTTTCTTAATGTACACAATTATATTAAAGGCTATTAGTATTTGGTCAATATACAAATGTTATGTTTCTCATTTTCGTTGCTTATTTTAAAAATTTTTAAATTAGTTTCTTAAAATGTTTTTTCCTATCGAAACTAATTTTGAGGAATTTAATTTTGTAATTTTCCGTATTTTTATGAAATTTTCAGAAACTTAAGACTGGAGCTCAAAATAAATTTACAAAAATCTGCAAACGTCACACATTATGCAGCCTAATAACTTTTAGGTAAATCGATAGAGATTTTTTTTTAATAATCCTCTATTGAAACTCGCCAAAAAAAAACTTTTGTTTTTAAGGTTCTACTTCCAGACTCCCTCGAAATTTGTTCACTTTAACCTTTTTACCCTGTCTTGTATGGTACAAAGGGTATATTAAGTTTGTGCAAGCCGAAAATGTATGTAACATATAGAAGAAGTCGTCGGAGATACCCCAAAGTTACCTAAAATATGATCAAGATGACTAAGGAAGTCGATATACCCATGTCCGTCTGTCCGTCCGTCCGTCAACTTTTAACATTAGATCCCATATATTATTCTATAGGACTCAAGTTTATTTTATTTTTTTGATATCGGGGTTAAATTATATACATTTATGGAGCTACATAGCTCCATTGAGGTTTTTCAGACGACCTCGAAAAAAACAAAAGATTTAGATGAATAATTCCTTTCTTTACGAAGATATCTTAATAAAATTTGTCATTTAAAAGTTTTTTATAGTACCAAATTTGATCAAAATCGGTTGACTATATTACATAGCTCCCATAGGACCGATCGGCCAAAATAACTTTTTATACCCTGTACCATATGGTCCAAGGGTATATTAAGTTTGTGCAAGCCGAAAATGTATGTAACATATAGAAGGAGACGTCGGAGACACCCCAAAGTTACCTAAAATATGATCAGGGTGAATAGAGAAGTCGATGTACCCATGTCCGTCTGTCCGTCTGTCCGTCTGTCCGTCTGTCCGTCCGTCCGTCCGTCCGTGTGAACGCCTAGATCTCAGAGATGGTAAGAGCTAGAGTTACCAAACTTTCACATTAGATCCCATATTATTCCATAGGAGGCAAGTTTATTTTATTTTTTTGATATCGGGGTTAAATTATATAGCTCCCATGGGGGTGTTTGAGACGACCTCGACAAAAAAAAAGCGTTTTAGATGAATAATTCGTTTGTTTATGAAGATATCGTAACGAAATTTAGTATTCGAAAGTTTTTTATAGTTCCCAATCACTGTACCAAATTTGATCAAAATCGGTTGACTATATCATATAGCTCCCATAGGACCGATCGGCCAAAATAACTTTTTTAAAGAAAAATTCGCTCTATTTCGTTTTTTAATAAAGATATCCTAACCAGATTTGGCGTTTGGAAATTTTTTAGACCACTTAAGCAATGTGCCAAATTTGAACAAAATCGGTTGACTATATCATATAGCTCCCATAGGTCCGATCTTCCAAAAATCGATTTTTTAACAAAATTTGTTGTGTTTCGTTTGTTTGTTAAGATATTGGGATCAAATTTGACATTCGTGAGTATTTTATAGTTCCTAAGCACTGTACCAAATTTAATCCAAATCGTTTGACTAGATCATATAGCTCCCATAGGACCAATCGGTCCAAAAACACGTTTTTTATACAAAATTCGATGTGTTTTGTTTGTTTGTAAAGATATCTGAAATAAATTTGGCATTCAGATCTTTTTCATGGTACTCAAGCACTGCGTCAAATTTTATTGAAATCGGTTGACTATATCATATAACTCCCATAGGAACGATTGGTCAAAAAAAATTTTGGCTACTCTAAATTCATTTTGGATCCATAGTTAAAAATACTTAAAATGACTCAGAGAATCAAAATCGCCGAGAGCGCCAATTCGTTTTTATACCTCATAAAATTTATCCGCCATATTGTACATAAATGATCGATGTTCAATAAACAAGAATCGATTTTATTTTCAGAAAAGAAGAATCGATTAAATCAATTTTAAATAGAATCGATGCCCATCTCTACCACTTACTTATTTTATTTTTTTTAGAATATAGTGACTGTTATCAGCGCTTAAAAATCGATTTGGAACTTTGTCTACAGATCTTATTTTAACCAAAATTCCTCGTAGCCTTGTATTACTTAATATCATAATATCATAAGTCATATTGCATTTCGCCTTTTCCAACAAACTAAAACTTTCTTCTCTGTGTATTTTGAAGCACAATTGTTTAAGTTGATTTTATGTACTTTGCCCCTTTTTGGGTAATAATAAAATACTTTTTTTTTATGAGATTATTTTCATTTGATAATCTGCGCTTTTCACTGGTCAAAACGGGCCGCAGTTTGTCACTGCGCACTGGTTCCACTTTTTTAAGCAGGAAAATAAGCACGACAAATATGTTACATATGTATACAATAAAAATGATGTACAAAACGTTTTGTAGTTTAATGGCTTAGTTTAATTTTTTTTTTCAACATTTAATAGCTAATTTTACTTTCGTTGGGTTTTTGAAGCTTTACGCATATTTAACTAAATTTAACGCAGTTTTGCATGCATTCTATAGCTAAATAAAATTAAAACAATTTAACAAAATTAAAATTGTGTGAAATATTTTTCCAGCTGTAGAAGCAGCTTTTCCAAAATCCTAAGCTACAAACTTCTTGTATAGCCATTTTTTATTTTTTCCAAAAAATAGTTTCAGATTGCTACTATTCGAAATGTTTAAGTTTTAATTCTATCATTGATAAAATAATTTTTGACAGCATAAAATAAATTGTTTGCTTACACAGAAAAAAAAAACATTTTAAATTTTTTGAATACATAATTCTTAAAAATAAGACAAAAAATATTAAATAAAGATAAAAATTCTTGAAATAATATTTTTTTAAACAAAACCAAAAATTTTAAATTAACTTCAAACAATGCCTAAAATTAAATTAAGCCTTAATTAAAAAAAAAAAAAATTATAAAAGATCTAAACATTCTCAATTCAACATTCAAATTATTAAAAACTCTATCACGTGATCTATCATCAAAATTAAACCAAAAAAAATATTAATAATAATAATATTTTAATTTTTGAAATAATATTTTTTAAACACAATCAAAAATTTAAAAATAACTTCAAACAAAGCCTTAAATTAGATTAACAGTCTTGATTTGAGATCAAAAAAAATATTTTAAAAAATTATTTAATTAAATTGAGAATCTTTTAAAAACTCTCAAAATAAAACCCAAAAAAATCATTTTTTTAAAAAATGTTAATTCTTGAAATAATAATTTTTAAACCCAAATTAAATTTTAAACCAAAAATTAATTAAATTAAAATGAAACAATGCTTCAAATTAGATTAGAATAAAAGTCTGGATTTGAGATAAAAAGTACTTAAAAAAAGCATCTAAAGTATTAAATCAACATTAAAATTTGTAAAAATTGTATAATTCTCAAAATAAGACAAAAATTTGAGTTCTTTAAAATTATTTTTTTTAAATGATACCAAAAATTCTTAACATACTTCAAACAATTTTTAAAATAAAATGATAAGTCTTGATTTAAAATGAAAATAAAAAACATTTAAAAAAAAATATTGAAACATTTTTTCAATCAATATTAAAATTTTATAAATTTTTAATTTAGTTTTTCTGCATTCTTAACATTTATTTTTTATATGCAAAATGATACATTCTTAAAATAATATTGAAAGTCTTCAGTGTAAAGTTAAGTTAAAAATTTTAATTTAAAATTTATAGCGTTTTAAAATTTTAAATTTAAAACAAGAACAAAGCCAACAAAAAATGTATGAAACATATTAACATATAAGGGCCCCCCCACATAGGAGTCCCTGTTCTCTTCGAACAATTAGTAATAGAGTTCCCCATGCTCCGTCCAGGGGCGACTGACAAAATAGTCCGTCAGGAAAACTATTATTTTTATTATAATTGAAGCTTGTATGGCTTTTAATATAAAATAAAAGCATAAACAAATTATAGCAAAATGCATAAAACAATAGAATTTAAACTTTTTATACACCCTCAGTAGGTCAAATTAAACAATTGCAAATGTATGAAATTGCTTGCTCTACTAATGCGGAAGTCATTCGAAATAATTGTTATATGAGTATTATAATTATTTAATAGTTTAAGCAAACAACCGTTATACACTTTTTATAAGTTTAGCTTTATAAACATGTTTAAATTGCCAGAAAATAGTCAAATTTGGTAGCTGGTCATTATAATCAAATTATAGATTATACATACATACATATATGGTATATTTTTTGGAATTTTTGCACAATTAAAACCTTTAAGGGCGGGTGCACTGACTTTAAGACGCCCTATAGCAGCAAAAGCAAAAAAATTTTAAATTTTTAGTTTTAAAAAGAATTTTTGTGTTATTAAAAAAACTGCCATATTATCAATAGCATCGATAAGTAAAGCGATCAGGGTTGAGCCTTAGCAGTATGCTACAAAAATTTTTAAAAGCGTGTTAATTCGATTTTTTAGTTTAGTACGTAATATTTATTGTCCAAACAGATCATTGGGTGGGCGTAACAATTTATTGAAGTAATAGAATTATTATGCATTAATCTATAAACAATAAAAAACCGACTATCTTCTATATTCTTCTTTGCAAGCAGTGCAACAACTTTTATAATAAACACAGCACACAACAAAAAAAAATTAACACTGCAATATTAATTTACACACATACAAAATAACACATACTCACACGATTATTTAAGCAAAGCGAAGAGGACGTAAAATGCTTCACAAACACATACACACGCACTGTTAATAAAACCAGAAGTGCCGTTATTTTCCATCCTGCTTCTGCTCCTACTTTTCATTGAGTACATTTAAGACAATTTGTAAACTTTTTAACACTTTCACTTATTTGCATTGAGTTGCTTTTGTTATAAATAAAAGCAGTTATTGTTTATGTGTATATTTATGATAATTCCGATGCACTAATATATTATTGCAATTTGTTATTAAACAAAAACTCGAAGCCGATCTGAATGCGCTTCGTTTTTAGTTTTCTTTATGTTGCAGACTGAGTTGCCAACTGATTTCTGACCATAAGAACGTCGTCTGCTCTCTCGCTCTCAATTTTGTTTTAAGCATGATTGGCAACATTTGCATTTGCATAATATTGGTAACTTAAAAGAACGCACGTTTTTATAGTTTCAAAAGACTATGCTGCTCTCGAAGTTATACATATAGATTTTTAAATGGATTTTCATTGCCTGAAAAACCAATTTGCTAAATTTTTCAAAGTTCTAACCCTAGTAAAATACCTTAAAGTTGAACCACTCACGTATTTATTATCACTGCAAAGAAGAGATGTTACCAGTTCAATCAATTGAGCCATTTTTAGTTAAAACAATTTAAGGTTTGATATATAAACTTAGATCAAAATGACGCTGAAACTATTTTAAAATAATAAAGCGCTTTTTAAAAAAATACGAGCAAAAAGTAAGGTGTTTCAAAAAGTACGAGGTGCAACGTATTTTCCAAATTTCGCGGGCAACATTTTCGATTATCGATTTTTTTTGTTTTGTGTTGGTACACCTCTTTCCCGAACATCTGTACCAAATTGCAAGTGAATGACATTTTTTGTTTGGTTGTAGAGGCGTAAAACTTATACTATGTGTTTTGCGTGATCGGCGATTTTTTCGCTATCGAAAAATATGGATCAACGGATTTGCATCAAATTTTGTGTAAAAAATAAAATTAAATGCTCCGTAACACTTGAAATGTTGACAGTAGCATACGGTGAAACTGTTCTGAGTAAAAAAAATGTTTACAAGTGGTACAAACTCTTCCAAGATGGCCGGGAAGATGCCATTGACGAGCCTCGCTCTGGACGCCCAAGCACGTGAACAACTGTTGAAAACGTTCAAGCAGTGAAGAAAATTGTTTTGAAAAATCATCGAATAACTATCAGAGAGTTGCTGAGGATGTCGTTACATCGCTTGGCTCGTGCCATGAAATTTTTCTAACGTTTTGGGCATGAGACGTGTGTCAGCAAGTTTGTTCCGAAATTGCTAAATTTTGACCAAAAATTTTAAAAGTCGCCTTACTTTTTTCGGCAATCTTCTGCAGAAGCCATAAATATAAAATTTCTGCAGACAGAACGCTATAATATTGTAGACTCAATCAATGCATGTACACAACAGTTTGCTTTATTTTATAATTTTATTTTGTTTTTATTCCAATACAATATGTTTTTGCCTTAAAGAAGTTTAGATAATGGCTTAGATGATATACAAATAAAATGCAAGGAATGCCTTAATTAGCATTGATTTTGAAAAGTAAACAAAATTGTAATTTAAATAACATAACGCTAAAACAAAATAGAACAAATAAATGTTGATAAAGTCATAAAGTAACGAATATGGTTTACACTGCATGATTTTTGAACAAATACAAGAAAAATATTTAGTGTTTTTTAAACTAATAAATGCTATGATAATGTTCATACTAGTGGCATTTATCCAAAATCCATGTAGATTTTCTTAAAATTAGTTTAATTCCAAATGAATATAAGAACCGGCTTGAATTTACCAACTTTTAGAATACCATTATATTCATTTGCAGTTTCTTAGATAGAAAACATTTCGTATACAAAATGCTTAGCCGCATTTTCAAACACTTTATGTGCAAGTTAATTAAAAAGTAATTTGCGAAAAAAAAAATGTTTATAATCGGTGGCATTTTATAGGTTTAAGAATATCGTAATAGGGCAATGATCACTGCCCAAGCATACACTCCGCATACAATTATCCACAACACGCGGTAGAAAACGTTCGGAAACAATACAGTAATCCAAACGCCAGCCCACATTACGTGCCCGTGCATTGGACATATAAGTCCAGAAAGTATAGGCGCCGGTGCGCTTTGGATAAAGATGACGGAATGTATCTACAAAGCCTAGCTCCAGCAGCTCCGTCATTTTATCGCGCTCTTCCTTTGTGAAACCTGCATTACGTGTGTTAGATTTTGGATTGGCCAAATCAATTTCCAAATGCGAAACGTTCATGTCACCACAAATAACAACTGGTTTAAGTGCGTCAAGTTTCTTGGCATATTCCTGAAAGAGCTTCTCCCAGCGCATGCGTGGCTCCAAGTTTACAAGCTTGCGACCCGAATTGGGCACATAAACATTGATCAAGTAGAATTTTTCATACTCAGCCGTAATCATGCGTCCAACATCATCGAATTCCTTATTGCCAATGCCATATTCTACATGAATCGGCATTATCTTACTGTAGATAGCCACGCCAGCGTAGCCGCCAGGCATGCACAGCCAGTAGGGATGATAGCCGGACAGACGCACAACCTCATCGGGCAGCTGTTCGTTGGCGCACTTAGTTTCCTATGGATAACATTCACAAAATTAGGTATTTACACTTTTGAATTAATTCGGTATATCACTTGCCTGTAGACAAAATATATCCGGCTCCTCAAAATCAACAAATTTTAAGCCATCTTTCTTCAGCCATGCACGTAAGCCAGCCACATTCCAGCTAGATATTTTGAAATTAAAGTCCTTGCCAGCTGGTGGAGCAAAATCATCTTTTGTTGGCTCACCGACAGTTTCCTTTTTAGCCTTGCCCGCTGGAAAACAAAAGTTAAGCACATTTTGCAAACCTTTTAATACGACGCCAGCACAGCCGGGTTCCACCAACATACTTTTCGAACCGCTTGCTTCAGACGCGGCTTCAACTATGTCCTCCTCCGGTTCCACACTAGCGGCAACGCGTTTGCGACCGCGACCTATAAAAGAGTCGTTTTATTTATTTTTGATTTGTTATAAGTCAAACTGATAACATCATACCTGTCTTGTTTTCCGCTTTTGCTACCACTACGTCTTCATTTTCCTTGCCTTTGGTTGCCTTCTTGCCACGCTTGGGAACGGCTTCTGCATCTGCAACCGGCTCATCAGCCTTTTTTTTGCCACGCTTGGGTACGGCTTCTGCCTCTGCAACCGGCACATTAGCCTTTTTTTTGCCATGCTTTTCGGATGCAACGGACTCAGCAGGCAAGCCATTGTCTTCATCTGTCGCCTTTTTACCTCTTTTTTTACTGGTTGTAGCTGCAGTCGGCTCTATTTCATCGCCTTCTTCGAGCATTTCAGTAATTTCAGAATCTGCCATACGCTTAGTACCGCGGGCACGCGATTTTGTAGGCGCTTCAGGCTTGTCGGCATTTTTAGTTTTGGAATCTATCTCAGGCGCTTCAATCTCAGATGTTGGCTTCTTAGCACGTTTTTTTACGGGCTCTGTCTCATCTACACCATTAACTTCCACATTTTCAATCGTGGCATCTTTCTTTTTGCGTCCGCGCGCCTTTGTCTCTTTTGCGGCGGCAACAACAGGCTCCGCTAAGGCTGGCGTTTTTTCTTTTTTGGCACGCGACTTGCTAGGTGCAGCCTGCTCTTCTATAGTAAGCGTTTTTTCTTTTTTGGCGCGCGATTTAACCGGCACAGACTCCTCCGCAGCTGGCGTTTTCTCTTTCTTAGCGCGTGACTTGCTTGTTGTAGGCTCTTCAGCCACTGCTGCTTTCTTAGCGCGCCCCTTTGGTTTTTCCCCAGTAGCACTAACTGCTACACCATTTTCTTCGCCCTCTGACGGCTTCTTCTTGCTGCGTCCGCTTGATCTTTTTGAAGTGGGCTCAACATTTTCGACTTCAGCTGCCGGTGCTGCTGCAGTAGTTTTTTTGCTACGCGGCTTACTTTTGGCATTTGGCATTTCTGCAACTACAACGTCATTAGATGCCTCTCCGTTGGTTTTTGTTATAGGTGCCTCGGACGCCGGTTGTTTTTTTGCAATGCGCGGCATTTTCTAAGTTTTGTTATTGACAAATTTAAGAAGAAACTTTTATGTTTTTACGCTGCAGCTTAAGCTGTACACTTTTTATACACTATAGAAAAACAAATTTTTCACTTTTGATACCTTTGGTTTTTTTTACAAACCAAGAGTCAACGCAAACCTCGCTGCGCGCGCTGAAATGCAATGCAAAAAAATTTTCGGACTTACTGCAGTGTTGCTGAATATCATGCACATTGTAGTTACGTTGTATAACACTGTCACCTTGACAGATTACAACACTTGCCTAAGAATTCATTAAACAGCCCCGCTGTAGCATTTGTTTAAATTTTATCGCATAAACAATTAAATTTATTTACAAATTCAAGTGCCATTGCAGATTTTCATTGTTAAATTATATTAAGAAGTTACATATAAAGTTTAATATCGTATAATTGCTTCCTAAAGTGAGCGCATATCTATTACACCCGCTTGTTGTGCTCAAATAAGCAATCTACTCAAAATGCCAAGCGAAATAATAACACTGCAGCTTGGTCAATGCGGCAATCAAAGTGAGTAGCAGCTGCGACTTTTAACCACTTTATGTTAATTATTATAAAAATTCCAGTCGGTTTTGAGTTTTGGAAACGGCTTTGCTTAGAACATGGCATATCGCCGAGTGGCGTACTTGAAGACTTTGCAACAGATGGCATGGATCGCAAGGATGTATTCTTTTATCAAGCAGATGATGATCATTACATACCTCGCGCGGTATTGCTAGATCTGGAGCCACGCGTTATTAATACTATTATGACATCTGCTTACTCCAAGGTATGGAAATACAGCTATAATAAATATATTATAAATAAACTATCTGTTCTTTTGTTCTAAGCTGTACAATCCAGAGAACGTTTATTTATCAAAGCATGGCGGGGGTGCTGGCAACAACTGGGCTTCAGGCTACGGCCAAGGTGAAAAACTTCAAGAAGAAATTTTCGACATAATTGATCGTGAAGCGGATGGCAGCGATTCGCTGGAGGGATTTGTGCTTTGTCATTCTATTGCAGGAGGTACTGGATCAGGCATGGGTTCCTTTATAATGGAACGTCTGGCCGACCGCTATCCCAAAAAGCTTATACAAACATTCAGCGTTTTTCCTAATCAGGACGAAATCAGCGATGTTGTAGTGCAACCCTACAATTCTATGTTGACACTGCGTCGTCTGACCACCGCCGCAGATAGCGTTGTTGTTCTGGACAATACGGCCTTAAATCGAATTGCCGCTGACCGCTTGCATATTCAAAACCCTAGTTTTACTCAAATTAACAGTTTGGTTTCAACCATAATGTCTGTGAGCACTACCACACTGCGTTATCCGTCGTATATGAATAACAATCTTGTTGGATTAACTGCACCACTGATACCAACACCGCAGCTACATTTTCTAATGACTGGTTACACGCCTTTGACCAGCGATGCCGACCTCATCAATCATGTGAGTATAAGCTTATCCATAGGTATGAAAGTTATTTACAACACACACCTACCCTACCTAGACGGTCAACATTCGCAAAACTACTGTGCTGGATGTAATGCGTCGTCTGCTGCAGCCCAAAAATATGATGGTATCCACTGGTCCAGACAAAACCAATCACCACTGCTATATATCTATATTGAACATAATACAAGGAGAAGTAGATCCCACACAAGTGCACAAGTCTTTACAGCGCATACGTGAGCGTAAGATGGCACAATTTATACCCTGGGGTCCTACCTCTATACAAGTAGCGCTTTCGCGTTCATCGCCTTATGTACAGAGCAATCATCGCGTTTCAGGCCTGATGTTAGCTAATCACACTAGCATTTGTTCACTATTTGAACGCGCTTTAAGTCAATACGACAAACTCAGGAAGAGGGGTGCGTTTTTGGATCAGTTTCGACGTGAGGATATCTTTAAGGATGATCTAAGTGAATTAGATGACTCACGTGATATCGTTGATTGTTTGGTGCAGGAATACGAGGCGGCTACACGCAAGGACTACTTGACCTTTTTAGCTAAGCGGGGGACACAAACTGATGGTGCAGGTGATTCGAAGGCAGAGGATGGAAAGTTCATGGACGTTCCACAAGTAGGTTAAGTTTCTTGGAAATAGGTGTGCCATATGTGGATGCCAAGATTATGGTACAAAACGTACATATTATTACTATAAAGCAGGGATATGAATCTCTTCAAGAATTGACATTGACTAACAAAGATTTATCGTTTTTTTTTGTTGTAAGCTTCAAATAAATAAAAGAAGTTTAAAATATTGTTTTTGCATGTTCTAATAAATATGTTTGCAAAAATTGCATTTAGCTTCAAAATAAACTGTTGTATTGAATTTCGATTGCCAACACTGGAACTCTACATGAAAATGTAAATACGTCGTTGCTTAACACTCTTACATTTAAGTTAATGCTAAAAACGCAATACGCAGAAAGATTTAAGTAATTTTATTGCAAGCTAAGCTATTGAGCTAAAACCAATTTATTTGCATTTGCCACGGGATGTTAACAAAAAAAATTTGTTTATAAGACTAAAATGGCGCCAATCGCACCTGTGGTGGAACAAATTGCGACGTTTGCGGTAATGGATTTGGAGACCACGGATTTGCCACAGTATAGTAATAATCGTGTTGGAATTACAGAGCTGTGTATATACGCTTTTGATGCTGCGATCTTAAAAAACAAGAACTATGAATTAAAGCTGAATAAACCGGCCCAGCTTCCCTTGCCACCGAGAGTGTTGCACAAGTTAAACTTACTGTTTAGAGCACCAATGATTGTCAACCCGGAAGCAGAAAAGAAGACAGGTGAAAATAATTCGAAACTATAGTATATCCTCAACCTCAAATTGTTTTTACAGGTTTAAATAATTATTTGCTAGAACGTGAATCAAAATTCGACGAGAATGCCGCACAAGGAATTTTATGTTTTCTTAAGCATCTAGTACCACCCATCTGCTTGGTGGCCCACTACGGCTCACAATTTGATTTTCCAATTATTAAACAGGCTTTTGATAAACTTCATTTGGAATTGCCCAATGGCATACGATGCTTAGACTCGCGTTGCGCGTTTTTAAAAATTGACAAGTTACGTACACAGGACCTTTTTAACAGTAGCTTTTGTTCAGGAGAATTCGAATCGAAGAGTTCTGCAAATCCATTCCAAATATACAAACTGGACAAACTGTTTGAGCGTATATTTGATATGCCATCATCGAATGCACATCGAGCTGAGGCAGATGTGCATATGCTGACTAAGCTGCTGCAACATTACGGAGTTGATTTTTTAAACTATGCTGAAGAGCATGCACTTTCTTTTGCCGATATCGTACCTCTTGGGGGAAAGATTAAGAGGAAATAGAAATAATTATTGGCCTAATGTGTTATTATTTTTGTCTATAATTTTAGATCGATTGAATAATTCATTTCATTTATAATTCAGAAATAAACAATCTCTAATCACAATTTGTATGTTTTAAACAAATTTAGGAAAAAGAAATGCACTAATAAATATTCACCGCTATTTTTTGTATTGTATATTCTGCTATTCAAAAGAATTGGTTTGTTATTTGATTTGTTTTAAACTTTAACAGCAATTATTGATGCTTGCGCTGATAAATTTTACGTTGTTCAACACATAATTCGTATGCAACACATCATAGCTGAGAACCAAATGTCGTAAAAGTAAGAAGCAGAAGTTTTATTTATTTTTATTTGCATGATAAAAAAAATTAAAGTTTAAGTTTCTGTTAATTTTTGAATAAGACGCTAATGGCAGAAAGCACTCCTGTGGCAGAAGGATCAGAAAATCCACAGAAAATTGCCACGTTTGCGGTAATAGATTTGGAGACAACAAATCTACCCGCTTATAGCAACAATCGTGTTGGAATTACAGAGCTTTGTATTTATGCTTTTGATGCTGCCATCTTAAAGGACAACAACGATGGTCAGGAGAATGATGGGGATAAGGAAGATGCTAAGACCACCAAACTGCCCATTCCGCCACGTGTCATGCACAAGTTAAATCTACTATTCCAACCATCCATGAATGTGCATCCGGATGCGGAACAGACAACAGGTACGTCGCAATTTAATCTGACATACAATGCATATGAGTAATGTTATAAACTGGTTATATACCCGATTCTAATTTGCCAGGTTTGAGCAATTATTTGCTTGAGCGCGAAACCAAATTCGATGAAAGTGCAGCGCAAACTATTTTGGGGTTTTTGAAACACCTTGCCGCGCCTGTGTGCTTAGTAGCTCACAATGGTTGGTTTTTTGATTTTCCCATTGTTAAGCAAGCTTTTGCTAAACACAATTTGGAATTGCCCTCTGGCATAACCTGCGTAGACTCACTGCGAGCCTTTTTGGAAATTGATGAAAGGCGCAAAGAAGAACAAATTGAAGCCACTGATGTCGAAGAATTAAAAGTGACTTCAGAAAAACCTACAACATCAGATGAAGCTATAGACTGGCGAGTCTTGAACGAGACAACACCTAAGCGACCTACACTTACTCCCGCAGTCGCTGCAGTCAAACGCAAGCAACTGGCCGAGTCAGACGCTGAGACGCCGCCATCCAAACGCGTATCTAGAGATTTGCATGCGCGCCGTCAGCTATTCTGTGGGTTAAACTGTGCACAGAAAAAACGTTTTCCTCCACGTAACGTCTATAGACTGGGCAATTTGTTCGGCCGTATCTTCGATCAGCCATCAGTTAATGCTCACCAAGCCGAGGCAGATGTGTACATGCTTGTTAAGTTGATGCAACATTATGGTGTGGACTTTCTGGCCTTTGCTGAAGAGGAAGCCATTCCATTTGCTGATGTCATTCCACTAGGCGGCAGGGCTACAAGAAAGTAACTGCGATATTCTAAACAAGTGCATACTCTCGTATTTTTAAAATGTTGGTCAACACTAGTTTTTGTGCTGTGTATTTTATTTCTGAGGACCGCCAAACAAATTTGACTTTTTTATACAAATTATATTCTTTTAAGGCTTGAAATTTATATTTAAAATATTAGCAATATTAAAAATAGTTTTTATATTTTTCAAACTGAACAAACTTGTAATTCGTATTCGTATTTTTCAGGTTAAAACTGTGCATATATTTTTTTAGACGTCAAATCATAGAAATCAGAAAGTAAGATAAGCCTTGACCTTTTCTACACACCTCAAAAAGTAAAAAGAACCCGACCAGATTCCAGTTTTTTTTTAATACTGAAATCATGACATTGGTGCATAACGTAAACACAATCTAAATTATCTTTTTTTAAAAAATTTACTTCAAGATATATATATATTTGTACATATATATAGTATTTTTGTAATGTTTACAGCGTTAACATGATAATTCGCTTATGGTAATAAATATGTTATATAATTTACTGATATACATGTATCTATAAACCTACAAGGTAGTTTTCATTATTAATAATTAATTTCATAATCAATAGCTTTAAAGTTACCTTAAGTAAAATCTTCTGGCGATATTCTGTATGCATCATGTTGCTAATGCACAAAACATGTTTATTTTTTACAAATATGCATATTTAATTCCTTCATTCCATACAGTATATATAAATATAAATAGTGAGAATTTGTTATTTAAAAGCTTTCATTTGTCATAACGCCGTAATTATTTGTATATACAGTGTAAAAAACAAAGAGTAACCTAGACCTAACATTTATACACAAAAGTATATATAACGTATACTAAAGCTGTTATATAAACATTTACATATATGGTCAATGGTTTGCAAGCATAAAGCAGCGCATTGCTTTAAAGAAGTAAAAAAAGTTATAAATAGCCTTAAGTTTAAATTGTTCACAAATTATGAAGGTGGTTATTATTTAGCCATTATGCATTGTCTTAAACTCAAGTGAAAAACTTAGCCAAAAGATTTTATTTACAAAATTATTTTTAGTTTTTAGGGTTCGTTCGATTTGAGTGGAACTCGGAAGCAACTAACAATGTAGCACGCACATTGACGTCTTTGATTCATGTTTGCGTACGCCGATC
Source organism: Chymomyza amoena (assembly GCA_037043745.1). Lineage (NCBI taxonomy): Eukaryota > Metazoa > Arthropoda > Insecta > Diptera > Drosophilidae > Chymomyza > Chymomyza amoena. Next base: position 460,940 of record JBAMAX010003595.1, on the reverse strand, counting down.
GTAGTCGCTACGTCTGTAGTCTGCAGGATAGTCGCGTGGCATGACAGGATAGCCACGTGGATCTCCACGATAACCAGGCGGAGGAGGCGGCAAACCAGACACAACGCCATTGGGCATATAATAGTTGGGCGGCAGGTAGTGACTTGAATATGGATGTGGTGGCAAATGAGCTGGTGGATATCTAAAAAAGAGCAACAGTAAGAATATAAATAAAAGAAGTAGCAAATTGGCTTAGGGAAGAGATGGGAGTGCAAAATAAATGGAACAACATAATTTACTTTCTACAAAGGCATAAATAAAGAATTCTACTCACCTTCGTTTGTCAGGTCGACGTTCCCCCCGATCACGCTCCCGATTATCTCGATGATAACCTCCAGAGCCACCGCTACGATTGTAGCTATCATAGCGTTCGCGTTTGTACTCCGGGCCATAGCTGCAAAATATAAAATGTTCATTAATCAATCCCCAGGCAAAACTTTCTTTATAACTTACCGATCACGCGAAGGCCAGCGTTCCAACTCCATAGCGCTGTTTGTGCCGCTTGGGGTATATCCAGAAGGTAGTGAATCATAGCGATTGCGACTATTGGGCGTGGATGGTGAGTTTACAGCATTGCGTCTACCACTACCTTCATAGCCGGTTCCCGCGTTTCCTCCACTTCCGCCATAAAAATCTTCACGATGATGCTTTTTGCGGTCCTCTGGGCCTCCATGGCGTCCCGAATCCATATTCAGCCTCTTGAAAGACATGGCCTTAAGGTTATCGCTAATTCCTGCAGCACCAACTACACCAACAGTAGTCTCCCCATCGGCTTCTTCGCGCTTGCGTTTGAGGGGCGAATCGGTACCAAATCTTCTAGAATTTTTCTCTACTGGCGTTGTGCCAAAGCGTTTATGATTTTGGTTATCTCTCTCGCGTTCCTTGTCCTTATCCTTCTTTTTTTTCTTGGTAGTCTTATCACGTTCCTTGTCTACATGCGTGCCATTCTCAGCACGTTTTTGCTTGGACTGCTTTTGAGCTGGTGTAGCTGAACTATTGTTTGGAGGCCCTTCTACGCCTTCTTCTGTACTCTGCTTCAGAGCATGCTTATAAATCTTAAAAAGTCGCTTAGCATCCAGTTCCGTAAATTTGGACACAAAATACCACAAGTTGCTACGCCATTCCTTCTTTTCTGGTTCCCCATAAGCTTGCAAACACACATCAATTTGCTTGCCAATTTGCAGCAAACATTCGCGTGTGTGCTTCAGTTGGTCCTGACCGGAAAGGCTTACATCGGGTTGATCCAAAGCCTTTAAGGCCTTTTTAACAGGTCGCATTTTTTCTTTGCACTCATTAAATATGTTGGGATCTAGATCGCCTAAAATTTCTAATGCCCGTGGTTCATTATTTGCCGTAAAATGCATAGGCTTGTTGCCCTTTTTATCTGCCGTTGTAGAATTCTTTACACGCCCTTTGGATTTCTTCTTCTTTGTGCCACTGCCCACCGTCTCGGCAGTTGGCGAAGCACCAGCATCATCCGCCTTGGAAATGCTATCCCTATTGCGCGTCTTGCGCTCCGTATTAGTGGTATCACCAGCCGCGGCTTCATCTGCTGCAGCACCACTTTGGGATTCACTCAGGCGGGCTTTGCGTTCCGGCGTTGAAGAGGCTGCAGTGGATGTGTTGTTAGCTTTGAGCTCATTTGCACGGGACTTGCGAGGCCTGCGTTGCTTTTGTTGCTTGCCTTTTTTGAGCTCTACATTCTTTTTGATAATTTTTAGCAGATATTCTGCGCGAGACTGCAAGTGTTTGGCTTGTGGCTTACTTGCTTCATTAGGCAAGATTTTTTCGCTTAGCTTCAGCGTAGGGTCCAGCTTCATTTGCTCCCAGGAGCCAATGCCGTACTGATAAATGCCGCACAGCAGCTTAGTATCCTCTTCGGCGCCCCATTCCACATCAAAATTAGCCGGACGTGTTTTAATATTAAACGTCCATTGCTGACGTTCATTGGCTGTACTTGGCATAATCTCATTGAGTGGCTGTAACTCCTCCTCGCAGGACAGCAATGTTTTGGCATTGAAGGATACGCCACCAAGCTTGACGGAATAAGTGGCACGCGTTCGTCTCTGCTTGCCCTGCTCATCGTTGCCGGCGGCAACCACAGTCTTTATTTCTTCCTCCTTGTGCTCTTCCAAAAACTGCACGCAACGATCGTGCAGCATCTCCCCAATGCGTTTCAGCTCAGCCAACGGTTTCTCCTGCAGTTCCGCATCACAAGCAATGGCTTCAAGTCGTAGCAGCGGCGCTGGAAACTTTTTATAGCTACGTATAAATCGGCGTAATTCGGCATCTGTGAATCCATTGATTTTTTCCTTCATAGTCGGACGACCGCGTTTTCGTGGTCGATTTTCATCGCCGCTACCATCAGAGCCCACTTCGTAATCCGAGTCTGCGGAATCGTCCGGCTTAGATTTGGCACCCTTTCCACCACGCTTAGCTGCTTCGTTTTGATTTGCTGTGGCCGTTTTGCGTCTGGGCGGCAAATACATGTCTTCCATTTCTTTGGCGCGCTCCTGATCTTCAACGACCTTGCGAAAGTCGACGGGTATTATATCATCCCAGTCCTTGCTATCATCCTCATCATCGCCGCCATTATCCTGATCCTTTGCCAGATCACTGGGCTCTTCCTCAAATGTAGCTATGCTAGCTACCTTGAAGGCAGAAAGCAAGTCGTCCCCTGGCATTTCCGGATCTTCATTGCGTGTTTCTGCACGCCGCAATATATCATCAATATCACACACCAATTCCTCGTCGTTTTCCTGCTCATCCTTGAATAATTCTTCAGCACCAAATTTTAAAATGGCTGATAAGTCATCTTTGTTAAATGGATTTGAGTTGGACGAATTTCCACTACCGCTCTTATCTAACACCGTACGTCCTGTTGTGTCCATGCGTTGTATAACCAAATGATCCAGCACCATTTTCTGTTTGGCTCTTTCCACAATTTGCTCCTCCACCGATCGAGCTGTGACCAATCGATAGATGTTGACCTGATTCTTTTGACCTATACGATGAGCTCGAGCTTGAGCCTGTAAATCATTTTGTGGATTCCAATCAGAGTCGAATATAATGACCGTGTCAGCTGTGGCCAAATTAATGCCCAACCCGCCAGCTCTGGTAGACAACAAAAAGCAAAAGTCTTGACTTCCCTCGGCATTGAAATGATCCAAAGCCTGGCGACGCATTTCACCTTTAATGCTACCATCTAACCGTTGAAAGCTAAAGTGCCGCTTTTGCAGATAGTCTGCTAATATGTCTAACATTCGTACCATCTGGCTGAAGATTAGAACACGATGACCAGTCTCTTTAAGCCTGCACAGCAGCTTATCCAGCAAAACCAACTTGCCCGATCCTTTAAGCAGTGTTTGCAGGGCCTCATCTTGCTGCAAGCCCATCAACTCAAACTCGGATGGACGTATGAGAGCTGCATGATTGCAACATTTTTTTAGCTCTATAACAATGTTAAGAAACGTGGAGGTAGATCCGCGCTTGCCTTTCCGCAAAGCATCAAAATTCTTGGTAAGTATCCATTTGTAGTATTGCTTTTGCAGTGAGGCCATTTCCACGCGCAATATCTGTTCCACTTTGGCTGGCAGCGATTTCTCCACATCTTTTTTAACGCGTCGTAGTATATAGGGCTCAAGCTGCTGATGCAGCTTAGTGTAACCCTTGTCTGCTGCATTACCGTGCTCCAACTCGAAATTCTCCCAGGTATCAAACTTAGCTGGCATAATGAAATGCAGTAACGCCCACAACTCTTTGAGAGAATTTTGCAGCGGTGTGCCAGTAATTAACAGCCGGTGATTTGTGTCAAACTCTTTGAGCGATTTATACAACAAGGAATCATCGTTTTTTAAACGATGCGCCTCGTCAACTAGCAAAGCTGCCCATTGTAGCTGACCTAGGAACAGCTTGTCCTTGAGCACTATTTCGTACGTTGTCAGTATGCAGTTAAATTTCAGTCTTTTGGAGCCCTCAAATTGCCACTCATATTGCTGGATCATTTCGCGTGACTTGACATCACCCAAATAGGTTACCACATTCATATCGGGTGCCCAGAGTACAAATTCGCGTTGCCAGGCTGTCATGGTACTCAAGGGAACTACGCACAAAAACGGTCCATATAAATGATACATCTTGAATAGAGAATACAGGAAGCATATTGTTTGTATAGTCTTGCCTAGACCCATTTCATCGGCGAGTATAACCGAATTTTCTTTGCACCAAGAGTGCAGCAGCCAATTGAGTCCATCCATTTGATAGTCCCTCAACGTTAAACCTTCTGATACAAAGTCTGGCTGCTGTTTAATACGTGAGAACTTCGGTCTATATTTAAGCACCTTGCAATGACGAGAAGGCGTGCACTTCGACATCTCGCGTTCACTAAATTGATCTGCGCAGCGCTGCCATTTACGAAGCACTAGATTAGCATCCTCCCATGTCGACTCAGCATAGGGTAACGATTGCCATTTGCACAGGTACTCTTCACTGCCGCTATCGGGCTTATGCTCGCGCGCAATGATGCGATCCACATTATTATAGGATTTAAGCAGATCGTGTTGCAGCTCCAGCTGGCACTCAAAGTAGTCAATATCCTCAGGACCGGCATAGCGGCGCCAGTAGTCTGTCTCTTGCTCCTTTTTAACAAAGTTGTCCAGCTTTTTCATGCCCTTGGCTTTCATTTCACGGAGCGTCGTATCTGATTCCCAGGTGTTGTGTATGTAGGACCATCCTTTCCATTTGATTAGGTATTGCACTTCTGTCTGAGTGGGATCATTTTCGTCATAGCCACTATTGGGATCGCAGCCATTCTCCTCAATAGCATAAATGGTGGTCTGATTCCCTGTGCAGCCTTTTTTGCCCATTCGTTGGGCTAGAATACGCTCAATGGTTTCACACTTTTCATCCTCCTCCGCGGCGGCAGCTGCTGCTTGACTCTCCTCGTAGTCCATTTCAAGTAAGTCCTCGGAGTCTGTGGCTTCATCTTCAGAGGCTTCTTTATAGCTGACCGCTGCACCTGTGCGCCGTGTGGCACTACTGCAATGAATTAAGAATGAAACAAAAAATAAACCAAAATCTAATGAAACCTCAACAAAGTTGGAACAGAAACTATACTTATTTGAAATCCAAACCAAAACCGAGAAATGCATCTGGTGCGAAATTTTTGTCCGATTTTATTCGCATTTTAATGCATCCTATCTAAAAAAGATATGGTACTATAGTCCTATCTAAGTGTAGGCCGTGGGTCTGAGGCCAAATTTTAAAAACGGACCGATTTCGAAACCGTAAGACGTGATTACTCATAACCTTAATCAACACAATTCAAATTATCGAAAATTATATGAGCTTACCGCTTTTGCTCATCATCGTCGTCGCTGTCCTCGGAGCTGTAGGACTTCACACGGCGCCGATGACCCTGGGATTTGTTATTGCTCGCCTTAGATACTGCAACTTTACGCCTTTGTGTGCTTGAAACCTCCCCACTGTCTGGGTCACTCTCATCGCTTTCATCGGAGTCCCAACTAAACGAGAGTTTTTTATAATAAGGTGCAATCCCTTATAAATGTAAGCATATTTACGTTTGTTTTTTCTTCTTCTTAGGATTCGCCAATCGTTTTGATTTGTCAGCAGGCGGCGGCATTTTTCGAGCTTGGCGTGTAGAGCGTTTAGGGTTATAATCATCTTCTTCGTCCTCCTAAATGTGCATGGCATAATAACATTAAATGCTACATTTTAAGTCTCACTTTAACACTGAAACTCACGCTGCTAGAGCTGGAAGATGTGGGTGAGGCATTGGCAGAACTTTGACTATCCTCTTCCTCTTCATCGCTTTTGGCTTCATCAGCAGAGGCATCGCTACCGCTGGCCGCATTAGATGGTTGTTGCTTTGATGATGGGTCATCATCATCACCATCCTCCTCCTCATCCTCATCTTCTCCAGTTGCTGTTTGGCCTGATGAGGAGGATGTGTTGCTTGTATTGATCTTACTGGAAGCAGACTGCATTGTGGTATTGCCTTTGACATCATTCGCTTCAATATCTGTGTCGGAATCACTGTCGCTTGATGCACTCGAGCTTTCGTTGTCATCCGTAAAGCCATTTGTTTTGGTATCCGCCTGTGCGGCCGCTGCAGTTGGTGGAAAACCTGCCACCGATTTAAGCTGTTCTTCTTGCTCCGGTGAACTGCGTCCATCGCTGGAATTGCCTGAGGAGCTGTCTGAATCGGAATCAGACCCGGAAGAATCACTTCCGCTGCCACTTCCACTGCCACTGTTGTCCGTTCCATTGGCATCATCTCTTGTATTATCTTGTTCGTCTGAGCCTATACTATGCGCCGATTCATTGAGTGCCTGCAAAGGAATAAAGATTTATATATTTTTTGAATGAAGCTTTAAGTTAAGCTATAGGCCTCCAGCCACATATCAAGATTCCAAAGTTTGTCTTAAATCCTTGAATTTTAACGCCTTTATTACATAATGGCGTTTTAAATAGATCGAAGTAAGATAGAAGTAAGCATTTTCTTTCTTTTTTAAATTCCGAAGTTTCGTTCAATAGTTTGAAGATCACCAAGATCTTTGCTTATACTAGCGTTAAAAAAAAGTTTAGTAATTTAATAATAAAACTTAATTATTATCATCCCTAAATATAATGTTTTTTCAAAAAGGCTTAGATGGTACAGTCTCGTATAATTAAGTTATTTAAGGACATATCCATCCACACTGCCCGATAAATCCAATTATGTCTAAATCCTTCCTAGCTGTAGAAAAGGCTGGTAAGACCTTTTCAAAAATTGTATATAAATTTCTCATTAATTTGCTAGATCTTTAAAGCATGAAGGGTACTCCTTTAGTATTTAGTATTAAAGCACTTATAACTGGTATGCAGCGATTAGTAATAACTTACATGCTTTATAATCCTGGAAAAAGTTTGGACCTGTTTAAAGAAGTTTCAGCCCATTTTCCTTTTCATTTTTATTAATTCATTTTTATTTCGTTACGCTGCGAAACTCTCTTGAAGCCCAAGCTATATTTAATAAAATAGTGTGCATAGTTAGTCGCCGTAAGCGTGAAGGATATCCACATCCTGTTCAGCATCAATGTTGTTATCTTGGAAGATGTAAACGCTTTGGATGCATTACAAAAAGGTATAGCTATACATAAGACAAATTTTTTCATTACACTTTAATTGAATACCAGTTTGTTTTCGTTTAAGCCACAGGATATTCAGAAACCCTCATCCGAATCCTCACCGGAAACAATCAGCTGGATCAGTTTGTTAAAGTTTTTCACTTTGGATAATCTACATATATGTTAGCCACTTCATATGAAATTGTTGGCACATGAGTTCCATTTACTTGGTTCATTACCATTTAAACATAATGTGGTTAATCCTCTAGTGCATCACTATACAGGGGTTAAACAGCAGTTAGGATAGTTTGGATTCCTTTTATTCATTGCATAAAGTGAAGCAGTACTTCTCCTGCATCTTGTCAAACTTATTGTGGAAAAGGGCTGTTATTGACATTCAAAAATACGCGAGGATTGGTCTAATCCTTAATAGACACAGACTTTAAAGTACAAAAGGTCTTAAAACACCAAAAATTGTATTATATTGCACAATTTCCAGTTTCATATTGAACTAGAATGTACAAGGCACTAGCTTTCCTTTACGTGCTCATGACAAACGTACACAATTAGCAGTTAAAGCCATTAATCCTCTCCAGAAACAACGTTTACTGCTTTATTACTCTGGAATTACGCGGAAACTTTGATTTCTTCGAGGCATAAGGCACTCTCCAGACTAGTTACGCAGGCGCACTACAGTAAAACACACAAAAAATCCAACTAAACACAATCCTGGACAGAAAACCCAGAAAAAACGTTTAAAACACGCGGATTACCACCTTTTTCAACGATTCTCTTAGCCAAATTCGCAAAAAAAAGTTGTAAAATCAATGTAAAATTGAAGGAAAATAAATTTAAAACATTTTAAATACAAAATATTAACAAAAAAGCTAAAAAACAAGTGCCGGTATGCATTTGGCGCGTAGAAACTCCAAGGTAAAAGCCAGGAGTTCCATGTGTTTCTGTGGCACGTAGTCTTTGTACCTTGCAAAATGTGATTACGTAATCGATGAAAATTTTCTTTTTTGCAGAAAAAACGTTAAAAACCACACATTTTAATGCATTTTTAAGCGCGAATGCAATGAAAACAAACAAAATAACAATTTTTAAACTAAAATTGCTAAAATGGGTACCCAATGGATTTTCATAAAATCCATGCTGGCTGCCACGTAGATGCTTCTAGAAACGCTTGGCGTTGTTAAAACTGTGAAACACTGTTTGGAAAATGGTTTAATAAGACATTTTACCAAAAAGTAGCATTTCAATGCACTTTAGTAACCTTTAAAGTCTAGGAGTCTCAACTGGGGCTCCGCTGGCGTCCGCACTATAAAGGCAGCCACACCCTCGAAACGAGTGTATAAAATTGAACTGGAATTATTATTTTATGTTTTACTCACACGAAAATTCAATAACAACTGAGTTAAATCGCCTTGTTTTTGATAATACGAAAAATTCATTGTTTTTTCAATTTTTTTTCTATACGTTGAACACTGTCACAAGTTTTTCAAGGCCTACTTACCTGGCTCATTATATTTTTGTGGTAGCCCAGAAAGTTGCCGTTTAGCGTTCATTAAATATGAAATGCACTTTTGTTACGGTAAAGGTTAATGTTTACAATGTGCATAAGGACAGACACTTGTTTGTTATATTTTTTTAGAGAAATTTGCAAGTTTCTTAGAATCACACACTAGACATTCACGTCTTTTTGGTCTATCTTGCAGTAATGGAAAATCGCCATTTTGTTTTGAGGGCTGGCAAAGCGGCGATTACAGATTTGCATTGCTGGTTTGGCGTTGCCAGTTAGCGTGATAAATTTAAAAATTTGTAAATAGATTAGCTTTAAATATTATACAATTAAATTAGATAATATGCATATTTTTAATAGTTAATTAATTTTTATAACCAGCTTTAAACGTTTTCTTAATTAAGCTGTTTTTATTGTTATTTTATCGATAAATTATCGCAAATTTACGCTCAGCTGTTTCTGTTGTTACAGGACCAGGACCCCATCACTTGTGCATCAACTTTTGTTTCAATCCAACACCTGCTATCCGTCTACTTTTACTTTATTTTTTCATATAAGATAATTGCAATAATTGCCAAAATAAAGCTAAGTGTACAGCATGTAGCACAGCGTATTGTCAACAAAAGTGTACACCATGAAAGAAGTTGGCATAGCTCTGCCCGCATCGCGTCGGGTCTGGGCTATAACAGTGGGACTTGGTTTGCTATGTTTTATCTTCTTCTATTTCTATGGTGGTTACATGACACTCGCATTAATTGCTGCCATCGTATTGCGTACGTAAACAATCAACACGTAGTCAAATTGTTTGTAACTCTTATTATTATGCCTCTTCCAGTGATTTTCTACCACGCGCAGGACATGCTTTTATATCATCCAGACTTGCCAACAAACTCACGCATTTATATACCCATACCCACTATGCATAATTTACCGCATATAACAGTTAGTATTAGGACTCCGGACAATGTGACGCTGCACGCCTTTTGGATTTGCCAGCCCGAGGAGCGTTGCAAATCGGTGCCAACTTTGTTGTACTTCCATGGCAATGCGGGCAACATGGGCCATCGCTTGCAAAATGTCTGGGGCATTTATCATAACTTGCATTGTAATATTCTCATGGTGGAGTACCGCGGTTATGGTCTTTCTACAGGGGCTCCTTCGGAGCACGGCTTGGTTACAGATGCACGCGCTGCTATTGACTATCTACACACACGTCATGATTTAGACCATTCGCAATTGATTCTCTTCGGACGCTCATTGGGCGGTGCTGTTGTTATAGATGTTGCCGCTGATACAGTATATGGTCAAAAATTAATGTGCGCCATAGTAGAGAATACCTTTACAAGCATACCGGACATGGCTTTGGAGCTTGTGCATCCATCTGTGAAGTACATACCAAATCTATTGTATAAAAATAAGGTAAGTTTTTACTGTAGTATAACAATTGCTGTTTTTCTCAACTATGTCTCTTCTTTTAGTATAACTCTTTAAGGAAGATCGGCAAGAGCTCGGTGCCCTTTTTATTTATATCGGGACTTGCTGATAACCTAGTGCCACCGCGCATGATGCGTGCCTTGTATACCAAATGCGGTAGTGAGCAGAAACGTCTACTAGAATTTGTAGGCGGTTCTCACAACGATACCTGGATAGTGGATGGGTACGATCTAATTTAAAACTCAATCATTTACGTTTGGAAAGAAAACGCGACTGTAAAAGCCTTTGATTAACATGCAATTTCTTTCGCAGCTATTACCAGGGCATTCACAGCTTTCTGACCGAATTACAAGAAGATACCTTACCACTGCAAAAGGAACCAGAGAAAAGCAACGTCTGGGTTGAACTGGAGCATAAGATTATTGATGTTTAGCCAGCAAGGTGCTCCGATGAAATCGCATACAAAGTGTTCTATTGACTGTGTTAACACTACGAATGGTATAAATGCCTACTATATACATCTATTATTACTTATATACATACATACACACATGTATGCCATATGTAAGAATGTTTTTAAACCAAAAGAAATTGACTTTTTCCAGAACTTATGCCCATTTTAGTATAAATTCGAGGCGCTTGTAGTTATGTTTACGCTTAAGAGCAGGTGCCAGCTGAATTCAGTTTTTGGACCAACCAAATGTAAACTGAATATTATATGTATTTTAAACGTTGAACTATGTTAAATATATAAAAAAATAATTGTTAACAAGCAATAAGAGTTAGCTTTAAGTTAGCCTAAAACGTAAATCAGGTTCCACAATAATTAAATGACAATTATTGGAAGAGTTAGACCAATATTTGGGAATAATTAAAAAAATTGGCTTTACAATGCAAAATTGATGCATTTCTTAAGTACTATTTGGGAATAATTTAAAGCCTTTATTTATCGAACCTTTTGGATAATGGTATTTGTTACCAATGAACTAATTGGTTTTGGAGCATAATATGAAGTAACTTTAAAGCTCCCAACGTTACAGCTAATCTTAAAATTGGCTATTAAAAGCCTCTAAATACAACCTCAAAGTCATCATCGCTAGTTCTTCGTTTGCGTTTGTTGGTTGACATTTGAGTGTTTTCTGCAGACTTGCGCTTTGACTGCGGCTCGCTAATATTTGTCTTTAAAGCTGGAGCTTTAGGTGAGCCAGTTTTTAGCGACATTTCCCTAGAATTGTTTTTATTTGCCGTCTCTTTATTTGAACTTAGTGTATCCTTTGTCTTTAGTTTCGCCGGAATGTCGTTTGACCTTGACTGCGGCTCGCTAGTATTTGCCTTTGAAGCTGGAGCTTTAGGGGAGTCACTTTTTAGTGGCATTTCCTTTGATTTGTTTTTATTTGGCGGCTCTTTATTTGAGCTTTTTGAATCCTTTGACTTAAGTTTCGCTGGAATGTCGTTTGACCTAGACTGCGGCTCGCTAGTATTTGCTGGAGCTTTAAGTGAGTCAGTTTTTAGCGGCATTTCCTTTGATTTATTTGTATTTGCCGGTTCATTCTTTGAGCTTTGTGAATCCTTTGATTTTAGCTTCGTCGGAATTTCCGTTAACTTAAGTGGTTCACTAGAAAACTGTATGGTTTCTTGAATTTTTTCTTCTTGTGAATTTGGGGCAGTTCCAGATTTTTTTTCGCCCTGTGAGCGATGATGAAAAACGAAAGAAACGCAGTTACTAGCTGTCCACGCTTGTGCCAAAATGCTATCCGGCAAACCACGATTATTTGAGCAATGAAACCAATTGGAAAGATGCGATGTGCAATCGGAATTTTCAGGTGGTTGAATTGTTTGCACATTGTTAAAGCATCGCTTGCATTTGAGCCTGTTGAGTAAAATAATGTTATTAAAGTTGAGTTCGTCGGCCCATAAATCATAAACTTACTTATTATGTGTATCGGAAACCACGTCACTCTCAAAACGAAATAGATCCTTGAGATCATCGCGTGAAAAATGCTTTTCCTCGGATTCATTATTGTCTATAATTGTGCTAGACAGTGATTTCTTATGGGTCTGACGCTGTAAAATCTTTTCCTCTATGGAGCCAGTCTGAAAGTAATTTTTTTAAATAATTTTTAAGCTCTTCAAGTAATAATATTCAGCTTACCGCAACTAGTCTGTATATATAGCAGGGCTTTTTTTGGCCATCTCGCCAGACACGCGCCATAGCCTGTTCATCGTTAGCCGGATTCCAGTCAGGATCAAACATAAACAATCGATTTGCGCCTATTAAATTCAAGCCGCAACCGCCAGCTTTAGAGCTAAGCATGAATAAAAAGCAGTCTGTGTCTGGATCATTAAATCGATCAACGACTTTGGAACGTTTCTTAATGGTCATGGTGCCATCCAATCGAACATAGGTATATTTTCGTTTTCGAGCCAGCTGTTCAAAAAGATCCAGAGTTTGCGTATAATTTGATATGAGCACTACTTTGTCATCGCTATTAGCCCGTATAGCTGCCAGCATAAAGTCCAATAACATGAACTTCCCGCTCAGCATAGGGTTGATGTCCCTAAAATATAATCAAGTTGCGGAATTTGAACAAGCTTCAATAATTTATTAAATGGATATAGATATGCATTGATAAAACATACTTGGGTTTGTAGTTGGCGGGCAACACGTCCTGGGAATGCTCAAAACCATTTTCTTTAGCAGCAATTTTTTCATATATAAGATCAGGATGATTGCAGAGTTTTTTGAGCGTGGTTATATCAGCCAAAGCAGTTAACGAAGCCTTTTCGCCACAGTCTATAACACAAAGTATTAATGTAATTGAAACTCATTAGTAACTAAAAACAAACTAACCTGTTAGATTCCTTCGCACTTTATCCGACTTCAGGAAATTGTTATATAACTCCAACTGCACATCTGTTAGCCTCGAGCAAATAACCATTTCAAATTTAACAGGCAAATATTTCGTTAAAATTTGATTGGTTCGCCTTATAATGCATTGATTGACCAAACTCACTAGTTCCTGCGTCTTTTGTAGCGCTCGTTCACGCTCCATGTCTGTAGAGTCTGAGTTTTGTCCCCTCAAAATGGGATTCTCAAAGTTTCGCTTAAATTCCGCAGCTGTGCCCAACATTTCGGGATTAACAAAATTTACCAAGCTGAAATACTCAGTTAAATCATTTTGTATGGGAGTACCGGAGAGTAGAACACGCCTTTTAGTTTTTAGGCCCATCAGTGCTTGATAGGTGAGATTGTCGCTATTTTTTAGACGATGACCTTCGTCGCAGATCACCATGCCCACCTCGTTTTGGCAGAGTATCGGAGCATAGATGCGGAAAGTTTCATAACTGATCAATAAAACAGGCGTACCACAGCGCGTATCAGTATTTTTGGCGAATTGCTCGAGGGTGCGCGTTGTGTCCTCCTTAGAACCGCCTTCCATGGCTAGGCAATGCATGCGTCCATGCAACCATTTGGTAAACTCCTTCTCCCAATTTTTTACCAGTGAGGAAGGCGAGACAATAATGGCTTTCGAAATGGTTGGCTTGCATTCGGGATTCTGGCGCAATAAGGTCCAGACTAAACTTACACACTGTAAAGTTTTGCCCAAACCCATTTCATCGGCCATAATACAGCCATTAAAATTTCCGCGTTTGCCCTCAACACATTCGTACATGAAGCGCACACCCTCTCGTTGATGGGGTCGCAAAATGTTGGTTAACAGTGGGTCAACCACAACATGCACCAATATCTGGTTGGGATCAAGCGCCATGCGCTCATGTTCTGTATATGCGGGCGGTGTATACAGTACCAAGGCATTGCAGGCTTGCGGATCGTGTAGCGGTCGTCGAATAATTTTACGACGCACGCCTAAACAACGATTGCCGCCAAAATCTGGCACATAATCAGCAATAGGCACCTTAAACTTGCGTGATAGGATCTTGGCAATTGCTTGCTCGTATTCACTATTGGGCACAATGCGTATAGGCAAAGCGGGCAAGTCGGGATCATCATTGGTGGCATCACGTAGAGTGCTTTGGCGCTTTTGCAACTCCAGTTGGCAAGTGCGTACATTTTTTTTAAGTAGCGGCGAAACAAAGTTGCTGCTGGGCTTAAGATGCACGCCCACTCGCTGACTGGGCGCTAGACTGCGTCGCTGCAACAATATGTATAGTTAATAGTATATATAGTTTAATTTCAAATGTGTGGGACATCAAAATTGCCTACCATTGTGGGAATTTTAACAGCAATTGCACTTTAAATTATATGGTCTCCGCATTTGTTTAAATCGCCGCGAAAACAGCAGCTGACTTTGATCAGCATAATAAAACATTATTTTGCAACACTGATTGCAATGGAGCGTTATCGATATTTTGGCATAGAAACTTTTATCAAAAGTATCGATAAGAGACAGCAACACTGTGCGTTTGGCAAAAAATTGCCAAGAATTGGGGAATTGATAAGAATTGCGTTGACGTGAATTATTTTAAAATTAAAAGCATAGCGCACATTTGGAACTAACCAATGTGTTGCTATAAGTGCCGTTTTACTACAAGCATATCGTCCAAATGTACGCACAATAGTGTACTACTTTATCTTGCAGCAGGCGGCGACAAGGGCAAACCATTTTGCAGTCGTGGTGATTCGTTATTGGAGCAACAGCAGCCACAAACAAGATTAAAAATAAATCATTTTTAAATGTTGAATAGGTGAAAATAATGCATGTTACTACGACGCTGCCTAGCACGTCGCCGCAATTAACGTGCAGAAAAGTGCAACCAATTGCAGTGTCACAAAAAACACAAATATTTTCCAAAAAATTAGGTCGCTGCGGCAATGGTAAGCACAAAAAATTAATAGTTTAATATATGCGCTTAAAACCATATAGTTTTTGTATCTTTCACTGCACACATAGTTTTACATACATGTATACCGTTTTAATTAATGAGTTTATTTAAAATTTAAAACAAGCGAAACACATGCTGAAAGCATACCAACGATAAAATAAAATAAACAACAAACATCAGAAAAATAAAACGGCGACGATCAAAAATTAATAACACGTTCAAAGTGAAGGTCAACGTCACGACAGTCGGTAACAACAACGGCAAACAGCTGCCGAGCAGCAACAACAACAATAACATACACTGAACTGCTTAGTGCTGACTTTATTTGTCAAGACGTTCGTTCATTCCACTTGTGCCTGCCAAGCTGCAACATGACCGCCAAATCCAGCATAAACCCGGCAATGTCTATGCAGTCTTTGCTACTGCATATGCTATTGGCATTGCTAATCTTCACAGCCTGTGTGCTCAGCGAGAGCAGCATACCCACACAGAACATGTCACACAAGGAGCGTGCAGAACTGCGGTAAATAGAATTTTTAAGCAGCTGAAAAACTTAATAAACTATTTTTTTTACAGAGAGGAAGCACGTGACATGTTTTACCATGCATATCAAGCCTATATGGAAAATGCCTATCCGGCTGATGAATTGATGCCATTAAGTTGTAAAGGGCGCTATCGAGGTGTTACGCCCTCACGTGGTGATATGGACGACATACTCGGCAAGTTAGTATCCATAATATCCGACTAGATTTTGCTACCTCTGATTTTCAAATTGAAAATGGTTGGATTTTGCTTAGGACACTGAAACTAACTTAATTTACACGGTCGGATTAGGCTCGCCCGCAGAGATTCGACGTACCACAGACCACAATTCTAGTAACTTTGTCATATGCCGAATTTAACGCAGCAGAGTACCCACAAAATGTAATGTGGAGAGTGAAGTCTAACGTTAAGGCTAAACCTCTGCTATTACATTATCTTACACATAGACACTTGATTGATACGGTCCAGTGGATGTCGTGGGAAAGGATATTGATTTGTTGCTCAGGTAACACGCAAGTGGTTATAGAGTAGAAAGATTAAGTTGTCTTTATTATGCAACAACAAACTTGAGGTCTACAATAATTTGAAGTAGTTAAGGGGTGGCATTTTACAAACTATTAAATCACAATTAATTAAATATCCATTAATTTACAAATTTTTCTTTTCAAGCTTCTCAATGACGCTGGTCGATACATTGGATACTTTAGTGCTGTTAGGCGATTTCGCCGAGTTCGAGCATGCTGTTAAGCTGGTCATACGCGACGTTCAATTCGACAGCGACATCATTGTTTCGGTGTTTGAAACAAACATACGCATGGTTGGCGGACTGCTATCTGCACATATACTATCCGAGTACATACAAAAGCAGGCAGATGTAATGCACTGGTACAAAGGCGAGCTACTTGAAATGGCACGCGAGTTGGGTTATCGTTTACTGCCAGCTTTTAACACCTCAACGGGCATACCACATGCTCGCGTCAACCTGCGCCTAGGCATGAAAGACCCTCAATTGAAAAAGTCACGAGAGACGTGTACGGCTTGTGCTGGTACCATTTTACTAGAATTCGCAGCACTTTCACGTTTAACAGGCGATCCCATTTTTGAAGTTCGCGCTCATGCTGCTATGGATGCCTTATGGAAACTTCGTCATCGGGGGTCTGATCTTATGGGCACTGTGTTGAATGTACATTCAGGCGACTGGGTGCGCCGTGACTCTGGCGTCGGTGCTGGCATTGACAGCTACTATGAGTACCTCTTTAAATCTTATGTGCTGCTGGGCGATGACAAATATTTGGCGCGCTTCAATCGACACTACAATGCAGTTATGAAGTATGTAAGCGAAGGGCCTATGCTATTGGACGTGCTGATGCATAGACCTCACGCTAAGTCTCGCAACTTCATGGATTCACTGCTGGCGTTTTGGCCAGGTCTTCAGGTGCTCTCTGGTGACCTTAAGCCTGCTGTGCAAACTCACGAAATGCTCTATCAAGTCATGCAAATGCATACACTTATACCAGAAGCTTTTACGGTCGACTTTCAAATACACTGGGGCCAGCATCATTTGCGACCAGAGTTTATAGAATCTACATATTTCCTATACCGCGCCACAGGCGATCATCATTACCTACAAGTGGGCAAACGTGCTTTGAAAACGCTACAGAAATATGCCAAAGTGGCTTGTGGTTATGCGGCTGTGAATGATGTGCGCACGGGCAAGCATGAGGATCGCATGGACTCTTTTGTGTTGTCCGAGACTTTTAAATATCTGTATTTACTGTTCTCCGATCCACAGGATTTAATAATTAATGTCGACGAGTTTGTGTTCACCACCGAGGCACATTTACTGCCTTTGTCCATTGCGCAGCTGGGTAATGCGACGTTTAGTAAGTGAAACTAAATTAAGAGTTTATTTTATAATTATTAATAATTAAAATATTGCAGGCTTTCGCCAATCGGACGAGCACAACGTACTCGACTTCATGCGAACCTGCCCCAGTTCCAATAAGCTTTTTCCTGAGAAAGTACGCAAACCATTGCGCAACTTCATTACGGGCTCGTGTCCGCGCACAAGAAGCGGCAAGCGACTCTCCGCCTTGGATTTTCAAGCAAGCAATGCGGATCATTTGCGAGCTGTTTACGACATGGGCATCACCATGGTTTCGCTAGGTGATGGCAAGGTGCGACTGTTTCATAGTTTTTATAATGTAAGTTTTTTGCGTTCGTTTTCATTTCTGCTTTTTTAAGACTATATTTACGGATTCATATGTGTATTGCTAAATCGGAATTTGAAAGTGGAATGAGCTGAGCTTGGTCCACACAACATTTAAAAACCATGCTTAACTTGAGGCTATTTCTAATCCAAAAGATTAAGAGACTACAAAAGGTTTCAAACTTACACAAATATAATTTGTATTATTTAATGCGTTGCTACTACATTACCGATTATATATAAGTAAAAATATGACTTGGAAAATCCTCAGTCGGTTGATACTAAGAAGAACGTTTAAAACTGGAATAATTCGTTTCTGTTTAATAAAACCGGGCTTTAATCGATTTCTTAAAAACTGCATCAAGTTAAATGTACTGATGTAATCCTTGACATCATATCAACGGAAAAACCAATTACGATTATAAGACCTGTTTTTTAATCATTTACCCTTTTTGGACTTGCCTTTTTTGGTTTATTGGTTTTAGTTTTAGTTGATTATAAGCTTTATATGGAATTTTCTGACCATTTTTATGTTTCTGCTTTGCACAGGCCAAAAGCCATGACGAAGGTGAAATGGGCTTGCAGTTTATGCAGGAAATGCTGGAGCTAACCAAATTGCAAAATATCAATCAATTGGCACAGCTGCAGGTGAGTATTCTTATCTTCATTATAAATTTGAATTGTGCATTTACTTTTTTTTTAGGCTGTTGCATATACTGTTGATGAAAAGTCGCAGGATTGGACCGCACTTATGGCGGGTCCCTCACACTTTAGTCCCGAGCTTATTGGAGAGCAATTCGTGGAAGGTGAAGTGATACTATCCAATCCCTTGCGTGCCTGCGACGAAACGCTGCAAAACGCAGCTCAAGTGCGTGGCAAAATACTGCTGGCTGAGCGCGGTGATTGCACATTTGTGAGCAAGGCGCGCTTGGCTCAAGCAGCTGGAGCTTCCGCATTGATAGTCTGTGATAATGTACCAGGTTCTTCCGGCGAGACCCAGCCCATGTTTGCCATGTCCGGCGATGGCAATGATAATGTGCAAATACCAGTTGTCTTCATGTATAGCCAAGAATTTGGCAAATTATCGGCGATTATGCAGCGCCGTCCTAGTCTACGTGTGCGCATCATGCAAATGGTGGAGTTTAAGCGCTGGCAGCTGGCCAAGGAGGCGCATCAAAATGAAACCTTGGCAACATTAAAGACGGCAGGCAGCAACAACGAGAGCAGCGGGACTATGGCGACGCCAAAGAAAAAACCAGACAAGGAGTTGTAGTGGCTAGTGCGCCAATTCAAGCAGCTGACGGTCATGGCAGCCGAAAAGCAACGCTTGGCCAATAGGCGCACCTGAGCCACCACCGTGAAAAAGTTAGATTTCTTAGATTTTCGCTCTTCCACTTGTTGAAGCGCCAAGAAAAGGTCGCATCTTTTGATAAATACATTTCTTTCGCTATAAATTCTATGTAGACTTTTGTACGTAAATGCAAATGTAAATTAATATGAGCTAACTATTGAAATTCTTGTACTTTACTAGACATGTAATATTTTAACATAAAAAAAAGAGAAAAATACCTTACGCATGATATTCAGATTAACACTTTTAAAAGTTTTCATAGATAACTCTCAGGCTAGTAAGCAACTTCCTAGCAGCAACGAAAATGCGTTTAGCAATTGCCGGGCTATATATA
Organism: Chymomyza amoena; assembly: GCA_037043745.1. NCBI lineage: Eukaryota > Metazoa > Arthropoda > Insecta > Diptera > Drosophilidae > Chymomyza > Chymomyza amoena. Next base: position 441,536 of record JBAMAX010003595.1, on the reverse strand, counting down.
CTACTATGTATAATGTTTACTGTATGTATGTAGTTGTAGAACATAACCTCACACTTTTTATATGAATTTTTAAACTAATTTCGTGTAAAATGTTTTGGCAATGCTTCTGACATTGCAACTTGTGTATATTAGCTGTTAGTAAATGAAACTAATAATTAAGTAATAATAATGACTAGCTTGTAATAATTAAGTAAATACATAGTTGAATTTTTTTAGTTCATATATCAAAAAATGTTTAAATATACGAGAAATAATGAAAAATTTTAGATCAGTCATTTATAAATGTGCAACTCAAGAACGGCTGGTAGATTTTGACGGTATTTTGTCATGGAAATAAAACCACAATGGATTCAATGTAAGTAACATATTCCTTTACTAAGGAAGCTTAATTTTGGACATGTGGATTAGAATATGCCCTAATACCTCAACGTTATTTAAGACGCGGGTTAAGCTATGATAAAGTATTTTAGAGAACACGGCTCTCATACCAAAATTAAGAGAAAAAGGTCATAATTAGGTCCACATAAATTTGCAAATTAAATTTCAAGACCTCATCTTTCACAAGATATACAAAGAGATTGTTGTTTATTTATTGGATTATCTAAGCGAAGAAGTATGAAGGGGTGCAATGTAAGAAATCATTTATATTTATTTTGTAAACCGTTCGTTACCCTCATCTGTCGACAGCCTGCGAAAAGCTGATTGGTACGCACGAGACTCAGCTAAAAGCTGGCTTCTACATGATGCCAAGCCAATGTTAATCAAAGTTCTTTCAAAGTACCGTTGAGTGAGCGAAGTGGTTCTTTTTGACTCACTTGCGCATTTAATTTAATGGCGCTTAAAAAAAGTATAGAAAAGGTACAAAAAAGAAAACAAAGTATTATTTTTGACTATATTATATATTATATGAACATACTTATGTATTGTTCGGTTTATATGAAAAATCAAAGAATAATAATCCACGAGGCATAATAATAAATAACGAACGAATAAACAAATTTTTATATAATTGAAAACTCAATTTACCAAGCCTCTTGCAATATACCAGAAGGACACAACAAACAGCACCTATGATATATATATATGTTTCAAGTTTAACTCTCAATAAATAAAAGTCTTAAAAAATTCAATTTATGAGTATTGAAATTTATCGATAAATTAATTGGTCGAATAAGCGCCGAACAATTTTATCGAGCGGCAAAGCTGTCAAATACAGTAATACACAAAAATTAAAACAGTTTAACTTAGTTGACGAAAGTCAAAGCCGAAAGTCGTAGCGCTTGAAAATGGGTTCATATAAAAACCATCCCATTATCTCGGCTATAGATATGATATATAAATTTGACCAACGCAAAAGGGAGAACGAATTGCGTATAAGCGAGGTGGAGGCTGAACTTAGTACCATCCGGAACATCCGTTTCTTAAAGGAGATTAATTGGAAGCTGAAAATGTACGAGACGAATATGTATTTACGGAACAATATGTCTCACTATGGTGCATCCACAGTTGGAGAGCAGCGATGAGCAACGGGACAATAACAAATACATTTAAGATTAGCAATAATACAAAACATTATCCTAAACCGAACAGTTTGGAGTGATTGGACTGCATTGAAAATAAGAGTCACAAATTGTACCACTATAACTTAATTACACGATGATACTTGCTAATAATAAATAAGTTTTCAGTTTATTTTCGGGATTTATTTTTTTCCTTTGGTTTTGTACTTTTTGCAAATAATTTGTAATGAACTTACAAAATCCTTGAAGGGAGACGCAAGCGGCCTGCACAATAAATGTGGATTAAATCGCTGGGTACCTACAAACTTGTATTGCACACAATGGTGTTACTTGAATAGTTAAAAACAATAAAACCTCGAAGAATTGCTTTTGCTGCGAAGGACAATGAACTAATTGGCAAAGTTTTATTTTGTTCAACATAGGGTTTGGCTTTTGCCATCAAGACTTATGAATCTTAACAAAATGCGCACTTATAGAAGAGTGAAGGTTTACATAGTGTATATTGTAATCTATAACCCGAATTAAATCAAATTAATAAGACTTAAGACAAGAGGAAAGTCATCAAACTCAATATAATCAAAATGACAAATCCATGGAAGCCACAGTCCAAATAAGTAGCGCTAACTAGACATTTGGTAACTTTATATAAATTTAAATCTTATTATATATTAAGGACCAAAAACATTCGAGTTTGCAGCTTAATATAAACATTTTCGCTTGAGTTGATCTAAAACTGACAGAACTGTGATATATTTTATGATGATATATTTTGTGACAAAAAGTTTTAATAAAACTCTGAATAAAGTGCGTTTTTTTTAGTTCAGAATTCATTGTAATGAACCATGAATAATTCGACGCTAACAAACCGAAACATATTTACGCAACAATAAGATTAGGTCCGGCATTGGAACTACCTATATGTATGTATATATTTCTCTCTTTTGCTGGTGCTAACATTTTAAATTTGAACTTACCTTTTCTGCTGTCCCCAATTTAACACATATTACATAGTTGAAACTTCAGTTGAGTTTTAGGGTTTTTGTTTTTTTAAGGTCTTGTTTAAATCTAAATATGACACTCTTCAGTATATAAAGAGCACTCAAACTTACAAATGTGTTAACTAGGTCTAAGATTAAAAACATGTTTTGTTTTCCTTTTAGAAAAATTGAAAATTAAAATAAAATTTAAAATAAAATATAAATAGAATTAGAACATAATGCTTATGCACTTGGGCGTGACTTCATTATTCAACAAAGTGAACCTTAAATTCATTATTGGTTCAACTTGGTCATTTCTTTTATATCGAGCAAAACGATCTATATTATTCCATCATCAAATTGGATTGTTTCTGATATTTCACTTCATTTATATTATCATCTATTTTTTTAAACTATTATAAATGTATAATTTCTATAACCCCGAAAGCTGAAACATAGCTAGTTTTAAACTTAAGCAGCAACCGCGATTTATACAATTTTTGTATACATAAAGAGGTTATACATTATTAACTTAAATCGATGTGACTTAGTGTCGGTCAGCTGGAAATTTTGGTAAGCACTGGTTATATTCAATGGGATAGCTTCATCAGTTGCTGCGTTGCCAACTTTAGCATGTGATTGGCAATGCTATCCACTGTTAAATTTTTCGCACTAAGCTCAATGACTTGCTGCTTGTGACGCGTATAGAAACGTTGTGTACCCTGCGGTGCTACATAGGTAAGTTGTCGCGGATCGGATGCGCTTATCCAAATTTCATCTTCACTGGGCGATTTGAGTATTAAGTGTTCGCCAGTGTTAATGCCCAAAACATCATGATCAAACTGCGGCGAAGGCAAACTGTGCGCGTGCAAAATGCGATGTGAAGGCGAGCTATGTGACAACTCACACGCAATGATTCGCAATTCTGAAGGTCCGTCTTGATGCTTAATGTGCTGATAAAGTACAAGCATGCTGCCTTGGTCTATATCAAAACTGGGAAAATGCATTGTGCCCAAGTTGTAGCCCAACTCACAGCCCATATCATAGTTCATCAAATTATCTCCGCTGCGATGATCCCAAATACTAATACGCGTAGCTCCAAAGCCAACCAAACGATCTTCGGTCAGACATTCGAGATACTTGATTTCATGACGCATCTGCTTAAATTCGCGTATGCTGGCCAAGGTATCCAAAGACGGTGTGAGCGAATATTTGCATAGACCAGAGCGTGACTTGCCCATGGTGTTCTCCTGATGCCAACCCATCATAAAGTAACGTGATTCCATAATGGAGGCAAAGAGTATGCTGCTCGGTTCGCTGTAAAGTTACAAAAAGTAAACAATTAGAAAATTATAATCTTGTTTGGTTGAATTAAAATCTCACCTGTTAACTGAATCCAGATGCACTGAGTGCATTTTGGGACGCATTTCTTCCTCACAATAATAATAAATGTTAACGTACATGGATGACAGCTTGCTCTCGCGTCTATGGTGTTCCAGCGGACGAGCGCGCATTTCTACATAAACAGGGGAGGAATTATGCATGCACAGACGATTGGCAAAGGGCGCATTAATTTCAACATCTGCAAAGATTGTTATTAATTTTACAAGTATAAGGTTCAATAAATTAGGACTAACCATGGGTAGCGCGTCTAAGGCGACCCAAATGGACCCACTGCTGACTTTCAGGGCTAAAGGAATTCTCCGAATCTGTTATGTTTACTACTTGCAAAGTATCATCTACGTCATTAGTCTGCTGTTGCAGAAAGTTAAATACCTTGGAAAATTTCCAAAAGGTAACGATTCTTTCTTGCAGTACTATAAGTTGTTCAAGTTCGTAGTACATATGCAAAACTTTACCATGCTTGTGCAGCAATGGATTACGCAGCGTGGAAGAGCCAGCGGTCAGTCGTAACAAAATTGGCGGCGTACTTTCTTTAGTGAACGTAGAAACATCAGCAGTTCCGGCAGTTTCACGTGGGTGTGGCGTTTGCTCGCGGTGTCTTCCCGTTGCAGGATATATTAGTGCGGCCGATGTTGAATTATCTGAATCATTATTTATATACGATGGCGAACCAAAATATGATTGCTGCTGTTCGATGGACTGGCGCGCACCTCTCATAAATCGGCGCGTAGCAGCAGATGGTGCAGGCGGACTCATAATGCTCTGAATGGCTATGAACTCGTGCATGTCTGGCGCATATTTATAATTTTGCATTGTTATTATAGGTGCTTCAGGCATCTGTTCCGATGTTTCACTAGCTGTATCAGAGACAACAGTAGGGACAGGCAATGATTTTGCGCGTTTGCGCCTAACCTTTTTTTCTGTGATCTTTGGTTTTTTCTTAGGTAGTTCCATGCGAGCTAAGGTCTTGGTTAATGCTGACGCACCACCTTTCGTATGACTAGTGACCTTATTTGGTGACGCTGCTGTTGTCGTCTTCTTCTTTTTGATTGTAGGCGACTTGCGCGGTGGCGAGCTGCTGGCTGCTGGAAATGCTTTTCCTTTTTTTTCCTTCTGCTGCATTCTAAGACGATGTTGTGCCGGCAGTTTGCTGTCACTTGCTGCCACCGAATCATCAGTATCTAAAGCTGCTGTACGCATCTCTCGTTGCACTGACATAATTTTTTCAATCAAATTCGCTGGCGATGTAGTAACCTTTTTCAAGGACTTATTTATGCTATCCCTTGCAGATTTGGACGTGCGTACCATTTTATTGGACGTGGAACCACCAGTGAGGCGTTTACTCCCCGCTTGCTGCATGTCTGACAGCTCATAGCTCTTTAGCAAGTTTACTTTGCGATTTCGCAACAGTTTGGAGTTCATATGAGTTGTGGAACGTGTAACCAAGTTGCGCACGTAAATGCGCTTGGCTTTCTGTTGTGCGCCGATATCCATATTTGAGTTAGTAGCTGAAATAATGCGACGTCTTAACAGCTTTTTGCGTTTTTTAGGCACTTCTTTGACTTCTTTTAGGGAACCTATTGATATGTTCGCAGAGTCCGACGCAATATCGGCCGGAGAGGGTCTTGGTCCCACATCGAATGTCGATTTGTCGTGGTTCATAGCCGAAACAATAAAAATGGCAGGCTTGGTATCGCGTGCCTGTTTCAAGCAATGCTGCATGCGTTCATGGAGCTGTTTCTGTGCCGGCGCAGCTGCTGCGTATACTTGAGCAAAGGCCATTTCCATCGTATTCGTTGTTGCTTCATGTGAATTATTGCGATCACCTTGAGCATAATAAAAGTAATCAAATGGTTCCCTGCGTTGCACTTCATAATTTTGGTCTGTTGCACGACGTGGCGGCGGCAACGATGATTGAGGGCTAGGTGTCTGTGACCTTGCTCTATGTACTTCCCGCTCTTCTGGCGATCTAGGGGAGTTTTGATTTGATTCGCAGATATTTGCTACAGAATGAGCTTGCGGTTGACGCTCACGACGGCGTCCGCGCGCATCTCTACGCATGCGGTCTAGCTGCTGCTTAGGGCGCACGCGCAAGGAACGGCGTGCTACCGTGCTGTTGGCTAGCTCTCGCATAGCTGAGGCCACAGCGTTTGCTGTTGACATCTCAGTAAGGCCCAAATAGTTGCAGAATTCATGCTGCTCATAGTATAAGGCGGGGTTGCCAACATGCTCTTCTAAATAATGTAATAGAAAGGTATAAGACAAAATTGTTAGATGGGATTACTAAAAAATAATTATATCTTAAAAGAAAATGTTAGCTACAATATTCAATCAAACAACGACAAAAAAAAAAGTTCCTAACATATATTTAAAGCTATAATTACCGGCTTGCTGTTGTTCTTTACGCTTTTGCGCCTGTTCGCGCATTACGTCTAGAACGGCATTGGCAAATTCACGTTCTGCGCTTGCAGTCCTTACAGCTGCTGTTGACGGCTTTGACATACTCCGTTCCAGATCGGTGGTGGAAGTTTCCTTAGACTCTGTTGGTTTATTGATTTGAGTTTGGGTTTCCTGTGTTATCTTTGTAACAGAAGGTACATTTTCTGGCAGATCGTCAAATTGCTGCGGTACCAATGTCATTGTGGAAGTGTTTTCTTTAAGCTCAATATTATTGGATAAGATTTCCACACAATCGTCGTCATCATCATCTTCAACTACAACAATTTCGCTCTCTTGTAGCTGCTGTTGCTGCACGGGCTGTTTGTCCTTCACTGCTTGCAGCAGACGCTTATAGCTTTGACACAAAATCTGATTCTTAGTGAGTGGCAACCCGCTAGGACGTGCAAGCTCCGGAAGTTCGTTTTGGCGACCCTGCAATACGCGAGTTGCAGACAGTTCTATTCGTCTAGATGTTACTTGCTCCTCAGCATCCGAATCGCTAGCCAAATTATTCATATGGCTGTTTTTTGGTTGAACAGTTACACTATTAAGAGATTCGCAGAATTCATGAAATTTATGAACATTGTCATGTTGTTCAAAAGCGGCCTCAAAATTTTCCACATCTTCAACGGCCATACAGTCAGCGGATATATTCCAATGTTCTATTTTTTCAGCAACGCTCATTTGTGGCTGCGTTTGGCATATGTTGGCTATATTGCGATCTAAAGCATCAGCGGACAGTGTATTTTTTAAAAGAGGTGGATATTTGCGCTGTGGCTGCGATAGCTGCTCATCCGGCAGGTCATCATCGTAGTCATCATAATCACTGCCGTTTGGCATAGATGTAGAGCTTACGGGAAACTCCGTAGTGCTGCTGTGATCGCGAGCGCTTACGTTTTGCACTTGAACTTCTGGTGGCGCAGCGGCAATTTGAGAGTGTTCAATTATAACTTGTTCCGTTACGATCGGCGCTGGAGTGGTAGCAAGCGACTCTACATCAGTACTAACTTCAATAGTCTGTTTGTGTTGTGCTTGAGGAGTACGATTTAATTCCAATTGTAGCATACTTTCGTCATCCTTGTCTACCAGGTCCTTATTGCATGTATTGTTGTGCACTTCCAACTCTTCATCAAATACGGAAGAAATGTCTGGACGTTCCTCCTCTAACGGCGCATCATCAACAAAGCTGGCATTATCATTATTCAGATCCTGTTCGGACGCAACTATATAGTTGCTCAAGTGCTGCTGCTCTGCTTGATTATCGATTTGCTCTAACGCTGCATCGCTTAGGTACACATTAAGTCCATCCACGTGGACGTCATCTTCATTGATTTCGGTAATATAGACGCTGCCATTCAGCTGCTGTTGTTCACGCAAGGCTTGTGCGCGTTCCGGCAAAAGCTGGTATATAGCCCTATTACCGTTTTCAGAGATAACATAGGTGCGTCTCATATCTGGCTCCGAATCGGATACAATATCGTAACTGCGCCTGTCTGTGACTTCCTCATTGCTTGTATCGTGGATCATGTTATCATAGACGCACTCATCGTCGAGTTCTACTTCTAACGAAGGTTGAGCTATTTCAATGTGAGCATTATCACCATTTGTAAGAAAACTATCATAGTTTTCTCTGTAGGCATTTATCGGATGGCTTGAAGAGGCAGCTTCTGGCGAATCTGTAAAAATGTATGTTAGTGAATTTAATTTAGATAAGTAATTATGGTTTACCGTCTATTTCCACAATCTCCGCACTCAGTCTGGCACGCTTGGGCGGCGTAAGCGCTAAATACGTGTGTGGCGCGTTGTTAGGGTCAGCAGCGGCTTCATTACTAAGGTGTGTTTCTGCCTTTGTGCGGCGATGCTCGCCAAATATGAGAGGCCCAATGGTATCATTTATGTACGTTTTTTTAGAGTCATCAAAACCTCTATATTTTGGACTTTTTATTAATCCATCGCTCACTAAATCGATTACTTCCGAATTGTCAGATATGATATCTAAAACACTGTCCACTGCCGGATCAAAACGTACTTGTTCGCCATGAAAGCTTTGCTCGGTTCCATCTGCTGTTACAACAACTTCATTGGCAACCGGTGGCGAAAAATAATCTAGCATACGCTCCTCGGCTTCAGCATAAGCCTTCAAATTTGGAGGGGGCCTCGACATAAGTGCTGTGTACAATTGGAATGAATTCGGCAGCTGCAGCAACGAGGGTTATCATAAAACCGCTGATTGTTATTTTAACACTTTTTATCAATTTAAATACAGACTATAAGAAATATAACTCGCGATTGCTTACAAAATTTTTTATAGAAAATCTATCACGTGAAATTTATAATAATATAATACAACTACTTAATATTTTTACTGAACAATGCCAAATCTGTATATGACATTATAATAATAGCCTGTACGTTTTAAACAATTTAAATTGGCAGTATATTTACACATTTTTTACTGAAACAAACAAATTTCTGGAGCAACAATTCGCGGCACTTGTCAGTCTAATAAGAAGAAGCAGTTTGTGTTATCGTAACAAAAAACGATAAGTGGACTGAACGTGCCCAAACTGCCCAAAAATACCAAAATTCTGTAAATGCCGTTAACTCGATAATGATGAGCTTATCGAAAAGCACAATGACAAATTCAAATTATTTTATATTCTTATTTGGCGAGTAGTTTATCCTGATTAGACGATACATTGAAGATGCTTCGAAGATTTTGTTGTTTTGTTTGCAAGACGCATTTATATCTATGTAAACTTCTTAAATAAACGGCTGCAATGTTTGCATAGCCGTTGTAACTTATAAAATTAAATAATTTCAACTAGTTTTTAATTGCATTGAAATTTTATTTCAAAACGGCAGGCGCTTCTTGAATAGACAAGCCAGACGAATCTACAAATATATTTTATTTGCCCTTCAGTTTTGTTCGTAACGAATCATCATAAATAAGAATCTCATATGAAGGTTTGCGGCATATATGTCGGTCCAGATGGTCGCAATTGACAATAAATTCAGAGAATAATGAAAACATATTTGAATATACAACGCAATTATTGTCTTTTTTATTCCATCTTTAGTTTCCCCACAAGATGTGCAAGAGATTTAGTGGCTCTTCAATCCCATAGATGACTTGTGCTGCCCCCTTAGATCGTTGTTCAATCAGGCTTTTTGCAGATCGTCAAAAACATCTGAGAGCAAGTCATTGGTTACTTTCTCTTCTTTTTTAGTTTAGTTTGGACAACTGCTTTCTTTTTTTTACCAAGCTATTTTTCCCGCGCCGACATTATTCAAACACTTCAGAAACAAGAACCTTGTTTATACATAATCGCTTGACAGAACCAGTATGTTATTCCGCTTGACTCTGTTAAGGAAAATTTATAGCTCGCAGAGTTCCTGGTTACATCGTCAGCATCTGTGTGCCTCTCTTGGTTGAGAGCAACTGTAGTGGAAAGTGTCATTACACTTAATTTTGATCAATAAAGAAAAACGTCGGGGAGCTCCTTAAGCGCAGCTTTCTCAACAGTACATTTCAATTAATATGCATTTATTTATTGGAGCAGGAAATACTCAATTTATACATGCATTTTAAAAATTGCACAAATTCTGTTTATAGCTTGCCTTTGTTTGTTTGTTTTTGTTATGTGCCAGCTGATTTTGAAACAGTGTTGAAAAACTCGTGCTTAACACCAGTGCTGGGTAATTGCGCTAAGCTTTGAGCATTTAACAATACTAGCATAATTTTTTTTACAAATAAAAGCAGAACAAAAAATTCAATACAGATACACGCGCCGCGCTGATAAGCAAACAAAACTTAGCAGCCTTCGAAAATAAAATATTTGCTACAATCACAACTCAGAATAAAACACACGCAGCGCTTGAAGTGTTCAGTTCGTGTGCTCTGTCTAGTTAAAATTATTATATTAAAGTGAGTGTGCTCTGTGCAACGTATAAATTGTATAGATTTTAAAGTGTAAACAAAAAGAAAAAAATAAATTAAATTAAAATAAGAGTTCAAAATGAGTGAGAAACTTGTGAACGGAAATTGCAATGGCGCCGCCGAAAACCACAACAAATGCAAGGAAGTGCGTGTATGGTGTGATGGCTGGTAAGTCTCTTGTGACTCACTTTCTAAACATGCTAGACACCCATGTACAGCGTATGTAATACATATAATTTACCAAGTATATATTATATATACGTGTTGCTTGACATTGAACGGAACACATTTTCCGGCAATGACTTTTGTTATTTTTAAACAACCAAACATTTGCTGCTCCTTAAGGCGGCTAGCGTTGCGTCATTGAAAACCGCCTTGGACAACTTTCCTGACGACGCACAGTGACGCAAAACAAAGTCATTGCGTTAGAATTCTATCGATTACGTTTGGTGTTAATTATCAGACCATTTGCTAGCTTGATAAAATTGTTATTTAATTGAGCAAATTTGTGTGTTACTAAATTTGTTTGACTCAAAATGCTTTGCGTTTTGTACTATTTCAAGTTCAATGTCAGTGAAGCGCCAAAAATGTAAATCCACGTAGGTATGTATTTGGCGTCCGTTGAAGCGTGTCTCATTTTATCATCATAGTTTGTTTATATTGGCTTTTAACTTCAGCCATTAATGCATATTATAAGATCAATATGCAATTAGCTAAGTTAACATATAATTTGTGCAATTTGGGTTGTCTGACTGGTTTTTATTGTTGTTTATAAAATAATCGCGCCACCAGCTAATGTGGCATATAAGTTCCTATATATAGTATAGTATATAAATCTCCCGCATAACATGTTTTTCTTGCTTTATCAAGCAACAAACAAATTTCCTTGTCTGCGGGCTACCACAAACAAAAATATACATAATATATAATGTATACATATGTACTTGTATTTATTTCTATACAACAGAAGTTTACTCAAACAAATTCCGAGCATATACAAACCACTGTAAACGCTTTCTTTCATTGTGCCCCTTGCCGCCTATGCTGCCACTGCTACCAACCTATTGTGCTGCACGTTTTGTTTGAAGTTTACGTGGCCCTCATTGCCTTCCTCTATATAAAAATCCCGCCGGCCGCCTTCTGTTTAACATCACGTGATTTTCGGTCCGTCTGGGTTCTTGCGCATGCTCCGGTCCCACGCCCAAAACGGCGACCTAGGCCTCTGGCATTTACGGTTCGTCATTGATTGACCCCACTGTGCAATGCAATGCGTCATCATTTCGGATGCGCCGTATATTTTGCATATGTACATATATATATGTTGTATATGCCATATAGTACATAGTAGTATGTAATTAAATTGACATTTGCGCCGAGTTGAAGGTCATGATGAGGCTGCGTTTTGCGAGACATTGTTGCAATTCTTTTTAATGAGCATCCCAAAATGGCGCAATTTCTTATATTGTATAATATGCACTGACATATTTATAATCCGTGCAGCTCAGTGCATTTAGTACTTAAATTGCTTTCTCTTTTTAAACCCAAAAAAAATTTCCAACCCAAAAATATGTTACAATTTCCATCTCTACGAATTTTTTTTAAAAAGATTTCATTTCAAATTTGAGACGAATCCTTTTTGTATGACTGCTAAGCTGTTTACCATATGCAGGTCTATCGACAGGGTGGTGCTACCAAAGTTTTCCAAAGTGGGTCGTGAATTAAAAAAAAAACAATTTTTCAATCCCTTATCTTTTGTCTGCGAACTGTTTTGGATTCCCTATGACGTAGGCGAGTTCATTAATCATTTTCTTTGAAGGTTAAGACAAACCCGTTTAAACATTTCTGAGAACAAATTAAAGTTCCTTTAAAAAATTACAATCTTTGTGGTTTCAATGAGAACCTTGTAAAAATTTTGGTCTTCCCACAAGCAACTTTAATTCATTTAGTCAAGTCTAAAAATTTTAAGTTTAAATTTGCGACCATCATAATTATCAGTTATCCGTAAAAAAAAACAGGTTTACACAAAAATAATATGCGTTATAAAAAATACAATTAATTTTTTATACAATTCAATTAGTAATAAAGTTAAGAATATACCATTATTGATATACGTCAAACTTAAATAATTCATTAAAAATGGGCGTAGATTGACGCAATGTCTATAAACTTGAAAGAATATATAACTAGTTGAGAAGTCTACAAAGTTTTAAATATCCCACTATAAAAAGTTTGGGGAAATTTTTTAATTTCTATAAATATGTAATACATAGCTGGCATTAAAAATGAAATGGTGCTAAGGGCCCAGATATTCTAATGCAATGTGGACTCCCTTGTTCTTGGGCTTCAACGTCATATCTTATACATATATATTTTTAGAAATTTATTTATAAACTGACCGCATTCTCAAATGAATTGTGTGTGTGTGTTATGGCCATAATCGAAATTTCTCAATCTTCCCAATTATGTACTTATGGCCGAAAACGCGATTAAATATATTTTTTATGATAGAAATAAACAAGAAATAAATGCTTTTTCATGAGTAATCTGCAACACAACCATTTAATAATTGTTGCTGGAGAAGTTGACGTAGGTATACTGAAAAAAATGAAACACGCCAGGCGGTTATATGCTCAAGCAGTTCTTTGGGATTTTAGGAAAAAATCATGTCATAAAAAAATAATCAGTGCCAGCAATCTTTAGGCGGTTTTGACTCGTTTTCTTTTAATTAAACTCTGAAAAATCGAAAAATAATAATTATTTCAGGCGATTCAATGTGGCTGAGAATTGTGTTTAAAAGAGATGAGATATGTACATTAAATTTTTGAAATATGGGATTTTTACACTGTCTCGACTTTTATTTTTTAAACTTAACCGGAAAATCCGATGGTCGCAGTTTTAATATCGACCACCATGACGATATTTCAGGCGCATCGATGAACTGGTTTTAGGTAGAGATCGGAAACAAACTTAATATAATTAAAGTTAAATTTTGATTCAAAATTCGTTTAAATATCTGACTTTCAAACTCCGTCCAAATATTTTTAATAAAACTTTGGAAAATTCCTTAGTGACAGGTTAATTTTTCCAGCCCATCCAGAAGGTGTTTTTTGTTAAAAATTGCTTTCGAAGAGATACTTTACGTATCAAAAGTCGTTTGAATTTTTCAAACTAAAATAAAAAAGAATAATTCCTTAGTGACAGGTTAAATTTTAACTATCGTAACGATGTTTCACGCCCATCGATGAGATGCTTTTATCTATATTATATCATATCATATCAAATTTCGTTTAAATTTTTCCAAACTGTCCAATTTTTTTAAAAAAAAATTAAAAATTCCTTGGAGACAGGTTAATTTTCGCCCATCGAGGAGATTCTTTTAAGCAGAAAACGCTTTCAAAAGAGATACTTGACATATCAGAATTCGTTTTAAAGCTCAGTTGACTTTTTTCAATCAAACTCTGAATAATCCCTTAGTCACAGGCTAAAATTCAACAATTGCAACGATGTTTCGGACCCATCGATGAGATACTTTTAGGTAGGAATCGTATTCAAAAGAGATACTTGACGAATCAAAAGTAAAATGTTGGTTGGAAATTAGTTTGAATTTTTGATTTCCAAGCTTCGTCGACATTTTTTAATTAAACTCTGGATAATCCATTAGTCCCAAATTAAAGATCAACAATGGCAACGATGTTTCAGACCCAACGATGAAATGCTTTTAGGTGGAATTCGTATTCAAAAGAGATGCTTGACATATCGAAAGTGAATTATTGGTTCGAAATTAGTTTGAATTTTTGATTTCCTTTTTTTAATTAAGCTTTACAAAATTCCATTGTCACATATTCAATTTCAACAATCGCAACGATGTTTCAAAACCATCGATGAGATTTTTTTTGTGAAAATCGTATTCAAAAGAAAAACTTGACACATCGAAAAATAAATGTTGGTTAAAAATCGTTTAAATAAGTGATTTCCGAAAAATTTCTGGAAAATTCCCGATTCACAACAACAAATTGGGTTCCAAAGAGATACTTTTTTTTTTTTGACTTCTTTTTAAAAACTCAATATTGAAAATACCTTATAACGATACCTTAGCTACATCTATAAGGTACTTGCAATAAGGTTCCCTAGATATGCATAACACATCTCATGATTCGTTTAAATATGATTACCATATTGATATAAATCAAAATATTTGGGTTATGCATCATTAAAATTTATTTCCTAGTTGACGTATTTAATGCGTAAATTTGAACTGATAGTACTACTTGGTTGGGGGGGAAGCATCTGTGAAGATATGTAATCTTTAATACCATTTCAACTTGATTTATAGTCATGCTATTTTTTTTGGCCTGGTTCCGTTCCCGTGCCCATTGACAATGGGTCAAGTGCCGAAAAAGAAAAAAAAACAAAAATATCACTTAGCCGCTGATAAGTCTTCAAAACAAATCAAAAACATTCATTCAATGTACTCCTGTTCCCACAGCTGCTTGAGGCTATATTTAAACGTGCCATATGCAAAAGAGCGAGTTTTTTTTTCAATACAAAGTCTTTCGGGAGAGCGCGCTCCACTCGCCTATTTAACCCTGACCACCGTTGCGTCGTTCCACAACTGACTTTATCATGGTTCATTGACGCAAGCATTTTCAGAATCAGTCGCTGTTCCAAATTGTTGGCACTTTTTTTTTGGAATTGGATTTGGGGTTTTCAAGGCATAGTGTTGGGTAGGGTGTTGGGTTCAAGTCAATGAACTGTTGCACAGTGTAACAAATAATTAAAACGCCATTCTGTAAATGTTATTCATAAATTCTAGTAATCAAATGTTTGTAGTATAAAAATATTTTTCATTGAATCAGTTTTTTTATTTTTTGCTGTCGTTGGGGCCCCATCTAGGCAAAGCGCAAATTCTACTCAGAATCGCGTGATATTTTGTTATTTTTTAATCAACAATAAACGGCTAGTGCCTGGTCGACGACGCCAGCAGAGTGTGTTCACTCAATTGATTAAAGCAGAGCCGTTGTTGTTGTTGCATAGTATTTTCGAGATGCCACCCCTCCAAGCCGCTGCCTTTTTGGGAGATAATACGCCTACGGCATTCGGCACAGATTTCTTAGCAAAATCTCCGGGAGCAAAGGTTCTTTGTCGTCGTCGTTTAATGAATGGTAACAGCACGTTGTTAGGCAGCTGCGTACTATCTATAAGTACATATGCTATTTGGAATTTAATATATAGGTGTACTACATACATATTTGTTATGTTGTGCTCCTATGTTGACTCTTTAATGACGTAGTTGTGCTTTATCAAATTACCCAACCAGGCAGTGTCCAGACTTGCTGACAGATAATCCGGGCATAATTTTGTTTTTAATGCCAAGGTAAGTTGGCAACCTTGTTATTATGGCTGCGATATGGCTAGGTTTCTGTTATACATAATAGCTTATTTACCCACGTTTACTTTTATTGATTAATAATTGGTAACTGGAACGTTAAGTCATCCAAATTCCGCATAAAGTGGGGGGGCGTCACTCGTGTCCGTTTGTTATCATTTATATTTAAAAATGGGCACAATTTACTTTGTAATCTTATTTAGTCTGTGTTTTGTTTAATTGCAGTCTGCTTGTACTTTAATGGAAATTAACCAAATCTTTGTGCAAAAAAAATGGGCTTGTCAAAGCTTTTTGCACATATAAATGTTATCTTTATCATGTCTTGTCTACAGATAAAAGGTTCTGAGATTTTTTGCTAGTTCCGATATGTATACTTTGTCGTAGTGTTGATTCTTTCGCGGAAATCTGACGACACATTTAAACAACTCAATTTTTATCTCGGTATAATCGTTAATTAATCTTATAGACACTTGAAAGTCTGACAGCTTTCGCTATTATATTGTAGATTACTATTATAATAGATTACTAATGTTAACTAATGGGTGCTGATACATCGTGAAGGGTTTGCGCTCATGGCTCTAAAATTATGTACCCACTATTACTCAGTGAGTGGAATTTAAACTGCCCAACAAAAACTCGACAAAGTTTCTCAACGGAGCTTACAGAGTGAAATAATACAAAAATCGGTACGCAAGGATCAGAAGAATCAGATGTAAAAACAAATTTAATTTAAAGCCAGTTTAAAATTATTTTAATCTAAGGGATTGTTTGGTTTTAAAATGTGCGATTATGACTTTACTTTCCCGAGCTTACGATCTGTTAATCCGCTCATGTCAAAGAAATTTAGCGTTGTATGTAAGACTGCGTCTTCAGTGACCAACGGTCAATGAAGCTGGTTATAAAATAATACTTATAATGGAAGCATAGAGTAAAAATTCATCCTTTTTAGAAAAATTTCTGACATCTTCCTCTGGCCCATAATGGCAAATTCTAACAAAAAAATATGTCGACTCGACTGTACCTAGGAAGCTGAGTTTCTCTTTCTAGTAGAATTATCACATTTCAGGTTTTTTATATAACTCCCTTGACGGACTAATTTTTGTCACAAGCTCCTGAGCGGAACATCGGGATCTTTATTGATAACTGTTCTCATACAGAAGACAGGAACATACAGTTTATAGTCGAATCCGAGTGGCGTTGTCTTGAATTAATAGATATTCTTGGGCGTTTTTAAGTAACCTGCTCTCAAATCTCTCTTTCTCATTTAATACATAAAACAAGATGATCACACAGTTACAGCTCCTTAAAAAATCCATAAGCGTAACTAACTAAATCGATGTTCTACCCCGTATCATCCTTATTACATTGTAGCAAAAAAATGGAATAAGCACTTCATCTGATATATTTGACCAATTTCTCTATTTATGCCTGACTGATTAGAAATAAGCGCACATCGTTTAAATATTCCCCCTACATGTTGAGAAATTTGCGGGTCGAAGTTTGTATGGAAGTTTTTAAGGTCTTTTCTTTTTAAGAAAAGCTTAACGTTTTTCGGTAACTCGGTTTCAAAGTGTGGAAATTAGTGGAACATATATGGCAATCAATTCATAGTCCAAAAGATGAGACCTAGATTTGAAATTTTGCATACTGCTTTGTTTTATATAAAGACCGAAAATTCTGCCTACAAGTGAAAGAACTAATAGGTCGTAGTTAGAGTGGGGAGAAATTTATTTTCATCAAATCTACTTGAAATATGGCTCATTTTGTACTGGCCTCAAAGAGAGAGAACAGTGGGGACATTTGTTCCATTTACTTTTTATAATTATTGGGCAAGTTTTATGTACGCCTTGGAAAAAACTACTAAGCCACGAAGAATTTTCCATGACCAAAAAGTAATCTTCAGCTGTGTTGTTTCTACAAAGTCTGTGACTGGGTTGTACTTCTAAGAGGTATATGGAGCGGAGATAACGAGCTATGATTAACAATTTTTTCAAGCCAACTACTCAATACGATGTCTGGTTTAGTCATACGTCGATTGACACAAACATTTTATCGAAGACATTCTTCTTTGATGGCTTGATATCTAAAAATTCGGATTTTGAATGAGCGCCGAGAGTCCGCTCACCCGGACTTATTTTAATTTACTTTTATTGTTAACTCGTGACAAATATAGAACGTGAAATATCGGCCATCAAACATCGCTCCTGAAAGTTATGCAAAATGTCGAAAACGAGCCTAATAAGAAAAAAATGGCGGACGTAAAGTCGGGCGCGGACGACTTTAGGATACCCTGTACCACTAGCTTGTAATAAAGTCCGATTTCTTCACAAAAAACCAAAAACAGAAGAATTTTTAAGCAAAAATTTTTTTTTGACCGATCGTTCCTATGGGAGCTATATGATATAGTCAACCGATTTCAATAAAATTTGACACGGTGCTTAAATACCTTAAAAAAGATATGAACGCCAAAGTTATTTCAAATATCTTTACAAACAAACAAAACACATCGAATTTTGTATAAAAAACGTGTTTTTGGACCGATTGGTCCTATGGGAGCTATATGATCTAGTCAAACGATTTGGATTAAATTTGGTACAGTGCTTAGGAACTATAAAATACTCACGAATGGCAAATTTGGTCCCAATATCTTAACAAACAAACGAAACACAACAAATTTTGTTAAAAAATCGATGTTTTGGAAGATCGGACCTATGGGAGCTATATGATATAGTCCACCGATTTTGTTCAAATTTGGCACATTGCTTAAGTGGTCTAAAAAATTTCCAAACGCCAAATCTGGTTAGGATATCTTTATTAAAAAACGAAATATAGCCAATTTTTCTTTAAAAAAGTTATTTTGGCCGATCGGTCCTATGGGAGCTATATGATATAGTCAACCGATTTTGTTCAAATTTGGCACATTGCTTAAGTGGTCTAAAAAATTTCCAAACGCCAAATCTGGTTAGGATATCTTTATTAAAAAACGAAATATAGCCAATTTTTCTTTAAAAAAGTTATTTTGGCCGATCGGTCCTATGGGAGCTATATGATATAGTCAACCGATTTTGATCAAATTTGGTACAGTGATTGGGAACTATAAAAAACTTTCGATTGCCAAATTTCGTTACGATATCTTCATAAACAAACGAATTATTCATCTAAAACGCTTTTTTTTTTCGAGGTCGTCTCAAACACCCCCATGGGAGCTATATAATTTATCCCCGATATCAAAAAAATAAAATAAACTTGCCTCCTATGGAATAATATGGGATCTAATGTGAAAGTTTGGTAACTCTAGCTCTTACCATCTCTGAGATCTAGGCGTTCACACGGACGGACGGACGGACAGACGGACAGACGGACGGACGGACAGACGGACATGGGTATATCGACTTCTCTATTCA
The DNA here is from genome assembly GCA_037043745.1 of Chymomyza amoena. Taxonomy (NCBI): domain Eukaryota; kingdom Metazoa; phylum Arthropoda; class Insecta; order Diptera; family Drosophilidae; genus Chymomyza; species Chymomyza amoena. The sequence continues at coordinate 422,466 of JBAMAX010003595.1, read as the reverse complement.
CCCTGATCATATTTTAGGTAACTTTGGGGTGTCTCCGACGTCTCCTTCTATATGTTACATACATTTTCGGCTTGCACAAACTTAATATACCCTTGGACCATACGGTACAGGGTATAAAAAGGGAGACCACTCAAACCGAATCATGCATAAATTTGTGTGTGACATAAAAATAATATCCTACCATCTACCAAAGTAGATGGCACGCAGTAAAAAATTGGAATCGCGTCTAATTTTTTAATTTTTATACCAAAAAATATGTGTCACAAATCAGAAACAAAATCCTGAACAGACATGATAGTCAAAAAACTTTGGAATAAAAAAATGTATGCCCCAAATCGAAAACGTAATCCTGAAACAGATATGATAGTCCGAAAACTTTGGAATTCAATAATGTGTGTCGCAACAAATCAGAAACAAAATCCTGAACAGACATGATAGTCAAAAAACTTTGGAATAAAAAATATTTGTCACGAGTTAATAACGTAATCCGAAAAAGAAATGATAGTCGGAAAACGTGAAAAATTGTTCTTAGTATAATATGGAACTAAAACATTTATCAATATAATTATGCCACAATTTAACCATGAAATTTGCCATTAACAACAATTATGCTCAGTTGTTATATGAATAGATTTCACGTTCGAAACGACGCACTTTCTGAAAATATTCGTTGCATTACGTTGCAAATTCCGCGCCCCCAAAACAGTTCTAGCGTTAAAAACTAAATAGAGAAAAATTGCAATTTATATGGTTGGTCACGTTTTGCTGGGATAGCTGACCAGAGCCCACTTTGGGGCACGTAAACCGCTAAGAATCAATGAAAGATATAAAAAAAAAAAGCCATTTATATATGGTATACGTAAACGTGCAATAAAAATTGCTAAATGCTCACAATTAATTGTCTGCAATGGTCTGTGTGTCTGTGGAGCAACTGATGATCGTGTCCAAAGTGCAAACTTTGCCGCCAACTGACACAGTACTCATAGAGCAAGCCGGTTGGGATTGCCGGCGCTAGTTGCTTGACCAGAGTCATAAAAAAAAAACCTGACCAGCAGACGACTTGGCTGTCATACGGTCAACATAAGTTGGTCAATCGTCAACGTCATATGAAAATTATGCAAATGTATTCGGAACATCGGAAATACAATTTATTGCGCGTGTCAATTTTTGTGCTGTGATTGACAGTTTTTTAATAAAGCAGCAGATAGTGGGGGAAATAATAATTTGCATATATTTAGCACTTTTTTTTCTGAAAAAGCTCACATGCTTGGGAATTTAAAAAATTATGACTTATTTTAATATGGTTTTTTAAATCTTATCTTATATTGCAGAAAATTCTTACTATTTGCATAAAATATTGCAATCTTTAAAGGAAGCAATTTTTGGAAATTGTTTTCTGCAAGTCAAAGTCGATTATTTAAATTTAAAATTAATTAGGTCAGCTGAGCGCATTCCACTGCGACTGACGAAAGCAAGACAAGACGTACTTAAAATTCCAAATTATTCCCCCTTAGTAATTTACTTTAAACAACCTTTAGCCGAACGCTTCAATAATTGAAAGTTGTGCCTTATGGGTAATTCATAAAATATCTCTTGAAAATCGAAAGAATAAGAATAATGCTTGGGTGATTCCAAAAATGTATTATAAACCAAAATTTTTGTTTCTCTCTTCCCCCATAGGTTAGATTATGTTAGTTAGGCTGCTTGGAACATGACCGTGCTGTCCATTGTGAGCAAGAAATTGAAAGAATAATTGGTAAGGGTTGTGGTGATAGTGGTGTTGGTGTTGGTTCCTAACCGAACCATTTTAAAGATTTGAGAAAAAGAGCTGTCTGCAAAGAAGGGGTTTCCCAGCTGATAAATGCAGTCGCACAGCAGGTATTAGATGCTCTCGATCTCCTCCTCTTCTTCACAGCTACTTCCAACCATTAGGTTCTCTGTGCAGAAGTTAAGGTGTTCGTTTAAGATTATTCCTAAGCCAGAGTGCTCGGGCGAAGTGATAACAAGACGCGATGTCCCATTGTCTTTCTGTCTTGGTTCGAAATATCTTTGCAAATTGCAAAATTCATTGTGACATTTTTGGCATTTTTTCTATGGACCGCGCAGGTGCATTCCTGCGGCACTCGCACTTTCCCCAAAACCGGGGAAGAATGATCAGATACCTCCTAGTTACCCTCGCTCCTGCGAGGAGGAATAAGCCACTTCCCCGCCATTAGGCCCAAGCTGCAGTAGTTGAGGTGTTCGCTTTGGATTATACCTTATCCAGAGGGTTCTCGGGAAGTGACAATGAGACGCATTGCCCCAGTGTCATTCTGTCTTGGTTCGAAATATTTTTGCAAATTCCATCTTTGAACCTATGGAAGTAACTCCAGGTACATTCCTGGCGCACTCGTTCCTTCTCAACACCGGCATACCGGGTGTGCCAAAGTGATCAGATACCAAAGTTGACGAAGAACATGCAATCTCCCAGCAGTGAGGCCCGCAGTACAGTAGTTGAGGTGTTGGCTTTGGATTATACGTTAGCCAGGGCGCTCGAGTGAAGTTATAACTAGTCGCGATATTCCATTTTCGTTCTGCATTGAATTCGAACCATTATTGCACATTCCAAAATTACATTTTGAGATCTTATTTAAAATTGAAACCCTGGCGCACTCGTCCCTTCTCGTTACCGGGTATGCCAGAGTGACCAGGTAGCTAGCAGAGGTTCTTTAAGTGAATATTGAATACGGGTTCAAGGAGTCATGGCCCGTTAACCACCTTTCCTGCCAGATCCCCGCTAGATTTAAAAGCACAAAAGCAATTCCTTCTGTTTGTGGGCTATCCTGATTGCTTTTAAATTGCTTTCATGTTTTAATTATAAACGAGTCACCAACCCACAATGAGTAGTCCCCATAGTTTTCAAGCTGCATCTATTTCACAACCCCCAGTCGTGCAAACAAATTCTTAAGCCTTTAGATAGCTTTTGTTAGTTTATCTATAATGACTTTGCAATTGATTCATTTTAAGCTTTAAGGCTTTTCTCTGTGGAGGGCATATGATTCATTTAGGTATCATATCTAGCAAGCACATGTTAGGTTGAAAGCTGATTGCATCATTCACAAGTTCAACTATTTGGGCGGACAGGTGTCAATTTTGTTTGCAAATTAGTAGTTCCTCAATAGCTTTCTTCCAAGAATATTGAAGGTCTTTTGGGTTCAAGCAAACTAAAGACTTTTCTTATCTAATTGAAAGTTTCCATGCCACACTTTTGCTACGTAATTGCTTGTTAATTTGCTACTTCGATAGCTTGCTACATAGACGTAACAACTTGTGGTACAACACAACACTTCCTGTCTTGTTTTAAATGTTTCTTTGTACGCTGATAAGCAGCGCGCAGGAAGAGCCACGCGTAACAGCAATTCGAGGAAACACATCTGTCATATTAACTAAAGAGTTTTTTCTTTTCTTATATCATCCATAGTTATGATATGGTACACTTTGGCCATGCCAACTCGCTGCGACAAGCCAAGGCACTTGGCGATAAGGTAATCGTTGGCATACACACTGATGAAGAGATTACCAAACACAAAGGACCGCCAGTTTTTACCGAAGAGGAACGTGTCAAAATGGTCAGAGGCATTAAGTGGGTCGATGAGGTGGTGCTAGGCGCACCCTATGTGACCACACTTGAGGTACTGGATCAATACAACTGTGATTTCTGTGTGCATGGCGGTAAGTTGTCTGGTATACAATTCTTAGAATTGTTTTATTAATGTGTAACCTTTTTATTGTACAGATGACATAACGATGACTGCCGAGGGCGTGGATACATATCATTTGGTCAAATCGGCAAATCGCTATAAGTAAGTTAGATGGTAGATGCATGTAGGCTGGCATTTTGTGAGCAGAACGCGGTTATGGATAATACTTTAAGCCCGATGATAACATCTATAACTCTACTAGCTGCATGTGAGCTCTAAATGTGGCAATGGAATTTGGAAATCTATTATAAAAACTGTTGAGCGTTATTTAAGAGCATTAAATTGTTATTCGGGCGAACTATTTCTAAATTTGTAAAAAGATTTTTCTCGACTTGCTAGAAGCAATTACTAAATCCACAAACAGTTTTAGAAAGCGTTCATAAAGAAAGTCAGCTATGTACTTTGAGCTTTAAGTAATGTTTCCATGTATATCGTACTTGACACCTGCGTTCATTTGTACCTCTTTGCTTTACAAAATGCCAGCTGTGTGTCTTAAGTTTTATAGTCATCACCTATCAACTAATTAACTTGTACACCTATTTCCACAGGGAAGTAAAACGCACTGCCGGTGTCTCCACAACCGATTTGGTGGGTCGAATGTTGCTGCTTACACGCAATCATTTCCGTCAGGGTTCTGCCGAATACGCTATTGAGAAAGAAGGTAGCTAGAGTTTTGTTACATGTCATGGCTTACATACAAACTTATACATAAGAACATAGACTTAAGTTTCATTGTATACATTTGTAACCATTCATGCACAAGACACAATTTGTGCCACATTTGCTCTTAAGTTGTTGCATACACTCACTAACCAAAACTAATGCGAATACTTAAATCTTTTTTGGTAATTTCTTTTGGGGTACTTTCTTTTGCCACTCTCTGTTTATTCTTATCTTTATCTACTATGATGTGTATTTTTTATCGCCCTTGCATGCTGCGCAATAACTAAAAAAAACACCAAAGTTCTAAGTATGAAAATATGTTTAGCATATATGTAGTTTTGTTGTGTATAATGTACTAAATATTTTATACTAAATGTATATAAATATTACACTATAATGGGCCGCCAAGCACGCTTAGCATTTAATTCTGGCTTTATTTTTCACAACTCTTTCTTTTTATTTTTTGGCTAGTTGTAGCTTTTGAACGTAACCAAAATTTTTAATTTTTTTGTTGCTCTCTTTACACCCTTTTACTATTTCTCTTCTTTTTATTTCTATGTACGCACTGTTTACCACTAACAAAAAATGAATAATCTCAAAAAAAAAAAAAATATCTCAAAATGAACGAAATTTAAAATCTATAAATACCGTGCCCGCCCGCTGTGTTCAAATCAAAATCTAATAACTGAAAAAAAATCAAAATATCAAAAAAAAAATCTTAAATGTAATTTGTGCTTTTTAATGTAACGCTTATATATCTATCGTACAAAAAGCAAACATTTTAAAACAACAAACCAAATTCCACTCAGGTTCATCCAATATGGGCCAAGATTCGGCAGCAAAGAGTCCATGGACCGGTTGCAGCCAGTTTCTACCGACCACACAAAAAATTATACAGTTCAGTGATGGCAAATCACCCAATCCAGGCGATAAAATCGTAAGCATATTAAATATTTATCAAAACTATAAAATATTCTAATTATATGTTTTTTTTTATTTAAGGTTTATGTGGCTGGCGCTTTTGATCTATTCCATGTGGGACATTTGGACTTTCTGGAAAAGGCCAGAGAATTAGGCGATTATTTAATTGTTGGCCTACACACAGATCCAGTTGTCAACTCTTATAAGGGCAGCAATTATCCGATTATGAATCTACACGAGCGCGTTCTAAGCGTCTTGGCTTGCAAGGTACTGGAGAGTAGTTGAAGCTAGTTCTTGATATTTTAGATTAGCTATGTTGGTTAGTTCCAAGTAAAAATGTTTGAGACTAGGCTTTATTTGGAAATTTTGAAAAATATCTGTAGAAACCGATTTATTCTGAGTTCTAATGAATAGCTCTGATAAATTAAGTTAGCCAGGGGGATTGTCTGGATTAATTTTGTGACCTCTTCGAGAAGTAGTAATAATCGATTTACTTATTTTTAATGTGAATAGCTCTGATAAATTAAGTTAGCCAGGGGGATTGTCTAGACTTATTTTGTGACCTCTGCGAGAAGTAGTAATAATCGATTTACTTAGCTCTAATGTGAATAGCTCTGATAAATTAAGTTAGCCAGGGGGATTGTCTGGACTTATTTTGTGACCTCTGCGAGAAGTAGTAATAATCGATTTACTTATTTTTAATGTCAATAGCTCTGATAAATTAAGTTAGCCAGGGGGATTGTCTAGACTTATTTTGTGACCTCTTCGAGAAGTAGTAATAATCGATTTACTTAGTTCTAATGTGAATAGCTCTGATAAATTAAGTTAGCCAGGGGGATTGTCTGGACTTATTTTGTGACCTCTTCGAGAAGAAGTAATAATTGATTTACTTAGTTCTAATGAATAGCTCTGATAAATTAAGTTAGCCAGGATAATTGTCTGAATTTATTTTGTGATCCCTTCGCGAGGAAAAAAAATTTGAAAAACTAAATAGTTAACCCTTAAGCGTATAAAATTTTCTAATTCATCTTATATATATATATAATTTGAAAGCTTTTCAATTAATATAATGCCAAACTCTTATTACTGTCTATAAACACAGGAATCAATCTAAATTATTTTGTTAAGAAGGATTAGAATTCAGGGGTAAAGAACTTATTTCATATAGTAGGACCTTGAATTGGAATCATGCCTTTGTTGCAGCGGTAGCTAAAACAGTTCTATATTTGTTAGATAAATTTACTTTAACCTTATCTTTAATAGTTTTTGAATCCAATCTGTAATACAATTATTAACAAATTTATCTGTATCTTACAGTTTGTCAATGAGGTCGTCATTGGTGCACCCTACTGCGTTACTGAGGAATTGCTCGAACATTTTAAAATCGATGTAGTCTGCCATGGCAGTACGCCCATTGCCTTGGATGATGGCAAAATCGATCCATATGCTTTACCCAAGACACGCGGCATCTTTACGCTGCTCGACTCTGGAAACAACATGACCACAGAGCGCATTGTAGAGCGCATCATCTCGCATCGTCTCGAATATGAGCGTCGTAACAAGGCCAAAGAAAAGAAAGAGATTGAGGCTTTTGAGGCACTGCAGCGTCAGAAACTTACGCAAAAGGCCGGCTAGCTGAACCTAAATGCTTAAATGCAGCACCAATTTAGAGTCGTTTTTAATTTTATTGTTTGTAAAGTTTGCAGTTTTTTTATTAGTTATTGTTTTGTTTAATGTTAAAAGCGCCGTCAAGATTTGTTGCGCTCAATGCCCGCGCGCCTTAGTACAATTTAAATAGCTGCGGGTTACACGGGCGCTTCCATGCCCATTATATACTGTCTATATAATACACTAAATTAGCATATTTAAAATCTAAATTTTATGTAAGCTCAAAATTTGTAAATTTTATTTACTAAGTTGTAAAAATCAAGTGAAAGAGTGCGTTATGTCAACAAAGAATAAGAAATATACTATGTAAGACTAAAAGATTAAATTATTTTATAATTTTTATTGCGAATATTTAACAATATATCATGTAATTGCTTGCAAATGTGTTTTGTAAGTATTTATAAGTTGTCAAAATCGCTTAAGTAATCTCCAAATTGGATTTGCTTTTTATTTAAATGATGAATTGTAATAGTCCAACAAGTTTGTTATATTTACTACTTAACCTAGTGCAAATCTCTGTCTCTGTGTGTACAATTGTGTTTCCAATCTTAGCTATATGATTATAAATTAATAGTAAAACAAAAAAAAAATAATATATTTATAGTAAAATGTGTAATGATTTCAAAATGGCCCTGCGTATCTAAAAAGAACGCAGAATTTTGTTGTCTATTATAGACATAGATTTATTATTATTATATTAATTATTAACTTTTAACAAGAGCTTTAAGTTTGCAAGGATTGTATTAGTTTGTTATGGAGGTATCGGACCGATGCTCGCCCAAAACTTGAAATTCAATCTTTAAGACATTTTGGTTTGCATTTTTCATTAGACACATCTCATGGCTGCATATAAGCAGCGCGTTGGTATCAGTTTTGATGAATTCGCTGCAGTGTTCGTGCTCCATCTGCATGGCACGTGCCTTTATGTTCTTGGAATGATATTGCTTGCAGTTGACTGCTTGTACTTGTAAGCGCAGCAATATGTCTGCACATTGTAATGGCGTGACTAGCCAAAAGACCAGCACATCGTCTTCGCCCTTGCGCTTCCACAGCGGCGCATGTTTGGTACGACAGGCGAATAGCAGCAGCACGGCATGCTGAGAGTAGCAGCGATAGTTTTCCGGCAAATAGGTGTTACGTGCACAGTTGAATGGATTAAGACCCTTGCGTTGATAGCCAAAGACACCAAGCAGCTTGTGTTCATCTTCTCGCAGTTTTAGCCAATCACAGCTGGCGCTGGCCGAGATGTAACCCATAACATCTGGTATATCCTGGAAGGGCAACTGCGTATGCGGCATATGATCTTTTATATAGTGTCTTAACCATTTTGGAGCATTAATAGTTCGGCTGCAATTTTGACAGGGACAGGCCATTCTCACTAAGAAGCGACAAGGCGAGTTGGGATCAAGTTTGTATACGGGCCACTTGTTCTCACTGGGCAGCGGTGTATTGTATTCATCTTGGGCTAGAAAATAATCAAGTTCTCCGGCTGACATGGATCGCGGCAAAGTGGTGTTGGATAAATGAGCAGAAAAAAGCATATATTTTTGGGACTCCAAAAGCTTGCGATTGTTTCGCTGCGTCCATCTGCGTACGGCGAGGCGAATATCATTCTCCTTTGCGTCTTTGGCTTGCATTTAAAAAACTGTAAATTATTACCAGTAGGTTACCAAAATTTTGAATTGAGTAAAAAGTCTATGAAATATGTGCAAACAAAAAATAATTACTAAGGTTTTACCTTTATTCTATAAAGCTAAAATTATAAAGTAAATAAAAAAAAATTCATTGTTTCCGCCCGGGTTCGAACCGGGGACCTTGTGCGTGTGAAGCACACGTGATAACCACTACACTACGGAAACCTTTGACAAACTTTGTCTAAAATCTTATATCAATTCAACAACAAAAGTTGACTATGAAATTTGTACGAAGGTTGCAGCGTATATAAATAATAAATACATTTAAAATGGCAACAAAATCAAAAAGTTTTGTTTTTCGTTATTAAATGCGTAAAAAATAAATTGCAATAAACAATTTTTATGTGAGTATTCATGCTATATATAGCACATAGCAAAAAAATAAAAAATTCGCAGCTGCGCACTAAGCATCATACAGCGTGAAGTATTTTTACAAACTGTGTGGCTAATAATTCACAACTAGTTCAAACACTGTTTGGGTGTTAAGGGCAAAATTTGCGACAAATAGTTATCGCTTCTCGGCCTTATGGCTAAGATCAAAGTGTAGTATCTGTTCTTATCAGCTTAACATCTGATAGATCCTCCATCGGAGGACAACAAATGTTAAACTGATTTTTGGAATCAGACGGAGTGCTAGGGGCTTGCTCCACCTCTGTCACGGGTTGGCCCGGTATTGCAGTACCGCCGGGATTTCGGCCCACTTAATAAATACATACAAAACAAAAAAAGAAAACAAAGAAAGATTTAAAACGTATTTTAAGTCGCTCTGTTTGCATAGAAAGTTATGTCTAAAACTGTTTCTCTATTCCTTATGTTGGTTTTTCATGATTCAACAAGGGCCATAATCATGGCAGAATTAATACTTAATTAATTCTACCATGATTATGTCCCTTGTGAGAACGTAACTGAACAAACTAGGATCTAGGAAAAAGCCAACGATTAGCTTGTTGATTAGTTCCAGGACATAACGAAATAACCTGGCAGATAAACTTGCAAGAACCTGAACCACACTATGGGATTGGTAACCACGTGGTACGGGACCTATTGGGAATAGAGGAGAATAACAAACGACTGCTTTACTGGGCACAGATACCACGGATTAAACAGTCAAAAAAACCCTCAATGGAAGAATACCGTGAGAATCCTGATGGGCTGAAGGGACATTGTAGGCTCCGCAGCCACTTAAACAAAATTGACATAGCGGATAGTGGACTATGTCGCTTCTGTGGCATCTAGGAAGAAACTTCATCGCAAATATTATATGTACATATATGTATGGCACTCGCCGGTAAAATTAACAAGCTCCTGGGCATGTACGGAGCTCTCTCACCGGAGATCGTTGTTACCAATTAAAATACTGGAATACATTTAGGACATAGAACTTTTGGGAGAGCTCTGACCAATGAAGGGGGTACAATAAATCCACTTGGGTCTCAGTACATTTCAAACCCAATAATAACTATTCATCTCTGAGATCTAGGCGTTTATACGGTCCATGCTTTAAGGCAACTTTTGGGTGGTCCAACGCCTTCTTCTGTATGCAAGACATACATTTTCGGATAGGTGACAAGCACAGCGTTAAAAAATGGCGGATGTAAAGTCGGGCGCGGACGACTTTAGGATACCCTGTACCACTAGCTTGTAATAAAGTCCGATTTCTTCACAAAAAACCAAAAACAGAAGAATTTTTAAGCAAAAATTTTTTTTTGACCGATCGTTCCTATGGGAGCTATATGATATAGTCAACCGATTTGGATTAAATTTAGTACAGTGCTTAGGAACTATAAAATACTCACGAATGTCAAATTTGGTCCCAATATCTTAACAAACAAACGAAACACAACAAATTTTGTTAAAAAATCGATTTTTTGAAAGATCCGACCTATGGGAGCTATATGATATAGTCAACCGATTTTGTTCAAATTTGGCACATTGCTTAAGTGGTCTAAAAAATTTCCAAACGCCAAATCTGGTTACGATATCTTTATTAAAAAACGAAATATATATATATATATATATATATTTTTCTTTAAAAAAGTTATTTTGGCCGAACGGTCCTATGGAAGCTATATGATATAGTCAACCGACTTTGATCAAATTTGGTACAGTGATTGGGAACTATAAAAAACTTTCAAATACCAAATTTGGTTACGATATCTTCATAAACAAACGAATTATTCATCTACAACTTTTTTTTTGTCGAGGTCGTCTGAAAAACCCCCATGGGAGCTATATAATTTATCCCCGATATCAAAAAAATAAAATAAACTTGTCTCCTATGGATTATTATGGGATCTAATGTGAAAGTTTGGTAACTCTAGCTCTTACCATCTCTGAGATCTAAGATCTTCAAACGGACGGACAGACGGACCTGGGTATATCGACTTCTCTATTCACCCTGATCATATCTTAGGTAACTTTGGGGTGTCTCCGACGTCTCCTTCTATATGTTACATACATTTTCGGCTTGCACAAACTTAATATACCCTTGGTACCATACGGTACAGGGTATAAAAATTTAAATTTATACAATTTTTAAATCTAACTATTTAATTTTTAATGCCTAGTATTATATTTAATTATAATTTATAGTAAAAAGAAAGCAAAACCCTTTAAAAAAACAAATTCCAATTTGAATATATATAGAAAAAAAAATATTAATATATATTTTTTGCGTGTAAGCTTAAAATAAAAATGTCTGGTCGAAATCGAAAAGAAAATTTAAAAATAATGCGTATTTAAAAAAAAAGTAAATTTGATCAGTTTGAGAATAAAATCGATTTTCATTTATTATTAATCATGAATAAGAAATTTGGAAATAAAAATTTTTTAATATTTTAAATTGCTAAAACAATATTATTTATTTAAATTTATTAACATTTTTTTTGTTTCATTCTTTAGAACAACGAGCTGCACCCACCCACGTAGACGTAATATTTCGAGACTTCTCAACATGGTATCTCCTGTACATACCCCAATTTCCAAAGCCTTCATCGGATTGAGAGTGGCACAGTCGAGCCTACCCGATTCTTAAATACTCTATACAAGCGACGCGCGAATTCGCTAATAATGCAACGTATAAACGGTATCTTTGGAACACCAAAAAGTCAGGAAATATTTTAAGACATGATTGTAGGAAATGTAAATGTAGTAAAAGATTTTTCGAACAGAATCCAAATTTATTTAATCTAAATTTATTAAATTTTTAGATTTAAATCTATAATTTTTAATGGCTATCTATTTTATTATAATTTTGTAAAACTATTATTACTATTTTTGAAATAAATATAAAGTGAAATAACTTAAAAAAACATTTTTTTTATTTTTAAAAAGGATATTTTGTTTCAGTTGCTGAAAAGGCTCTAAAAATATATCAAATACTCTGGACGGAGGAATCTATAGAAAAAACCATTTTCTGGTTGCAACCCCATTGAACAGCCTGAAACCGTTACTAAAATTCAAATATTTGAATTTACTGAGGAGCATTTAGCAAAAAAAAACAAAAAAATTTGGCCCAATTTTCGCTAAATTTTAACTCTGAAGGGATTTCAGCTACCAGGCGAACAGAAATCATAAGCAAGTGGCTGCAGAATAAATTTTTTTCTAAAAGTGTCACTAAAAGTATGCCACACTTTTTTAACAAAAAATTTTAAAGCGTAAAAATGTTAAAATTTTAAAAAATTTGTAGCATACTTTTAGTTGCTAATTTAAAGTTGCCTACTGATTTTTGGACATTTCTGTTCGCCTGGTAGTTCAGCTGGCTTCGAGACCATTTTGTATGGAAAAATTTATTAAACAAATTTTTTTTTTTTTTAGTTTTTTTCTGTGATTGGCAAAATATGCATATGCATTTTTTTGCATTTGTATTGAACATTCTGTGCCGCTGTAATGCCTGTTACTTTGGTGCGCTACATTTTTTTTTTTAATTTTTATTGGATTTTTTTGTACTTCTGTTTCAAGGCCCGCCCATTTTTAAGGTCATTCTACAACCCATCTGAAAACTTTGAAATATAAAAGAAAAGATTTCGTTTTCGTTTTAATTATTTATTTATTCAAATAAAATTAAATAGCTATTACAATTCTTTTAATTTTACATCTTAGTTTCTATATATAACTAAAGTTTACATGTTTAAACAATTGTTTTTTTATTTAAATATATACAAATTGTTAAACAAACTAAATTTATCAAATTATAAAAATAAACAAGTTAAGTTTGTAAGTTCCTATATTTTATTATAATTTTTGTTATTGATATCATTATTATAAAATTATTATATTATTATTATAAAAATAACACATATTGTTAAATTAACTAACAAGCTAAAATTGTAAGTTGCATTATTTTATTATAATTTTTATAAATGTTATTATTATTTTTTTAATAAAAATAAATTGAAATAACTTAAAAAGTGTTTGTTTTTTATTTTTAAAAAAGAATATTTTGTTTCAGTTGCTGGGCTCTAAAAATACTTCAAATATTTTGCATGAAGCATCTTCATATATTGTTTCCATACGGAAGAAACATTTTGTTGTTTAAAACCCGTTGAACAACCTAAAGCCGTTACTTAAATTCAAATATTTAAACTTACTGAGAATCTGAAAATTTGACAAAAAATAATACAAAATTTGAGCCGATTTTCACTAAATTTTGACTCTGAACGGATTTCAGCTACCAGGCGAACAGAAATCATAAGCAAGCGGCTGCAAAATAAATTTTTTTCTAAAGCTGTCACTAAAAGTATGCCACACTTTTTTTGCAAAAATAATTTGTATGTCAAAATTTTGTAGCATACTTTAAGTTGCTAATTTAAAGTTGCCTACTGAATTTTTTGCATTTCTGTTCGCCTGGTAGTTCAGCTGCTCAGAAGACCATTTTTGTAGGGAAAAATTGCAAAAATTCATTTGAAAAATATTTTTTTTTTGTTTTCAGATTAAAGCTGTGGTCGGCAACATATACATATGCATTTTTTTGCGTATGTATTGAACATTCTGTGACGCTGTAATGCTTTAGTTTATCTAGTCAGTTACTTTGGTGGGTTAAACATTTTTTTTTTAATTTTTTTCTTTTTAGTTGCTTTTAGATAAGGTAAATTCCATTAAAAAAAATGTGAAGTTTAAATATTTATTTACGAAATTCCTTTTTTTATTTCAGATTCTGTTTTAGGTTTTCCAGCAATTTATATATTTTTTTTAATCCAAAAGTTCTTCTTGGCTATGACTTTTTTAAAGGAAAAATAAAATAAACAACGCAAGTTTTATTTATTATTTAAATACAAAACTTTATTCATTGAAAATTTGATACAAAATGTTAGCTAAAAAATAGTACATAAATATAATAGTAAATTATGTAATACTTTGTAATAAATACTAAATACAAAAACATTTGTTTAATTTAATATTTTAGGAATTATTATTATATAAATATTTAAGAACTATCAATCTATAACAAATTTCCAATTATTTCTATATCGCGCTATTGCTCTCTCCCTATTGATCTCTGCATTGTACTTTTTGGACGTCCGCGGTTCCTTCTACCCTGAGGGTTCCGTTCCAATGCTCCATGTGCCATTTCGTCGATAGGTTCTTAGGATTATTATTTATTAATCAAAGCTCTCATTTAACTAATTAACTAACTAATATGCTAAATAAACATATTCAAATTTTTAATTATTAATTGTAAGAAATTATAAGACCGGTTTTCTTTCTTTTTTGCAAATATAACTTAGTTCTAGTAGAAATTAATGCTAGGGCTTCTTTTAGAATTTATATACAGGTTCTGAAAGAAATTAATTAATTTTGGATTAAATATTCATTTGCGTAATTTTTAAAACAAACAAAAAAAATATGTTTATCTTAGGCAAGCATGTTTGGCTATATAAAGCAGAGTTTATATTTATCAAATTTAGTTTGTTCTAAGTATCTTCGGACAAGATGATGGGAATAAGATTTTGCGCATTGTTTATCGTTTATTTGATGGTGGCGCTGTTTGCTGCTCCAGCATTGTGTATTGGTCCCGGGGCGTTAACTTCTTTACCAAAACCGCAAGTTGGAGAAGTATGAGATGATAGTTTCCACAAAACAAAAATACAATATTTAAGTGTTTCTACAAATTTTAGCCTGACGTACAGCATCTACCAGCAGCTTCGGAGCCTGTACGCCTTACGCATGGTTTATCACCGGGATCTGTTGCAGGTTTAAGGCCGAAACCTAGAAATTAAAAAAACAAAATAAATTAGTTTGGTAAGCTACAAGGTGTTGTTGTAGGTTAATTGTTTTATAAAACTTTGTTACTTCTTAAAATGCGTATACTTAAAATTGGGTTTCCCTAACATAATACTAGATTTTAATGTCAGTGAACATTTAATACCATGTACCTAGTAATTGTTGAATAATAAATAGTTTGACGCAAAAATAAACAAACATTTGTATATAAAAATTAATTTTATTATAACTTATTTTTTACGCAAAGAATTTTATGCCGGAACCGGTTAGCGCTGCCAAATAGACTGATCGAAAAAATTGACTTCTTTTATTATAAACAATCAATGGCATATTGATTGGGTTTAAAATAAAGTAATGTAGTAGTAGTGTTTTTTTAAAGCCTTGCATCTGGATTCAGCAATCCCGAAAACATGCAGAAGGCAGGTTCTGGACTTTGAGCCGGAAAATCGATTTTTTCAATGGCATAACACGATCTCAAAACATTTCAGGATATTTTGTATATCATTTTATGGTTGCTTAAAGCAAATTCGTTGTCAAAACGATCCCAGCCAGTTGAGTACCTAAGATGATCTCCAATATCGATTTTGGGCCTTTTGTCGTTGGGAGATCCCTTGGGCCAATTCCAATTCAGCTGCTCGAAATGCAAAAGATACATAATGGAAATTGTATGTAACATCACGCCAAATGTAAACAAATTTATCAAATGTAAAAAAAGACGAGTTAAGTTTGTTTAATTTGAAAAACTGGCCACATATTTTTTACCAAACTGTAGATAGTAGAATTATTTGTTGATTATTCTTAGATTATATTTTTGTCAAACTTACGGTTTGGTCGTTAAATTGTATTAAAATTTTGCGACTTTTTCAGCAAATTTAAAATAAAAAATGGCGTACGTAAAGTCAGGCGCGGACGACTTTGGGATACCCTGTACCACTAGCATGCAATAAAATCCGGTTCCTTCGAAAAAAACCAAAAACAGAAGAATTTTTTAGCAAACAAAATTTTTTATGACCAATCGTTCCTATGGGAGCTATATGATATAGTCAACCGATTTCAATAAAATTTGACACAGTGATTAAGTGCCTTAAAAAAGATCTGAATGCTGAAATTAGTTCAAATATCTTTACAAACAAACAAAACACATCGAATTTTGTATAAAAAACGTTTTTTTGGACCGATTGGTCCTATAAGAGCTATATGATCTAGTCAACCGATTTGGATTAAATTTAGTACAGTGCTTAGGAACTATAAAAACTCACGAATATCAAATTTGGTCCCAATATCTTAACAAACAAACGAAACATAACAAATTTTGTTAAAATATCGATTTTTTGGAAGATTGGCCCTATGGGAGCTATATGATATAGTCAACCGATTTTGTTCAAATTTGGCACATTGCTTAAGTGGTCTAAAAAATTTCCAAACGCCAAATTTGGTTACGATATCTTTATTAAAAAACGAAATATAGCGAATTTTTCTTTAAAAAAGTTATTTTGGCCGATCGGTCCTATGGGAGCTATATGATATAGTCAACCGATTTCGATGAAATTTGGTACAGTGATTGGGAACTATAAAAAACTTTCGAATACCAAATTTGGTTACGATATCTTCATAAACAAACGAATTATTCATCTAAAACGCTTTTTTTTCCCCGATATCAAAAAAATAAAATAAACTTGCCTCCTATGGAATAATATGGAATCTAATGTGAAAGTTTGGTAACTCTAGCTCTTACCATCTCTGAGATCTAGGCATTCACACGGACGGACGGACATGGGTATATCGACTTCTCTATTCACCCTGATCATATTTTAGGTAACTTTGGGGTGTCTCCGACGTCTCCTTCTATATGTTATATACATTTTCGGCTTGCACAACTTAATATACCCTTGGTACCATACGGTACAGGGTATAAAAACGTTAAACCAACCAGCCCAAAAGAATAGCTGCAGTTTGCGACTCAAAAGACTTTATTTCTAAATCTTTCTTTTTTTTTTTGTATGTATTTATTAAGTGGGCCGAAATCCCGGCGGTACTGCAATACCGGGCCAACCCGTGACAGAGGTGGAGCAAGCCCCTAGCACTCCGTCTGATTCCAAAAATCAGTTTAACATTTGTTGTCCTCCGATGGAGGATCTATCAGATGTTAAGCTGATAAGAACAGATACTACACTTTGATCTTAGCCATAAGGCCGAGAAGCGATAACTTTTCGTCGCAAATTTTTACCTTAACACCCAAGCAGTGTTTGAACTAGTTATGAATTATAAGCAAATTAAGATAAAAGTGAATGACAAAAAGTGTTGCCTACCACAATGTGAAAATATAAATACTCAGACACAAACTGAATTTGACTATTTAAGGGTTGATATGGGATTTGAAAAAATATGAGAAACATTTTATTTGCATTAAAAAAACTTCCATGAAAAAAACTTGCAAAAATTTTACAGAAGTGCAAAATAATCGACGGAAAACAGAGTGACAAAAAAGGACGAAGAAATCTTTTGCGGAAACTTTGGTGACTAGTTTAACGTTCCGTCCATTTTTTGTGTTTTTTTTAAATGAATACAGAGGAAAGTCTTTAGCTAAAATATAATTATAATGCTACACTACCAAACGATTTCTGGACATACCGAAATTGTCCCATTTTTGTAAACATTAAAAAATATAACGAAAATCTTTCTTAGAGTTTATATACCTAAAGAAATAATCCAATATGCTTAAAGGAATTGAGCTATCAATATTTTCAGTGGCTATACGAACCATGTTGGTAAATTCTTTTTCACCTGAAGAATAAAATAAACATTTTTAAACATTTATTATTTATTTATTTTTAACATTATAACTTAGAATTAATTCACAAAGTTGTTTAAAGCCAGAGCAAAAAAGCGCTTCAGGCTACATTTTTAAATATACTCTTATTTCTTTAGTCAGTTTTATTTTTAACTGTAGTTTCCTTCTTTTTATACAATCTTTTATATATAAATTTAAAAATAATCTTTAAAATAAAAGCCAAAACAACAAAGAGTGCAAGTATAAAGGCATAGACATCCCAGTTCTTAACTGCAATTAGACTCATATGCACTGCGGGGCTTTGTATATGCTTTGCACCATGATGACGTAAGACATACTCAGTCCAATAAAGTACGCTTTGGCGTGCCGTCAAGGGTCTATCGCGATAGAGTTTCGAAAAACGCGCCACATTTTCGGCATACTTTTTTTCCAATAATATTTCATTGATGCTATCGCTAAATGTTTGTTCCTCAAGTTCTGATATATCCAATGTGAGCCCAAATCCTGCCTTGACCAGGGATAGCGCATTTTTGGGCTGATCTGCAAAAGCTGGTAGCGCCAGCATGGGCTTACCATGATACTGTGCTTCTGACACACCGCCCTTACCGGCATGTGTAATGAATAGCTTAATATTAGGATGCGCTAGGATATCATCTTGAGGCAGCCATTCGGCATAGAGAATATTATCAGATTTTCCTGGTGTTTTGTCCAAATTTTCCCATTTCCAAACCACACGTTGCTTAAGCTGCGAAAGAACGTTGAACATTTTGGTGACAGTATCCGTTTTCAAATGTGTTCCTTTCAGATTTGAGCCCAAACTCAAAAGTATGGCGCCTTGTGTGGCATTGCCAATAAACTCGGCCAAGTGCTTAGGCAACTCTGCTGGTTGCTCCTTTATTTGCACGCCGCCTACTTCTACAATGCCGGGCACAACTGGCTGTATTGGTCCTTCGCTCAAGCCATGAGAGTTGCAAAAAATTAACGAAACATTCTTGGTAACATCTGCATATTTGGGCATATTAGGGTCGTCGCCATAAAGTTGACTGTAAGTAAATTGCATTTAGTTTTTACACAAAAAGAAAACTTTCCAGGACTTACCTGTAGTATTTCGAATTTTTAAAATCTAGAATGCCAAAAAATACACGAAACGCAAGTCTTAAACCGACGAATTTCAAACGTTCAGTAAATGTTACACCTCCTAGATATGTGCTATCTGTGGGAGATCCAACCATATTTGCCAGAGTCTCTGCTAATGGCATTGCTGCGGTTACAATTGCAGGAGCTTTAAGCTTATGTGCTATGCCCAGTTGGTATGGATTCATGAAATAACCCACCATAACTAAATCGAACTTAGTGGTTTCTTGCTCGTAGAGGCTGGTCACGCGTGGATCAGCCATACAATCATACATCTTTTCAAAAAAGAAACCCATTTGTGTAATTGTTGTATATAAGGATTTGATCATATTGGGCTTGCCGCTTGGTTTAGCTAAATTTTCTATGCTCTCGTTCAGTAGGCGTTCGTCATCTTTGCTCATTGCTACATGAATAACATGAATATTTTTGTGACTTATTTTGGGCTTTAATGCCGTGATCACTGTTACATTGTGTCCATTCTCAGCCAGAACTTGCGCCATTGACATATGCACAATCAAATGTGAAGGACTAATGCTTGTGAATACACCGAGTATATTGGCACTTTGAGCATTGTCCAAAATTAACACTTTGAGGAATATAAGTACAAAAATTCTCGCCAAACTTCCCATCTTGACGCTTTGTTTGGTTAATACGAACTAACTTGTTTGGGCAGTGTTTTATACATTGTTTTGTTTATAATCAACAAGTGGCTTTGTTTTGATAAGCGTTATCACAATTCGTCCAAACGACTCTCTTCTGGGCTCTCTTGCAGCAGCGGCGGATACTGAAAAAAAATTGCGGGGGATTAAAATTTTAATCAAAGTGCGGTTTTAGGACAGTTGTATAAACAACGAAATGTTACAAAAATCAGTTGGAGCGTGCATACTGGACTTACCCCATTGAATCCGCCACTGGCTTGGGGCTTACTCGCATTTTCACCAAAGTGCGTTTTTGAACAGTTGTATAAACAACGAAATGTTACAAAAATCACTTGGAGGGTTCACTCTGGACTTACCCCCTTGTATCCGCCACTGGCTTCGTTTTTGGTCGAATTTTCACAATTTTTATGCACATTGCTAGGTAGACTTAAAATGGAATTTCCGAATGGATTTATTTTAAATTATGCTTTTTTTACTCTTTATCTTTCACATATTTCGCTTGTTTAAAAAAAGAGTTTCGTGGTGAAATATGCCTTCAGTGGTTATTTAGAGCTACGAGACTGATAGAGACTCTCAGGAATTAGCTGACAGAACAACACCAAAATAGATACATACAAGCAAAGAATATAGAAATATATATAGACCTATGTAGTTCTATATTCTTTGATATAAGTTACGATTATGTTTCTTTTATAAAACAATTGCCGACTATTTAAATATTTTGGTGAAATATTTTGTCAATTTGCTTCATTAATGTCTCATTTTATTTCCAGACCACAAATTTTATGAGAAAACAGTCAGGACGTCAGATTTTTGTAACAAAATAAAGCAGAAGTATAAAGGTGAGTCTTATGGTGAAGTATTTTTTATATATAAGACTCCTTGAAATACGACGCAGACTTTATCTATACCTTTGATAAAATTCAGAGGATTTTGTAATATTTTCTCCCATACTTTTTTACATACTATAGTATAGATCAAAATTTATGTTTTCTTAGGTATCCCCGACTGAGCAGAAGGAACCAACTGGCCTATAGTTGTTAATTTCTTACTTGGTAATCTCTTACTTTTCAGCAAAAGATTTGGAATAAACACATTGAGAACAGTTTACAATCCCTCTCAATATAAATTTTACACGATATGTACAAAGTGTATTGAACTCAGTATGTCCCGTCCGGCTCACTAACTATTTTCTTTTATCTATTATTAACTAAACCTACTACTACTATCATCCTTCTCTCCTAGTGAAGCATAGTGCCTCAAGAAACCTACTGTATCAAGATAATCTTTGCGATTTGGTGTTGATTACATTTCATAATCATTTCTGAGTTATTTACGGCTTTTATAAAACAACAAATCAAGTGCCAGTGTCTGATTTGGTATTACAAATTGCAAAACATTTCAGTAATTTAGACTTATGTATAATAAACACCAACTACTAATCTAAGAATAGCCACACTTTACATTATATTTGTTATACATTTATTTTTGATAATACATCTATTATTAATACAGTTTCTTTATCTTTGAATGTTTTTAGTTTCTTTTTTTTGTTTTTAAAGTTTTTGGTACATTTAATCAATACACTTATTATTTAGTCGAGGTGTATTCTTTTTAAGAATACGCCAACAATGCTTGCAACTGCCTACATGTATTTAAATTTTTTCAAATTATAAATTCATACAAAATTACAATTAAAACAAAAGTGTAATATGAATGACGCGCCTGTGATTTGAAAAAAATTATTCAGCAATTACGATACAACGATATACAATTGTCATGTGAACTTTTTGTTTAAGCCTTTTGGGTAGAATAATTTTCTACTACAAAATCATCTGAAGCTGCTTGCGTTTCGTGCTGCCTGTAACACACATGGCTAACTACTAGGTTTATGACTACATATTTAAGATTTAACCATAATAATGCGCCCTAATCCTTGCCTAGAGTGCACAACGCACGTACAAATTTTTAGCTTTTCTTTAAAAAAAATAAACTAGATGATGTGCCTAACGTATACAATGCAATAGTTTTTCGAGTCGAAAGTAAAATCAAAATAAAATCGTTCTAGTTCATTTTAAGGACGCTGCTGGAATTAGGCAGGTGGGGCGGCAACGTTTGCTCTATATTGGGCACGTTTGACATGTCTTAAACGACCACAGCGCCAGCCTCGGAGCGGCTGACAGGCAGATCAGGACAATTTTTCCAAGTATCCGAAAGTGGATCATAGCATTCGACGGCGCTTATCGTTATTTGAGCGCGATAGAAGTTCACTTCGCAAGGCTGTCAAAAAATAAGATTTTTATAAAAATATATTTTGTATGAGCTTTACGCCTAGTTTACCTGATCACCGCCAGCCACGTATAACAAACCATCGGCGGCAGCCACAGCGGGTATGGCACGCGGCACATTTAGTGAACAGACTGTTGTCCACTTGTTATCATCAAAACTGTAACGCTCTACCGAGCTGAGTATATCCTGGGTAATACTATTGCCGCCCACTACGTACAAATAGCGATCCAACACGGCTACGCCCATTTGACAGCGAGCTGTTTGCATGCGCGCCAATTGCGTCCATTCCTTGGTTACAGGATTAAAGCTGCAAAAACAATTTAGTTTATGTAACAAACTAGCAAAGTATTTACATTTTCTGCTTACCTTATCAAATCCGGCAAATGTCTGGTTGTTGTAGTGCAGCCGCCCACAATATAGACAAGTCCTTCAAAGCTAACCACACCCATGCTGAAACGTGGCTGCGGCATGCTGCCCAGCAGCTTCCAAAGGTCTTGTTCGGGATCATAGCATTCCATAGAGCCGCCAATATCATCACCAATCCAACCGCCCACAGCGAACAAATTGCCACCCATTGTGCAAAGACCAAACTCACAACGCGGCACAATCATCGGTGCTATAGGCTGCCAGATATCATTTTGTGGATCGTATACTTCGCCATTTGCCAATATCTGTGAACCACGTTCACCACCAACTACATAGATCTTGCCATTAAGTGCTGCTACGCCTGGCAGTATGCGTCCCACCTCCATGGGCGCTGTTTCAGTCCATTCACGTCGGAATATATCAAACTTGGCCACAGTTTCGAATATGCAATCGGCTGAATTCCAAGTGCGTGGTGTATCTCGTCGCGAGCCTCCAATAATATAGATGTTTTTCTTGGCCAGTTGGCGTGGACATACACGTAGCGGCACAAGCTGACCACGTTTTGAGGCTATGTCGCGACAAATCGAACGTAAGGCAATCTTGACAGACATGTCCCGACAATCTTTAAGTGCTTTGTCAATGACCTTAACAGGCACCAGGGCCATGCGTACATGTGAGAGTATATCAAAAACATAACAACGACGTTGTGTCACATCGTGCTTGATCCAGCGCAGTGCTGCCTGAAAAACCTGAGATTCCGAGTCCACACGCAACAGCTCCGAATTAAGCAGCTGCGCTAGCAATGCCTGTGGAGTTTCCAGAAATTCATCTTCCAGTGTTATCTGTTGTGGTGAAAAATAAGTAAAAACAGTTTAAAGTTAAATCAAGTAATAAAATAGTAGATCTATTACCATATAAAATAGAATCAGAAATGTTATCAATTGTATTCATTTTGTGGGATTTCCTCATAGAAAAAATTGAATCGGTGTCAAAGAGGGTTGAATTCTTAAGGGAAATAGTATGTGCTACATACATATATGTAGATCTGTTACCATATAAAATGGAATCAGAAATGTTATCATGTTTACAACTTTCGACTCTATCTTCGCATTGGTACCTTTAGTAAAAAGGTGAAAACATTTTTTTTAAGACTAGGGATATTTTCATCATATTAAATCTGCGCCAAAGTTGTTTGAATTCTTAAAGGAATTCTGCGGGGTTCATATACAAAATAAGTAATATAATAACACACAATATGTACAAAATGATTTCCTATCACACACTGTAATATTTATGTGTGTAGGGATTTACTTTTATATCAATATTGGATTATAACCTTTTAAATTTATCGGATTATTGTCAATAAATAAATATTCGCAAAAAAAAATATTTATTTCATAGAAAATTACATTAGGTCCAATGTCTTGTCTTGGGAATTCTGCATTAATTTAAAATTAAGTACCTTAATTTGGATATAGAGGATTGGCCTAGAAGTTGGGTCTGATTGTGGCTCATTTTATTTAAATTTTTTTAAAGCTTAAAATCTATACTATTCTTGTTTAAGAGAAGAGGGTTGACGGAATAATATATTTTGGCTTGGTTGAACCAAAATATTGCTTTCTTTCGGTACGCCACAAACATTATTTTAACATTTAATAACAAATATTTGACATTTACTTTATCTTTTCCACTTCTCAAAACTTGATAAAACTGTCAAACAGTATCTACCGCGGACAAACAACTGTTTTATATGCATTATTAATTGGTCCGGTACCGAAGCACCAGACACGACAAAAAATTGTTATGAGACTCATTAGAGTGCTCCTCTCCACGGAAATCTTTAGTAAAAGGCGAAAGATTTATTCGACAACTGAAGAGAAGCCAGAGCTAATGTATACCTGCATTTCCTTCGCCCTTAGTGCTAGACTCGTTTAAACTGTTTGTGAATTGTAAGCAACGCAACGAAAAATTTGTTTGAATATGGACGACATATTTTTACTGCGCAAAGCTCTGCATAGGAATGGTTTTCTGCGCATGTCATCACTACAGTATGTGCTCTCCCAGTGCAAAATTTGTATTTATTAACGTATATATTTTTAAATAAATTAAAGTTTCAGGTAATTAAAAAAAAATTAATAACTTGTTAAACATGCTGATGTACATTTTAAAAATATAAAAAAAAGAAACAAAAAAATAAATCAAAATTGCGGAGAAATTATTTAATTAATAATTACTAATGCATACATATATATATAGAACTCTAAAAGTTTAAATAAAAAAATAAATAAGTCATTTAAATAAATAAAAAACTAAATAAACAAAATAATAATTATTTTAAAAAAAATGATTTTTATTTAGGTCTTTCAAAATTGTTTCCGCCCGGGTTCGAACCGGGGACCTTGTGCGTGTGAAGCACACGTGATAACCACTACACTACGGAAACACCTAAGTAAGCACTGTTTAAATGCTAGCTTCAACCAGAAGCTACCTAACCACATATAAAATGTTTGTCACTTTATGTAGAGACTTCATTTTAAGTTTGATAGCTTACATGGCAAACAAATATTACTCATTAAAATTATAAAGTTAAAAAATATATTGCGAAAAATAGTATGAGTAAAACTTTGTAACTGCCAGGAAATTATTTTGGCAGCGAAAAAACAGCCGTTTCCGTAGTGTAGTGGTTATCACGTGTGCTTCACACGCACAAGGCCCCCGGTTCGATCCCGGGCGGAAACAGTGCATACAATTTAATTTTAATTTTTTTTATTAAAAATTAGATATTTTTTTTTAAATTTAATCAAAAAAAATTAATCAAAAACTGTTATTTTATTATTAAGATTCAGATTCAATTTTAGCAAGCTTAACCAATATAAAAATAAGTTTATAGATGGGAATCGTCCAAGTCCTGATTTTAAGCTGTTTTTATATTTTTGTCCTTTTTCTTAGACAAAAATTTGTATTATTTATTTAAGGAGCATTTGCTAAATTTCTCAAAAGCAAAGATTTAAGTGTCAAGCATTGCAAAATTTCAATGTTCGATGTAATCTCTGTTCTCATATACTATACTCTCTTTCATCAAATATAAGACAGTCAAAAAAATTAAAAATAAACAATCATGTAAGATGGAACAAAGTTTGTATTATAGAACTTATTTCAGATCTTTTTTTAAAGCTGTCCTAGCTTGAAACCCGCAAAACAAAAATAATTAAAAGTTTTAACGTTGCAAGAACGCTAAATATAATTCCTAATAACTTACGTAAGGGATAATTAGAAAAGTATGAGTTCTTTCTGTTTCTAACTTTCTACAGTGTTTCGTAAATATTTTGTTGAAAACAAGAACAAAGTATTTATCAAGTTGTGCATAACGTCAATGAACTATAAAAAGAATTAATTCAAAAAAGCATACGCTTGAATTTTTCAGATTCTTAGTCTATTGTTTATTTACAAACATATGTGGATATTCGGATTTTCCAGGTATGAGATGAATCATAGCCTTACGCGTTTATGAATTAAATTGTTTGAATCGCCCAGAACATTTTTTTTAGTAGGTTCTTCTATTTTGTGTATTTCTATATATAATATAATGCAGGTATTTGTTTTAAATATTTAGTTATACTTCTTTTTTAGTCAATACATCGAGTTTGCAAATTCTGCAAAATTTTTTTTTGTTTAACTAGTAGCCATTTCGTTATTAGTTATATTTACACAAAAAAAGGGTTTATTTGCTTTAAAAAAGACATATTAACAAATAAAAAATCTTTATAAACAAAAGTTGTTTACTCCTACAGAAAAATATTTGGGTGGGCCAAACTTGGACACCTATAACCTTGAATTTTTTTTTTCTGTGACTATACTAACATAATTCTGAGGCCAAATATTTTTTAAGTCGTTCCATTTTAATTCGGGCCTAAAAGGCTTAACAAGGAAAATATTATTTGGAGAGTAACATTTTGTAAACTCAGATTCTTTTAAAAGATATTCAATTTATAGTAAATATTTTCACCGTAAATGTTTGGAGTCTCTAAACAACAGAACACTTAACCAAACAAATTGTGTAGAAAGCAAGGTATGAACATTTTTTGATAGCACTAAAGTCCACAAAGGCCGAAATATTTGGAATTTACTAAATTAAGTTTAAATTGTAGACTTTATGAACTTTTTAGAGACTATTTTTTTTTGTATCAAAAATAATTGATTTTCAAAATCAATAAAAATTTAGCCAAAAGAAAAGAGATGATTGTCAAAAGTTTTGGAATAAAGTCTAGATCATGTTTAAATAACCATGATGTTAAAAAAAACCTAATTTATGTATTTTTATTTTTATGATTATTGCTTAAGAGGTAGCAACGTTATCTGAGCCGAACGTTTATGCCTTAAAAGTTTATGCTTTAAAAACCTTTCAAACTTTCCAAAAAGCCTTTCTAAAATAAGCAAAAAAAAACCTTGATGCCTATAAATAGATATATACCTACAAAGCTCAATTAAAAGCACTGACCACTCCAATTTATTTTGTCAAACCTCGATCAGATGTTTCCGTAGTGTAGTGGTTATCACGTGTGCTTCACACGCACAAGGCCCCCGGTTCGATCCCGGGCGGAAACAGCGTAAAGTTCCAAAGAACATTTTTATTTTTTTGTCCTTAAACTTAATTTTTTTTTTTATATAGTTGACTCTACTTACCGCTGGAAAATTTGCATGCACATAGTTTATTGCACTCTTAGCCAATGATTCGCAGTTGTGTGCTTCCGCAAAGCGCAAAATGCCCAAAGCATTTGTGGCATGCAACTCCCGACAAAGAAACTCACAACAGCCATCCACAACTTCATTTAATTGCAACATATCTGCGGCAGCCAGCAGCTCTTGTACATTAGACTGTAATGAAAATTAAGAAATATATTATAGATAAAAGTTGGGCACGGTATGGAGCGTAGGCCCTAAAAATTTCTGCACAAAATGTTACAGAAAATGTCTTGAAATAGATTATTGTATTAACGTTCCCGTTCCCAAATCTACCATAATATATTACCTGCGTTATTTCACAGCGTCCCGTGTAGATAAAGTCCAACAGTATGTGCAATATATCTCCATCAATTGTATGCAAAACGACCGACTTTTGGTTGACCTCATTTAAGCCCAGCTCGGGTCGAAACATGGCCTCAAAGTAGGCGCTAGCTGCGCTTAGCACAGCACGATGTGCATTTAAGGTGGCTTCGCCAGCAATGATCTCTACGTCACAAAAGCGCGATTGCTCCCGCAGTTGGTTAAGATTGGCCAGTACTTTAAACGGATACTGGGCATTACAGTAGGAGGGTAAATTTGTGCGTTGTGTGTTGACTGCGTTTGCAGCAGCAGCTGGAGCTGCTGTGTGCTGGCTGAAGTAGTCGACTTCGGTGGTGTTGGCATTGCCATTGTGGCAATTTGCATTGAATTCGTGGTCGTGCATGGAATAGCTTTTAAGTGGTGGCATCTCGTTTGATTTTATTTGTTATGCGAAATTTTCAATAGGATTTTACACACACGCACACTGCGCACACATATGTAAGGGAAAAATATTTGGTATATGCAGGCGGAACGCAATGAATTTTTGTTGGTTTTATTTTTTGTGTGTATAAATGCACTTGGCAGCAGTAAGGGCAGCAACGAGCGCACTTTTTTTCACATTCAATTAGTTATTAATTAAAGTTAATTGCTGCACTTTGCACCACTTAACAGAGCTGCGCGTTTTGTTGGTTTTTATTAATCAAAGGGGCACGCTTACATACACGCATGACACCACTACACAACCCACCCACAAGAGAAAATAACTTGACGAGTCCAGAGTTTAGATACGCTGCACAGGTTGTTGTAGTTGTAACAAACTTATGGCTTTACAAAAAAACATTGCCGATTGTGTTGAGTTTAAATATAGCATTAGTTCTAGATTTTTGTCACATACAACACTTTTTAAGATTTAAAATCTTTGCACAAAAGTAATTTAAGCAAGTTTGTTGGTCAGCAGGGTGTGCATCTGCAAGTTTCGCAGCAATTATCGAATTCCATCGCTCAAGTACAAAAATCGATTAACAGCTGTTTTGATGTGCAAACTTATAGCCGTCAGCTTTTGAGCGGCATGAAACATCTGGCGAGCTCTAACACGCCAGTGTTTTGTTATTTAATCAAAAATAGGCATTGTATATACGAAAATGTTGCTGCGAAAGTTATTTAATGCACGTAACGTTTCCTTAGTGCAACGCTTTGCCAGTCAAGCAAGCACAAATCCTTTAAGTTTTCAAAATGCAAAGCTACAAAATTACCTAGAATCACTGCGTCAGGAATATTACGCGCTGCGCGTGAATGCAGCCGGCAATAGCAGCGCCTATGAGCGTTTGGTACGACTGGAAGGCGTGGTGACGGCTTTGGAACATCAACGTGCTTTGCAGAGCAATCTAACTAGCAAAGAAGACATGGCAAAAGAACGCGATGAGGATATGCGTGAGTTAATGGCGGAAGAGAATGAAGTCTACTCCGCACTTGTGACCAAACAAGAAGAAGTCATGATGCAGGAACTGCTCACTCTCACCGATGATGAAATCTATCCAGCGCTTATATTTGAAGTAAACGCTGGCGCTGGTGGCCAGGAAGCTATGCTTTTTGCAGCAGAGCTATATGAGATGTATACCAACTACTTTGAACGCATGGGCTGGGACTATGAGCAATATGCATACGAAACCACTGATATAGGTGGTCTGCGGCATGCCAATCTAATAGTGAATCATCCAGATGCTTATAATTGGCTGCGTTACGAAGCTGGAGTGCACCGTGTGCAGCGCGTTCCAAGCACAGAGAAAGCGGGACGCATGCATACCAGCACAGCTTCAATTACTGTGATACCGCGACCAGCAGATGTGCAAACCAATATAGCTGACAAGGATTTAAAAATTGAGACGAAACGCGCCAGTGGCGCCGGTGGACAACATGTCAATACAACAGACTCTGCCGTACGCATTGTGCATCTACCCACAGGCATAGCTGTTGAATCCCAATCAGAACGTTCCCAGATGAAAAACCGTGAATTGGCACTTAACCGTTTGCAGGCGAAGCTGGTGCAGCAACAACTGGAAAGCACAGAGGCTAGCAAACAGGCGACGCGTAAGGCACAGCAAGGCAATCTGAATCGTAATGAGAAAATACGCACGTATAACTTTGTGCAAGATCGCGTTACGGATCATCGTATACAAGGTGGCACGATGCATAACTTAAGTGGCTTTTTGGATGGTGGAGAACAGTTAAGTAGATTAATTGAGCGCTTGCAAATGGAACAACGCAAGACCAGACTATTAGAGCTGGTGGAAAATTTTCAACCAGCGCCAGCGGCGGAACAGAGCAAGAATTAAATTAATAAAAATAAAGTGTGTTTTAATATAGAAACAAACATTTTTATTTAACACACACGCGCCCAATCAGCGGCACTACCTATATGTATAAGATGCTCCTTAACTGCGGCTTCCAGTATATCACGGATTTCGCGACAACCAGCCATTGCAGTCTCAATGACTGTTTCCAGATGATCAATGTGAAAACGTTCAGTCATTTCTAAGAAGGCAATCTTTTCGGCTGTGGGCAGCGCAGCTACTGTCAGCTTGGGTCCACCGGAGACCTCCTCAACGTTTGATATGTCGGTCAGCGGTATGTTACCCTTGCTCAACGATGCGGTGCAGGCAACAATGATTTCGTTTAAGCATATACCAGCATCAATTAGCGCCAATGTGGCTGCATTTAGGGACACCGCATAATTGGCACCATCTGATTGCAGCACTTCAACATAGATATCTATTTGAGAACGTGGATACAGTTCCGATTTAATTGCTGCACTTAGGGCTTGCTGCAGATACATTTTAAACTCCTGAGATTTGCGATCACCGCGTGGACGATTTTTGCGTTCAGATGTTGAAAAAGTGGCCTGACTATATTGACAGTTGATAATCAGCTCGTTACTATCATTTTTCTTCGACTTGGCCTGGTGAGGTCCGTATACAGCGGCCAGTACCTTAGTGTTGCCTTGTTCCATGTAGGCACTGCCATCCGGCTGCTCGAAAACGCCCAACTTACACTTGATGCGACGCAGCTCATGTGGACGACGGCCATCTAAACGCAAACCTTGTTCGCTGAGTAGCTCCTGTGCCGACATAATTAATTATTTATTTGCAAATTCTTTTAAGCAGCGAAATTAAGCGGCACGTGCATTTGTCGTTTGTTTACAAGTTATCGATAGGCAAACATATGTTTTCATATCGAAGGAAAATCATTTTTTAATCGTCGGCTTGCATTCGATTACTTAGAATTTATTTTTAGCTTGTGTATTCGTGAAAAAAAAAACAAATACAGTGAAAATACGTGAAAGAATTTATTTTAATTTATATATTAAAATTGCATGCTCAATTTGCTAACGCCAGCCATGTCGAAATCTAGTGCAGGTGTGTATTGAAAATGTGTAAATTAAATTAGAGCAAAAGCCTGTGGCAGATGTGTACCATTTGGCCCTTGTCTCTTTCAATCGACTCTAAATATCAATTCGGCCTACTTAAACGTTAATAATTCATTTACAGCTCGTTGGGTTAAATTTTTTAATGCTGCTGGCATACCCTCGCCGGCGGCGGCAAGCTATGCACACATTTTCGTTGAAAATCGCATACAGGAGGACATGCTTATGGAACTCACCAAGGAATACATACGTGAAATGGGCATCACTCCAATGGGTGACATAATAGCTATACTTAGGCACTCAAAATATGTCAGTGATCAAAACGCGCGTGATAAAGTGCTAACACCAGAGCCTCCCATACCCGTTGCCACTGTTGTTGCTTCACCAATAACTAGGCCTCTACCGAAGCCTATAGTAGCATCAACTGCCCACACTAAAACTGCTGCCAAGCCTTCGCCACCTATTAAACCAGCGAGACGTGTGCTGCCGGAGCATGAGGGCAAATATAAAGTGACTTTACCATCGGGCTCAACAGAACGCAGCAAAAAGATCTTGGCCAAACGTGATCTATGTGGGTTGATGTTATAAATATAATGATATTTCTTGTATATATGGCTAACTCTTGCAGTGTATTCAGATCGTGTAAGCAGCACAAAGAAGACAGATGTATTTTCGCGTTTGCACAAGACAGACATGGATGTTGGCGATGACTCGCAGGAGGGCATTGTCTCTAGCAGCGCTGAAACCAGTGTGCGTGTGCATGTCACCGGCGTACACTCGCCTGGAGTAACGCTAAAGCGAGATATATTAACTACGAAAAAAGTTGCAGCCACTTCCAGCAGTTCATCGGTATTTGCGCGTCTTGGTGGCAAAAACCCTGGCGCAGATCCCAAAACTGCGCATGCCAAGGAAATCAAATCTATTTTAAAGAACGCAAGTCGTAATGCTGCCACTATTAAAAATTCGCCCATAGTCAAGGCCAAAAGTGCTGCGCCTGCAATTAGATTGCAGCATCAGCAAAAGGTAATGCTCGTGCACAAGGTGCCGATTAAGCGTGGCGACGACAGCGATGATGATAGCATGGATGATGAGATCAATAGAAGCGGCTCGGATGGGCACAGCTCTGACGCAGAAATGGATAACTTGCCAACAGAAAAAATTGTCAAATTCGCATCTACAGCAGAAGTGCGCGAGATTGTACCCGATATTCATTATAAAGGGCGGAATAACAAAAAGTTTGCACAGAATATCAAATCTAGATTGGGAATGTCAATGGGTATGTCATATATAATGTACATATAACAAGCTGATGTATTTAATGCATTTCATTCCTTTAGTTTCTAAACTGCACGCCACACGCAAGACCTACAATCTCAAGGCATCACCGCCCAAGAAGCCAACAGCAGCACGTCTAAGTCCTGTTAAAGGCAAGGCTATTCGCATGCGTTCTGATGAGCTTATGGCGCGTCAAGATTTGCCTGTGCACAAGCGTCTTGGCCAAAGTGTAGCTCCAGTTAAAAAAATCTTGCCTGCTGAGCGCAATAGGGAACGCCAACCGTATATACCCCGACGCTATTCAAGCGTCAAGGATAATCACCATAAGCCGCGAGCTGCTAATTCAGTTTTTGATCGCTTGGGCTTTAATAGTTCATTTTAGGTTTAAGTTTTAGGTTTTATCAAGCTTGTAATTCTTTAAGAGTTTTTTAATTAGATTTTTTGTGTGTAAAGAGTAATTTTTAATTTAAATGTTTGAAGCTAATACAAAATAAATTAAATTTTTTTAGGAATATTAATGTAATATTTCGGTTTTCGAGTATTCAATGTTTTTACAGATAACTAATTTAGTTTAAGGGATATACATATTGGAACGACGTGTGTGCCTGAAATTATATACTTCACATCCAAGAATTCATTGCAAGGCCTTGTATTAGATCGGGCAGCAAAATCCTAAATCTGTATTTCGTAATCGTTTTTTGGTGAAATATCTTCTTTTTTTCCTCCGGGTATTTATTGACAATCAACCGATAAATTGAAAGGGTTGTAATCCAATATTGATATAAAAGTAAATCGGTATGCACTAAATATAACTTAGTGTGTGTTGAGAAATAATCTCAAATCATTTTTTTATGTTCTAGATCAAGAGTCTATTTGTTTCGCTCCGCAAATAAAATTCAATACATTTTCTTTTTAGCTTTCAAATTTTTTATTTGGCTTTTAAACTTATAGCTAGTCCAATTGAAGATTTGTTTATATATATACAATTACTAAAACTAAGTGAATTTCTTTTATATCTTTGTACAATCCATCGTATCATCGTAGAGGAAATCACAAGCGCGCACACTTAAATGTCTATATATCACTGGCTGCTAGGCAAAACTAATCCAATAATTAATAAAAATCCAACCATATTTTAGTTACTGATGTAGCAGCGTATAGAGCGCATTGCGCCATTCCAAGGGCCAGGTATTGGCATCCGGATTAATGCTGAGCAACTGGCGCATTTGCAAAACGGCACGTTGTTTTTGCAGCATAAAAGCGAAGGCCTGATGATTCAAAGTCGGCGCTGGTGCGGGCGTATAGATCATTGGCATGTTAGCTCCGGGATATGTTGGAGCAGTTATTGTAGTTTGTGGTGACGTATGTGCGGAATATTGTGGTGGCCATTGTGGAGGCGATTGTGGTGGCGATTGGGGCGGCGTAGGTGGCAATTGTGGTGACGTTTGCGTTTCCAAGCGACGTTTACGCGGCGTTTTGTCGTTAAGTGCATAAGGACGAAATAGTGCCGTGGTTTGGGAGCAGCTCGTTTGCTTTGTAGTTTCCCGTTTGCCGAATTTCTTGTGCGTATAGCTCGAATTGAATTTCTTATGTGAATAACTCAAAGTAGTTTCGTTTATGTAATCCATTTGTGAGGGTGCCATTTTTTCTCTTTTTACTATGTTAGTTGTAAACGCGTTGCTGTCTGTTAGTTGACTGTGCTCCTGTGGCTGCGCAATCCCAGCTTTTATAGGCAGCCGTGTCTGCTCTTCTACCTGCTGTTCTGGAACTGTCAGCCGTCACAAATTATCATTAAGTGTAGGGAGAGAGCATCGTTTGTTTATGGGAAAAACTAAGTTGACAAAAGGTCGATTGTCATAAAAAGAAAAGGATTTCAGCTGATGACCAACACCTACACTACCTGCAACTGTGTTGTACCTGCAATGGAACTCCAAAGAGAACGTCCTTTTGTAATTAATTTTTCATTTGCGTGTTGAGCATTCGGCTCGCACCTACTAGCTGCCTGCACACTTTTCCTGGTATTTCTAGCAATTCAAACGAACCACGATGCTCTCCATTGTTCCAGGCTCTTTGATGCAGTGCGGCCATTTGAAATTTTTGTTGCTTTGGTGTTTCCCTGTTTTTGTTGTTGTCGCGGCCATGCTTTAGATTTGTATCTTGCTTACCGCTAATCTGGCTCATTAAGTTTTACGCCATTGAATGGAAATTTATTGGGATTTTCCCGAAATGCGCCGTGCATGTTGTTTGGCATTGTTAGAATGAAAAACAGATTGAAATTGTGATTTCAGGTTTTTCTTTTGATATTTTGATTTTGGATTAACATGGGGTTAATGTCAGTTTTGTGTAACCGTATCAATATGATACCAGTTAGTTAATCAATTGTGTTGGACTTAGCTTGTTTTTGCTGGCGGTTGGAGTTGTGTCGTAAAAGGTTAGCTGGGAGTAGTTATAAGAACAATGGCAGACATAGTTTGAAATGTATTAGATAAGAAAAGATTGAAATTGTAGAGAATAGTGGATTGCTGTGACTGGTAGGGGGTCCCTTCAGCCTATTGTGTTCTATTTTGCTGCAGGATCCTTTGTGAGAGAATGCTTCGAATGTAATTATAACTAACAAACGTACTTTTGCTCAGGAATCGTAAATAATTTTCTTTAAAATTAAAGTCAAGGAAGAAATGCTATGTAATGATTATTTTTCAATAAATTGAACATAAAATTAAGAACTTTGAAATAATAATCTATTAAATGGGCATCTCCCATTTGGCGTGACGTTACGTTTGTAGGACAAAATATCACAAAATAAATGCAAAATGTTACATTTTTAAGAAAGGCTTGTGAACTTAAGAAGCAATTGCAGCTTTAAACTTAAAAGCGCTATATTAGATAAAAATGGTATTCATTCCAGGTGCTGCGCTATCGCACTATCGTGTAATACCCTGCACCTTTCTTCTCGAACCACATTGTTTATGGAACTACTGTTAAACATGTAATAATGAGTATTTAAAAACGTAAAATTTATTTATTTTCTAGTTTTGTAAGTTTGATAGCCAGAGCAACTTGGGTCTGAGAAAACGTATAAAATGACACCCTTTATGAACTATAATGATTTATTTAGTTAGCTACTGAGTATTTTTGTCCCCATAAAGTACAGTGTTGGATATTTGAGATAAGGGGTTTTTTGGGAGAAAAATCCATAACTTCTACTTTTTATAAGGTTTGCATTTTTACAACTAACGTTAGTTTTTATTTATTTCATGATCTCATTCATCATTACAATTGAGAAAAAAATAGTTTTTTATTATAGCTTGCTTTCAACTAGTAATATTTAGATTAAGTTTATGAAAAAAAATTGGACAGCTTTTGTACTTAAAAATACGCTTTTTTATACTTTTTGAGAAAACCGAGAATACTTCAAAATAATTTTTATATCCTGTACCTTATGGTACAAGGGACAATTAATAGTTTTCTAGAGTTCCCCTGCACTCGATCCAATTTGATTAAAATTGGTTGACTATACCATATATGTTAGACCCCATTAAACCAATCGGACAAAAAAAACGCGTTTAATGCGAAATTAGTTTTTTTTTTGTTTGCTTATAAAAATATCCAAACTAGAAGTACCTTTTGGAGTTCGTAAACAATATATCGGAATTGATTGCAATATGGTAGTGCAGGGTATCCCAACGTATGCGATTTTTTTCAACGCCTCAAGTGTACTTTGTGTTTTTAGAAATACAAAATAAAATAAGCATTTCTAATATAGAAAATATATTTTTGGTAGGCCGCGGCGAAGTAAAATGACGGTTATGTGTGCGTCTGTTCTCTCTTACCTGCTAAGCCGCTTATCATAAATTGGTAAATGAGGTAACGTTGGGATCGTCTTAATCGTCCGAAGGTTATAGGCTAAGTAGTGTCATAAAAGAATTAATATGGCGTCTTTAGAGGACAACAGCTTTGTTTAGATGGACACAATCAAAATAATACGCAAAACTTAAAAAAGTTTTGTTTCTAAATCAAACAATAATATTATATTAGGGAGGAAGGGCGTTGCGGTGTTGCGGTGTCGTGAGTCAAACTTAAAGTGTAATTGAGGGGCCGGTACATTCCCTCGGGCCCAGATATTCTCTGAACTGGCCTGAAAATATGTATCAAAATCCAGAGAAAACTAAAAATTCTAATGGCTTGACCAAAAATTGTTAAATTGGCTTGAACAATTTTATTAAGTTTAAAAGTAAAGAAATAAAATGATTTTAACATAAAAATTTTTATTATAATAATGTTTAAAAATATTCCAAAATGACATTATTAATTCATATGAAAGTAGATTCTAGTTCCCAGCTTATTGGAACCTTTCGTTGCTTAGAAATAAAGAGTCCTCTGTCAAACAATGAGACTACTATGAGTATTGTTCTCTAATAGTTATGGACCGTTGCATCGTTTTGATTAAATTTTGTTGTTTATTATTTTATTTAGACACAGACTCTCGCTCAAGCCGGTTTTCTCAAGAAATTTTAGAGGTTCGCTTGCACGCTTCAGATTTTATTTAATTGTAGCATATTTCTAAGAAATACTTTCCCTGCATTTTTCTTAACTCAACTGAGTTTTTTCTTCAGGGATTTATACCTATTCATATCAGCTACTGTAAAATTTTGTGGCACAATAATGCACTTCCTGGTAATGCCCCAAAATAATTGTTACCAAAAAAAAATGTTCAAACATTGCACTACATATAAACACTTTTATTATGTTTTCCGGTTCTTGACACAAACGTGTTAGGAAAAATTGAAAATCCATCATTGTTTTATAACAATATATATTGAGAACACTTCCAATCGCAATACGAGCATATCATATTGTAATATCCTGCCAGTTACACCATTCCAAATGTACCTTATTGACTCAGCGCATTTGGTGTGGCCGCCTCAAGCCCACCAAAAATAAATCCGCTTAGAGTGCCAGGACAGTGACTACATAAATCAATGGCAACGGCAAACAATGGCTTTGAATGAAATACAAAACAAAAATCCGGCATAATTCTCAGGACACTTGGCATTAGCTATACAACATCCAAGACAACGAGCAGTGCCCTAATACCCAACACCTTGCCTAAGGGAAATCTTTCAGCTGGCAGCTAACAGCTCACAGATCTCACAAGCTGAAGTCATAAATGTTTTGCAGATCTCGGGCACAATAAAACCTTTGAGTTTGCCACAAAGCAAACCTAACAATGCGCTTGACAAACGACGCGCCAGAGACTGCATGACCAGATGAGCGCCAGGATTACACTTAGGTTCGGCTGCTGGTACCGCTCTCAACAGGTATTTCCAGGGAATACGATGTAAACAGCAGCGTGCATAAAAGCACAACTGTTTTATGATAGTCAGCTGTAAAATTGGGTTCTAGAGGATTAGAGCGGTGCTACACCCTACAACTTTCTACCTGGTCGAGCACTACCTGCTTGGGATGCAGCAGCTCTAAACAACAGGTAAGCGCACATAGATGATTAGGCAGCGCACAGGCGCACGTCTAATGAATGAAATTTATTGGGAAATACCTTGGGCAAAGATTGGTGGGAAAACTCGAAAGTGATCCTTTGGATCGTCGGGCGCTTTGTTGACCTAATGTTGCATAAAAGAATGTGGTCCACACAAATGTAACGCAGTCGTATTCCAGCCAGCCAAGCCTAACAATCACAAAGATTTATCAATCATCATGGACTACTCCAACAATTATGCACACAAAAAATTCAATGCTGCGAAACGCAAGCATTGTCAAACGGAGGATGACGATGTGATCTTTGTTATGGAGCAGCCTGCGGTGCCGACTACTGTGCTGGCACTTTCTCAAACAGTCAAGCGTCCTAGGATTACCAACTTTTTTCGACCTTGGCAGGATCAGCCGGCTAAGCAAAAGAATGCCAATAGAAAAACAGCTGTCCGGCCTGTTCCCAAACTCAGTTCCAAGCCGAAACAGCGTAGACAGCATTATAAGCCTACCAATGTAGACAATCTGCGGACAGTTGAAATGGAGCAGCAGTACTTGGCATATCGACAACAACATGAGGCCATGTTGGAGCAGCAGCTAAGATTAAGTCTTTTCTATCGAGAACTGCTTTTAAAGCAGTTGGCTATATCTGGGCAGCCTACTCCCATATCTCTAGAGCAGCAAGCCCAAGAAATTTGGCTGGCACAGCTGCGAGAGTCGCAACAGTTACTAACAAACATGTGACGATAGTAATCTTGAGATTATTTAGGATGATGTAACTTATTGTAGATACTATAGCTTTAAAAGTATTTATTGGACCTTGCAATAACTTGCAAAGATTTTGTTAAAATTTATTGTTGACTATGAATAAAGAAATATTATTATAATTTTAATGATGGCGTTATTATACCCTGCTATTATAGGATGCAGACTTGCAGATTGTAGAATGTAGACTTCAATTCCTTTATACCAAAATGCTTATCACCCCGAGGTGGTTAGCGACTGAGCCATGTCCTAGATTCCGGAGGCTATAAGAGCTAGAAACACCTTCCTCAGAAGATAAACTTTGTTGAATCATATCGATATCTTTCTCCGTCCCCCCGGTGATCACATTATAGAATGTAGACTTCAACTCCTTTATACCAAAATGCTTATCACCCCGGGGTGGGTAGCGACTGAGCCTTGTCCTTGATTCCGGAGGCTATAAGAGCTAGAGACACCTGCCTCAGAAGATAAACTTTGTTAAATCATATCGATATCTTTCTCCGTCCCCCCGGTTATCACATTATAGAGTGTAGACTTCAATTCCTTTATACCAAAATGCATATCAGCTCGGGTTGGGTAGCGACTGAGCCTATAAAAGCTTTCTCAGAAGATACACTTTGTTGAATCATATCGATATCTTTCTCCGTCCCCCCGGTGATCACTGAATCCGAAGCTTAGGATCAAAATGCCCCTCAGGCTTCTGACGTAGCCTCTGAACACCTCGTGAATCAAGGTATTTTGAAGGTTATGTTAAAATTCGGACATATTGGAGTTTTTTGGACCTATGATATGGATGCAGCGGACCCAAAAACATGTTTAAGCATGCCACCCACAATTGGGGTCATCCATAAATTACCTGACGCTGGTTTTCGCCAAAATAGACCCCCCTACCCCTTGTGAAACAGTTGCCGAATATTTTTTAAGATTATCCATATGATTTTTGAGTCTCGTGACGCTTCGCCAGTAAACCCAATTTGCAGATCTGTACCTCGAAAACATTAAAACACTTCGCTTGTATTCATATTTTTGAAAGACCTTAAACTTGAAAACGCACGAGATGAGGTTTCTTTCCAATTTATGTCCTTTAAGTAGGGAACCGTCATAAAATTTAAAGTACTCTTTTAAGTGCTCTATTAAAAAGAAGAGATCAAGCTGAGCAATAGGCGGGTTATACAATACAGGAGCTGTCCTTCACAGCACTTAAGAGAGCAATAATTCAATCATAATTTACAAAGGATTAAAGATATTTATAGGTAGATTGACCCTCAATTTCACTGTACGAAGTCACATAAAGATATGTCTATAGAACGCTTACACTATCCAGGTGCCGCTCTTATCCATCTTTTTGAAGATCAAGAAGTTACTCATAATTCACTGTAGATTAGATATATACATATAAGGCAGCTTGGGCTATCAGCTCTGTCTATATACTGGTTAACAAATCCAGGAGTCACTCTTAAGAGGCCAAGAGCTCACTCATAGCTCAGTGTAATTTAGGGATGTGTGTATATAAGGAAGCTTGGGCTGCCAGCTCTAGTCTAGCCTATAGGCTTTACGTCAGGCTCGCTTTCCTTACTCACGAAATGAGATGTCTTAGGCAACAATTGGATATAGAACAAATATAGAGTTGAAGCGACGTTTAATGTTATCGTTCCGAGAACAAGCGGGATTAAAGGCGTGATCTTGTCTTGTCCCATATATAATATGGAAGAATCTAATAAATAGGAGTCTGACGAATATCTTTACGAAATCCAATTGGGGTTGGAAAAGTCAGCGTTATTTTGAATAAAAGATTTTTGGAGCAATGTTGCTGCAATCTCCGAGTGAAATTATAGAAAATATCGTCACGTAACGAAAGGAGGTGTGATTATAGGTTTTTACTTTGGTTACGATGGCTCAAGGCTGGCCAAGCAGCAAGACCTGGGTTCGAGTCCCCGTGGTGGCTGTATTTTAATGTATTTATTGATACAATTGTACCATATACGTATGTATGTATATTAAAATTCTTTACTTTTTAATTTTCTATCATCGTTAAAGGATGTCTTATTCACTAGGTTATTTATTTGTTATGTAATTTTGATTACAATGTTTATGTTATTTTCTATCATTGCAACCCCTCTCGGGTAAGACCTTTAACCCGTCGTTGAGGTTCATTTTTGAAGATATAACCTGCGCCTTCGTTTACCAGTTATCGTTGCTTAATTACACTTGAAATTTTTCTAATGAATGACCGAAAATATTTTCAATAAATCTTCTCCCTTCGTTTCTAAGTTTTTGAGGGTTATCTAGATAGCCTTGCATGTTGTTGTTTTTTGGACTTCGGATTTGGATTAAGCGACTTAAAGTCCAAAGACTTGTAGCACTTAAAGGTCACACCACTTTTTTTTGTGGAGCTGTTTAATTTAATCTAGGGGATAACTCTCCGAAAAAATAATAAAGTGAATTATTATGAACATGTTCTATGAAGTCCCATAGTGTCTAAAATCACTTAAAAATAGTTATAATAAAATTTTTAACAAGTTTTTCTGGATCTACCTCTGTTTACGATACTTGAACTTGTTGCATAAAATCTAAACCTATTTAATGCTGAATGTCATTGGAGGAATTTATATATTTTTATGGCAAAAAAGTTGTATCTATAAAAAATTTTATGATTTTTTCAATAACATTTTAAAAATGTTTGACGCTGCAGCATACATGAAATAATAGTTTCTACTTATATCCAGGGCCGTAGAGAGAAAATGTGGAAGCGGGGGAAAATCTACCAGCTTCTTTATTACACTTTTAGCGAACTGCGATTCCGGAGGAATCCTCCCTTTCCCCCTATCTTAGAGCCTGCTTATATCAACATTAGCCAGAAGTAAGATGATTTCATAGATAATACAAATTACATAATGCTTGTTTGAGATCATACTTAACTCTATAATGTTAGTCTAACTATTACAACACATAGGTTTGTCCATATAACCAATGGATTTCCCATATCGTGATATTTAAATTTTATCGCTACATAATGCAAATGAGAAATGCACCGCAATGCGGTGTCAAATGACTTGTGCATTGACCTTTCCTAATGGATCTCATTAATTAGAGGAATACCTAGCTACAATGTTTGTTGTTTTATTGTCTAAGTCTTATCGCAGTTATGCTAATTACTTAATTTATGAGAGAATCGCCAGCGTAATTGTTTTTACTCAGCTACTGCTTTTTATTGGAGCATGATAAGCTGAGATCCGGTTAAAATCGGTTAAACAAATAATAATAGAAGTGACTAATGTTGTATAAGATAATTATGTAATTAAAATTACACAGCCAGACAAAAAAAAAATACAACTAATACAGAGCACAGATCATGTTGGCCTTACTTTTTTAGGTTCGCTAATTGTGTATCAGATTTCCAAAAAACCAATCATAAAAATAAAACCATTTATCCTTAACACAATAGTAGGATTTAGCGGAATCTTGCTATTGTGCTTATATTTATTATTATTATTTTTTAGTAAAATTACTTATGGTCTGACAAAGACAGATTTGAAATATAATATATGAAGGGAAAGAAAATATTAGAATCCTGATGTAATGAAGTATTTTTGACTTCGGAAAAATCATCGGCGGACAATCGTTCTAAAAAAAATTCTTTTCAATATTATGAGGTTATGTAAGAATCCATTTGTAAATGTTTTTGTACCAAAAATATAGGGATATACTCTGAACGTCGCCATTTTTGTGCAGGTTTAGTGTTTGGTGGTTTAAAAATATTCCTTATTTCAGCTTAGACAATTCTGCCTGTTTCCTGGAAATTTCGAGAAAAATTCGCAAAAAATGAATCCAAGCGCACAACGCGCAACAAATTCCCTACAGCAGGTCAATAAAAACCAGGTCGAGTGTTTTCCAGTTCCGGCGTTTGGTGTCCGAATTATAGAGCTACCTGTGACCGCGCAGCTTTTCCAAAGCGCTAACGATATCACCCAAAAGCAGGTAAGAACTTATTCCCTGGACCAGGAGCGCGGAGGTTAGGTAATAAAAATGCGCCTTAAGCCGCAGCAGAGGGTGGGTGGATTTGACCAAAATGGGCTACCACCCTAAAAACTACCTAAAAGCGCTAGCCAGGAACTGAATATAAACAGGACATTCGGCAGAGCGAGACATCATTCAATCAACAAACGTCAAAGCAAACACATCTTTGGATATATCGCAATCATGGAGTGCAACAACCAGACAATTATTAACAACTACGCTCACAAGAAATTTGCAACACCGAAAAGAAAGCGTGAGGAGGATCTGCCACTGCAGCACGACACAGTCTTAACTGACTTGCCCGCCAAGCGTCATCAGCCCAACGGCTTCTTTCGCCCTTGGTTGGATAACGAGCAGCAGTTGGAGCCCGCTCCAAAGCGGCCCAGTCCACCTAAGTGCAGTCAAACGCCCAGCATTAGCCAGTACCATGCCAATATGGTTCGTACTCATTCGCCACGCCAACGCAGTCCTAAGGCACAGCAGCGCCGTGATCGGAATACGCTCGCCTGTCTACTCACACGTAGGGCCAAGCAGGCACAGGAGGCGCAGATGAAACAACAGTATGCGCAGTACCAGGCACAGCATGCGGCCATGTTGGAGGAGCAGTTACGCTTGAGCCTCTACTATCGTCAGATATTGCAGCAGGCGGTGTTCCAGCAAGGCGCGAGTGACTTGGGTTTTCCACTGCCTGAACAGCAGCGGGAATTTCTGTCACAGATGTCACTCTCCCAGCAGATCATGATCTTTGGAGCACGGAGATAAGTGAACTATAGATTAGATCTAGATGCCTAGCATAATGACAGCCATACAATGTGATTTAGTTTGAGACTTTACATTTAATATTTAAGAATTTATTTAGTATTTATAAGTTGACTTTGCAAATAAAAATAGAATAAAATTAAAATAAAAATGTTTTTTTTTTTAAATGGGTATTTGGGAGGGTTTGAAGTTTACAGGTTTTTAGAGAAGAACATAATCAACACTCTTCCTTTTTTGTTTTTTTGTTTAAATGGGTATTTGGGAGGGTTTGAAGTTTACAGGTTTTTAGAGAAGAACAAAATCAACACTCTTCCTTTTTTGCCGCGACTTAATTATGGTATGCAATAGAGCTGGGATCGATTCTTGAAATTTGAAGATCGTCCATTTCCACCGATTGTAAAAAAAACATTTAATCGTTTGACCGATTTTAAATGGTGGGCAAAAAAAGTAAGAAAATCATTTGACCCACATTAGAAAATTTGATAAGATTAAGTAATTATTTATTTGACTTTTTCCATAAATAAAAAAAATATAAATAAATAAATAAAAAAAAGTTGATTGAAGTAAAAATAGATGTCAAAAATTGATTTGGCTAATGGAAATATATCGTTTTTGTAAATGGAAAGGTCCCAGCCGATTTTAAATATTTGAAAATAGTGTCCGACTCAAAATTCATCCGAAACCCATAGATTCTTTGTCAAAATTGCTTAAAAAAGAATCAAACTCGCTGGGAGCCCCAAATTTTTTTTCTGCCTCAAAAAAATTGAGCCTTTCTGATGCACATATGTCGCAAAGCTGAAGGACTCAAAAAGATCTATCCTCATTAAACAAAAATCGATTTTATTGTCAGAATTGATTAGATCGATTTAAGATCGAATCGGTGCCCAGCTCTGACCTCGAAAGTCTCGAAAAAATAAATGTTTCAGATGAATAATTCGTTTGTTTATAAAGATATCGTAACCAAATTTGGCATTGGAAAGTTTTTTATAGCAAGTACTATACCAAATTTGATCAAAATCGGTGACTATATCATATGGCTCCCATAGGACCTATCGGCCAACTAACTTTTTTATTTTTATTTGAATAAAATCGGTAGACTAACTCCCATAAAAATTCTTCTGTTTTTGGTTTTTTATGAAGGAACCGGATTTTATGTTATTCCAAGCTAGGGGTATAGGGTATCCCAAAGTCGTCCGCGCCCGACTTTAAGTTCGCAAAGAACAAAACTAAATAATTTTACTATTTTTTTTACCATATAATTAAAAAATACTCAAATATGTTTTATTTATATTATTATATATTATTATTATTGGTACCCTAAATAAATAATAATAAATAAAAATGTTTATCAACATCTGTATTTAAAATCCAATTTGCATACATAGCATAAAAAAATAGTTCGAAAAATTCCCCAAATTAGTCAAAATAAAGTGCAAAACTTGTACTTATGATGTTGACAAACATAATGTGCTAAATTTTAAATTTAAATTCTGGAATTTTTTTCATAAATGAATCGATTTGCGTCGTAAGCATTCATATATCGTTGGGGCAGCTGTTTTGCTAGCCACTTTAAAACAGAAAAACAATACGTAAAAGATTTGAATAAGTATACATATAATAAATATTATTTTAAAATTTGTAGCATAAATTATTATATTATTGTAAAACCCAAAACAAATATTTATAAAATAAAATGAAATATTTGCAAAATACGCCCAAATGTTCCTATGTTCCCCACATAGGACTAAGCTTTATGCCATTATGATCAAAATTAATTTTTATTATTTTAAAGCAAGAAAATATTTTTTTAAATTATATTTAAATATATATAATTAAAAATTTTAATTAAAAATTAAATATAAAAGGTTTAATTTAATTTAAGCATAATATATTTTATTAAGCAAGAAAATTGTTTTTTGAGTAATATTTAAAGTCTTTTATTC
This sequence comes from Chymomyza amoena, assembly GCA_037043745.1. Taxonomy (NCBI): domain Eukaryota; kingdom Metazoa; phylum Arthropoda; class Insecta; order Diptera; family Drosophilidae; genus Chymomyza; species Chymomyza amoena. The sequence continues at coordinate 377,612 of JBAMAX010003595.1, read as the reverse complement.
AAAAAATTCAATTTTGTATATAAACAAAATGTTTAATTTAATTAAAGCATAATTAATATATTATTAAGGAAAAAAATGCTTAAATAATATTTAAATCTTATTCAATAAAAAAAATTACAAATTAAACAATTAAGCCAAAAATTCCCAAGTACGCTTTATTAGTATCTTAAAATAAGATGGATTTTTGAGATTTGCCTAAATTTTAATTTAAAAACGCCATTCTTAAACTGACGTCAAAAAAGCTTGTTCTTTTTATACAACCAATTTATTTACGATCTTATAACCAAAAATCTTGTATGCAGAAATAGGTTTTGAAATTAAAAAAAAAACACTACTTATTCTAAAATCAAGCGTGTTTAAATTGTAGTTCTAAATTAATAATAAAAAAAAATTATACTTTAGTTTGTTTAAATGCATTATAAAAAAGAAATATAAATTTTATTTTAAGTCTAAATCCCAAAAAACGTGAAATTTAATTTATTTTAAAACCAAATATACTACTTAAATATTAAATCAAAATCAAGACATATTTGAATAAAATTAATAAAAATTGGAAACTCTGACTGTAACATTTAGTGGTGGAATAATATTTTAAAATATTTTTACCCTCCCTAAAATGAATTAAAAGTAGTAAAAAGTAAAAGGGTCTACCCTCCTTCGAGAGAGAGTTTAAATTATGTAAGGAGTGTAAATAATCAGTTCAGTAATGTTCTTACAAGAGAGCTGGGCCGAAGACAACTTCTCGAAGCAAAGAGAATAGCTAGAATTTGAAATCTTTCTTTGAAATTGCCGAAAATATTGAATCCCTACAGATAATTTTTTTCTGATTTCGACACTCCTTTATCTGGCTCATCATAAATAATGAAAAACAAATATTTATTCTTCTCGGTTAAATATATTTGAAATGTGAAACCTTTACAAATATTTTGCGAAAAGGTGATGACTATTTTCGGGCCCAAACTTTTTCGCAAAGAACTTAAATATTTAGTTCCCGGGTGAATCCCACCATTCCTACCCACTTTATCTTAACAAGCTTGCCCCTTATGTATTTATATAAAAAATCTATTTATTGATTACGATTTTAACAATATCTTAAAAAAAGGAAAGATTGCAATTTACCTTCCGATTTTGTTAAAAACTTTTGTACTTTTTTGTTTCTAAGCAAGTGTTTTTAGATATTTTTGTCTTAATTCTTAAAAAAATAAATGTGAAATAAACACGCTTTGAAACCAATTAACTCAAATTAATTTCTTTATAATAGACTTTCATTAAACTACCATAAAGCGACACTAGCCAAAACAAATGGTTTTATTTGGATACCTTGTACTCTGACTAAGCAATAACCCTAAGTTCAAAGTAAAAAAGTCATTCGTCCAGTGTGCTATTAACCGGTCCAAGACATCTCTGGTAAAGCTACAAGGTCAATAAAAAGAACGTGAGTCAGTCAAGTTACATAAGTCCATAAACTATTGGCGGGTTAGACCCGCTCATCTGCAACTACAAAAAAAAAAACCAAGTGCGAAAAGCTCAAGTTCAGTAAAAAATTTTGTAATTACCTGTAAGCCATAAACTTTGGTCAAAACGAAGTTTTAGTATTGTTTGTTGTTGCGAAAATCCAATGCAATTTTCAATGTTAGGAAATTCATATGTGTGTGAGTATGAGAAACTTGAAGAGGCCCGAAAGGGGCTATAAAATAAAATTTATTTACAAGTGCAATACCAAAAAATGGCGGACGTAAAGTCGGGCGCGGACGACTTTAGGATACCCTGTACCACTAGCTTGTAATAAAGTCCGATTTCTTCACAAAAAACCAAAAACAGAAGAATTTTTAAGCAAAAATTTTTTTTGACCGATCGTTCCTATGGGAGCTATATGATATAGTCAACCGATTTCAATAAAATTTGACACAGTGCTTAAATACCTTAAAAAAGATATAAATGCCAAATTTATTTCAAATATCTTTACAAACAAACAAAACACATCGAATTTTGTATAAAAAACGTGTTTTTGGACCGATTGGTCCTATGGGAGCTATATGATCTAGTCAAACGATTTGGATTAAATTTGGTACAGTGCTTAGGAACTATAAAATACTCACGAATGTCAAATTTGTTCCCAATATCTTAACAAACAAACGAAACACAACAAATTTTGATAAAAAATCGATTTTTTGGAAGATCGGACCTATGGGAGCTATATGATATAGTCAACCGCCAAATCTGGTTACGATATCTTTATTAAAAAACGAAATATAGCCAATTTTTCTTTAAAAAGTTATTTTGGCCGATCGGTCCTATGGGAGCTATATGATATAGTCAACCGATTTTGATCAAATTTGGTACAGTGATTGGGAACTATAAAAAACTTTCGATTGCCAAATTTCGTTACGATATCTTCATAAACAAACGAATTATTCATCTAAAACGCTTTTTTTTTCGAGGTCGTCTCAAACGCCCCCATGGGAGCTATATAATTTATCCCCGATATCAAAAAAATAAAATAAACTTGCCTCCTATGGAATAATATGGGATCTAATGTGAAAGTTTGGTAACTCTAGCTCTTACCATCTCTGAGATCTAGGCGTTCACACGGACGGACAGACGGACGGACAGACGGACAGACGGACATGGGTATATCGACTTCTCTATTCACCCTGATCATATTTTATGTAACTTTGGGGTGTCTCCGACGTCTCCTTCTATATGTTACATACATTTTCGGCTTGCACAAACTTAATATACCCTTGGACCATACGGTACAGGGTATAAAAAATAGTGGCGGAAACTTGAATACCAGTTTTGGTTTTTACTACTTCAAAAGGGAGTAGTTGTGGACAGGTTCAAAAACAAATATGTAGCACTATGTAGATTAGAAAGACTTCGGTCTGATATGTTACATTTTGATTTTTTTTGATATTCGATTTTTCAATCTAATTGTTACGACTGCTCACGCGTGATTGACAAAGTCAAAAAGAATCAGCATGGGCATTTCATATTTTTAAAATTTAAAATCTAATCCCTTAAAAAATTGCCGTTTACAAAAATCACATATCAATAAATAAACAGGCAGATAGAAGAAGGAGAAAAACTTAGTTCTACCAAAATGAATATGAAAATACCTGGTAAAAGACTTGTCTCTGTAAATTCTAAAAAGTAGTGGCTGCCTAGGGCAAATATTAATTTGAAAATATCTATATTTATTGCTAATCCTGACACTAAATATTAGGTTGTCAAAAAAGTCTTGCGGTATTTTTATTGAATTTTCAATTGTTCATAAAATTGGTTATAATAATGCGATTTAAGTCAAATATGCGCCGTTTTGTTCGATGACGAGTTCCCAACGAGATGCCAACTTCATAATGCCCCTCTTATAGAAGCTCGCTTCCCTATTGTCAAAAAACTCGGAGAGCCAATTTTCACAGGACTCTCTTTTGGACAACTTCCGATTACCAAGCGGGTTCGTCATGGACAGAAATAGGTGGTAATCACTTGGTGCGAGATCCGTACTATACGGTGGATGCAAAAGAACCTCCCATCCGAGCTCCCGGAGTTTCTGGCGCGTCACCAAAGATGTGTGTGGCCTGGCGTTGTCCTGATGGAAGACAATTCGGCCTCTGTTGATCAAAGATGGCCTCTTCTGCATGAGTGCTGCATTCAAGCGGTCCAGTTGTTGGCAGTACAGGTCCGAATTGAGCGTTTGGCCATAGGGGAGCAGCTCATAGTGGATGATTCCCTGCCAATCCCACCAAACACACAGAAGAACCTTCCTGGCCGTCAATCCAGGCTTGGCCACCGTCTGGGCAGCTTCCCCACTTTTCGACCACGACCGTTTACGCTTCACGTTGTCGTAAGTGTCCCACTTTTCATCGCCAGTCACCATCCGCTTCAAAAACGGGTCGATTTTGTTGCGATTCAGAAGCGATTCGCATGCATCCATACGGTCAAAAATGTTTTTTTGCGTCAAGTCGTGTGGCACCCATACATCGAGCTTCTTTTTCAATCCAAGCTTCTTCAAATGGTTTATAACGGTTTGATGACTCATGCCCAGCTCTTGGCCGATGCTACGGCTGCTACTATGCCGGTCTCTTTCGATCAATTCAGCGATTTTATCGCAATTTTCGACAACAGGCCTTCCGGACCGTGGCGCATCTTCGATCACCTCTGCACCAGAACGAAAACGTTGAAACCATCGTTGTGCGGTGGAAATGGAAACTGTATCGGGTCCATAAACTGCACAAATTTTATTGGCAGCATGAGATGCATTTTTGCCTTTATCGTAGTAGTACTGTAAAATATGCCGTATTTTCTCTTTATTTTGCTCCATGTTTGCGACGCTATAACTCACGAACGACTAAAAGCAAACAACAATTAATCAAACACGTGTTAGCACGTGAAAAGAGCTTTCCAAAAAGCTCTAGCGTGAACCGATGCGACGAATACAACTAGAACTACGCGCTTGCAAAGACAAGCTTGCGGAAATACCGCAAGACTTTTTTGACAACCTAATATATAAAAAATAGTATATAACAAGCTATATAAGCAGTTGCTTAGAATTCACAACTTCTTAAAGCCACATTTCGTTTATAATCTGAAATGTGATCGATTGCTATATAATTTAATATATATAATATAATTTTTTTTATTGCGATAAAATTTGTTTTTCTCCCTTCTATCAGTTTTTAATGTTAACTTTAAACAATTTTTTTTTAATCGTAAAATTTAAAAATAGTTATATTTACAATTTTTTGAAGAGGAAAATAATTCAATAAACACAGGCTTCGTTTTAATTTTCAAAACTTTTCTTTTAAATTATCATATAGAAAATATATTTATATTCTAAAACTTACTGTAGAAACAAATGTCAGGATAGCGTGATATATTTCAGAAGAAACATTTTACTTAGTTCCTGCCATTTTGATTAATTGCTATATAATTTAATTTTATATTTTTTTTGCCGTATTTCTAGTTAATTGTTTGTGTATTGGCAGTTTGTAACTTGTTCCGATTTTTGGGAACGGTCCTTTATTGAAAAATTAAAACAGACAAGTTGTACCATACAAATTATAAAAATAAATTTTTTATACCCTGTACCGTATGGTACCAAGGGTATATTAAGTTTGTGCAAGCCGAAAATGTATGTAACATATAGAAGGAGACGTCGGAGACACCCCAAAGTTACCTAAAATATGATCAGGGTGAATAGAGAAGTCGATATACCCATGTCCGTCTGTCCGTCTGTCCGTCTGTCCGTCTGTCCGTCTGTCCGTCCGTCTGTCCGTCCGTGTGAACGCCTAGATCTCAGAGATGGTAAGAGCTAGAGTTACCAAACTTTCACATTAGATCCCATATTATTCCATAGGAGGCAAGTTTATTTTATTTTTTTGATATCGGGGATAAATTATATTGCTCCCATGGGGGTGTTTGAGACGGCCTCGACAAAAAAAAAAGAAAAATTCGCTATATTTCGTTTTTTAATAAAGATATCGTAACCAGATTTGGCGTTTGGAAATTTTTTAGACCACATAAGCAATGTGCCAAATTTGAACAAAATCGGTTGACTATATCATATAGCTCCCATAGGTCCGATCTTCCAAAAAATCGATTTTTTAACAAAATTTGTTGTGTTTCGTTTGTTTGTTAAGATATTAGGACCAAATTTGACATTTGTGAGTATTTTATAGTTCCTAAGCACTGTACTAAATTTAATCCAAATCGTTTGACTAGATCATATAGCACCCATAGGACCAATCGGTCCAAAAACACGTTTTTTATACAAAATTCGATGTGTTTTGTTTGTTTGTAAAGATATTTGAAATAAATTTGGCATTCATATCTTTTTTAAGGTATTTAAGCACTGTGTCAAATTTTATTGAAATCGGTTGACTATATCATATAGCTCCCATAGGAACGATCGGTCAAAAAAAAAATTTTGCTTAAAAATTCTTCTGTTTTTGGTTTTTTGTGAAGAAATCGGACTTTATTACAAGCTAGTGGTACAGGGTATCCTAAAGTCGTCCGCGCCCGACTTTACGTCCGCCATTTTTTTAACATATTTTAATTACAATACGCCTTTATTCAACAATAAGTACTTTTACTAAATAATAATAAAAACACTAATTTCAAAATAAAAATTCAAAACTGTATTATTAGTAATCATTGGTCAGAACTTTAAGGATACTACACACAAACAGTGAGAGCAGAATGTTTGCTAACAGCTTAAAATTTTATGTTTATTATTTCGTATTATATTCTCAGAATACAAAATTAAAATAATAAAATAAATTCATAAAAAATCGTATTCGATATGGGAAAACTCAAAAATTAACAGAAAAAAAAACAGCAAAACTAAATTATTCGCACACTTGGTTATTTTTTTAATCGCGTTTAATAATTTAATTGCATTTTTTAGGAATTTTTAGAATTTTTAAAGTAATTGCGGTAGCATCTTATCTGAAGGTGGAAAATTGAGTAGAAAATACGCATAATTTTTGACCTCAGTGTATATGTAAGCACTGCACAACTGCCGCAATGGAATTCGCATCGGTAGCGTGGTATATCCGAATAATGTCTGGCCTCACTGTTTATGTGGCACAACTGCTCCATAGGAAGTGTTTAAGATTTATCAAATGGCCTACTATGAAAATTAATTGTAATTAACGTGGCGATTGCGCAATGCCAAAAAGCAGCTAAATAGTTAATTATATGATATTACAAGCAGGGTATGGGTGGGTTGGTTTGTGGCTTAAAGCTTTGGCCAACATGAATAATCAAGTTAATGAAGTTTTGTGGTTGTTGCACATAGTACACTTGGTTGCACTTGTTCAGGTTTTTACTACGGGAGCTAGATACTCATATAATAATAATAATTGAATTAAAGTATGTATTTTAAACAAAGTAAGTGCAAGTAAATAACTTCCTTATAAATGGTGCTACGCACCACATAGCTCTAGAAGATTAAGTTTGTATTTTACAATTAATTCATTACTGACGGCTTCTATTTAAAGTGCATTAAAAAATTTCCATTAATAGGCCTTAGGAAGATGTGTTCCCAGAACTTTAATTCCAAGTATTAAGAATAAGTGTGGGTTTCTTTAGCTGAATGCACAGTGGTCGGTATAGCCAAAAGTTTTGTAAAAACTAAAGGAATCCTCTTGTTATTATTATGTCTTAATTTTGAGAAATTGATTTTTTACTATTTTTTTTTAGTTTTGGTTCAAGTTCAGTAAATCTCATTGAATCTTTTTATCTGATCGTTTTTTCCTTTTCTGTCTATCACACTAGTTAATACGAAAAATTAACCTTCGCATAAAAGGGTTGTCTAGGGTAATTTTGTATCGAGACACAGGAAATATCTTAAGAGATTTTTTTCGAAAACATTTTTTTGTTGCCCTTTTTTATTATAATTTATTAGTCATAATTTTGTATCGACGTTAAATATGATAAGGTCGAAAGGTATTGATGTGCTTTTTACCGTGATATACTATGATACATACAGAAGAATTAAAAATAACAAGCAAAATTAAAAATTTTTGGTTTACTTTTTATTTACATACATTTTTATACCTTGTAGTTAAAAGTACAAAGGACATACTAGATTTGTGTAATGTATGTAACGGACAGAAGGAGGCGTGGCAGGCCCCAAGTTCTTTATACCAAAATGCTTATAATAACCTCGTCCGAATGAACGCCCTAGATCTCTGAGACTAGAAGAGCTAGAAACACCACACTTTACCAGACTTTTGGAGTTTGGAGATCTTTAAAATCAGATAAGAAGTGTAGATGTTATGCAACCATGAACAAAAAGACACGACAATATTTTTAAACGAACAACAATTTTTGGGATATAAAATCATACAGAGTTTCTTATGCATTTCATATTAGTCTACACATTTTTGTGACGTTTGAACAGAACTGGTACACTATTTTATATAGCTGCCATACAAAAGTTGTACCTACGCTCTCTATTTAGGTCACGAATAAAGGACCTGCGTATATATTTGGAAGCTTGGATCACATATAATAAATTTGTTGACGAAAGTTTGGCCCCTCCAGCCACTGTGCAATGTTGTGGTTTTTCTGAGTTTCAATTTATTGCACTTAATATGGTTCCTTGGAATTGTATCTGGTAAAAGCAATATTTAATGGTTTGTTTAATATTTCCATTTAATTTTATTGTGCTTATTGCAAAATATTGTAAATACCTAGAATGGATTAAAATTTGTTTAATATAAACCAATATTTACACTTGTGCGGTGAGCGAAACCTTTTAGGGTGCCTATAAAATGTTTAGGCTGGGGTTGTGAGGTTTGGCAATATTTCACAGTTTGTTCATATACCTATTTAGTCTTAATAAGTTTAAGGAAATTAAGCAATTTGGGTTTCTCCACTTTTTAGCCAGTTTGTGAATTTTGTATTACTAGAAAGCAGCAAAATACAACATCTTAAAAATTTTATATGTTTATTTTATACCCTTAACCCTATAGGTAAATTGTAAGAGTTTTTAAATTTGTTTGTATACATAATATATATTATGACTTAAAATAATAAATTACTAACAGCCCTATACTTTTTTTATGTAAAAATGCTCTTCAAATTATTTCGTATATAATTCTTTTAGATAAAATATGCCCATTTTTATCCATTCAGAAGGCATTCTTATAATTCCCCGATGAAAGAAGTCTTCCGCCCTCTTGAGAAAATTTCTTTATCTTCAAGAAAATATTGGTGATGATGGCTTGGTGCCAAACTCTCGGATCTTCCATAGCGTCATTAAAGATTGGGAAACTCTATGTCCTTCTGGTCGAACGCTTGCTTTAATATCTGGTTAATTATTGATAATATGCGACCAAATTGAGCATTTGGCTCTATGTAAAAGAAGTTCATAGTGTATGATTCTCTACTAATCCCACCAAACAGACAGCAAAACTTATTTGACCATTAATACGGGCTTTGTGATCATTTAAGACGACACTCCGATTAAAACCAAATCGTTTTCGGCTGATGAATCAGATGTTACCCATTTCTCATTACTAGTCAACAATCGCTTTAAAAATGGTACGATTTTGGTCCACGTATTCATCGAACTTTTTCTTGAGACCAGCCTTAAGCAAATGGTTCCCAATGGATTTCTGGCTAAGCTTCAGGTTCTGGAATGGATGATTTCCATAATTTTCTCAAAATTTGTTTGGTGCAAAATTCGAATTTTTTTATTGGCTTATAAAAATATCGTAAGCAAATGTGGCAAAGAAATATCTTTTGGAGTTCGTGTGCAATATACCATATCGGATTTGATTGAAATGTGGTGGTACAGGGTATCCTAAGGTCGTCAGCGCTCGACTTTAACGTGCGCCAATCTTTTTTAATATACTTTATCGAAGTGTTTCCTCAGTCAGCGCCTGATAAGTACGGAGCCTACCCGGTTACAATCGATCTCCATAACTTTGCGACGAGCCAACGGCATGCTGTGATCAGCGATGTCCTGCATTCTGTGGACCACTCGCCAGTTAGTAGTTCCCTAGACCTTATGCCGTTGCTGTAGAATCTAGAGCCTAGGTTAGATTATGAAGGCTTTGCGGCTTTTGTGATGCTTATTTGAGCGAAAAGAAGGGAGTAAGTTATTACAGACGAGGGGGTATGGAAGAATAAGTGCTACTTACAGCACCATTTTAAGGATTCGATAAAACGAGCCAGGTCCGCTATAAAAGATTTGCCAGACTAGATTGTAGATTGGTACAAATAGAGAGGTCCTGATTCCTTTTTTATAAATTTTTTTTCAAATAACTATTATTAATTCAGGGGGAGGGGGAGGATTCCCTCCGTTTCCAGAGGTCACTGTGGTACTGTCGTGATTCAAGCTAAAGGAATAATAGAGGGGCCGGTATATTTTGACCTCGAGCCCGGATTTTCACCTCAATGTTTCTTATCTACGAGCCCCTTTAAAAAACTACGATCATGCTCGTTTCCATGCGAGTTCCCTTAAAACAAAAAACTCCAAAAATATATTAAAATAACGTGACCATTTTATTTCTTATAGAAATCAACAGAAATAAACCATTGAATGTCTTACGATAACTTAAATATAAACTTATCGATTATTTAAAGCTAGCTAGACAATCACACAGTGATTAAATATATATTATACACTATACTGTTAAAACTATTTTAGACTTTCTTCGTATCGCTTATTAAGTAGTCAATGCTAAAGTTTTTGGGCGCCGCAGGTGCTTCCGCATTCTTGGGCCGCTCCAACTTGGCCAATTGATTCAGATGACTGAAATAGGCGGCGGCACGCATGCTTTGTTCCACAATGTGCATATGTTGTGTTTGAAATTCCTTGTACTGCTCTTCAATGGCCAAATGTTCCAGCTTCTTAACGCGTCGGCTCATGCGACAGGCAATGGTGTTCTTATTGCGACGCTCCTGATCCTTGGGCGTGCGTTCTTTCTTGGGAAATTTTCTTACCATATTGCCATGATATTTGCAAATGTCACGTAAGGTAGCTGATGTTATGTGCGGCAATTGAGTGGCAGTGCTGGAGGAATGTGAGGAGGACTCATTGGATTCGTAGCGCAGGCTGTCCGTATCGTTTAAGTGCGAGTTGTCTTCAGCCAATTTTCGGCGCTTGGGCAGCGGTGTGCTGCTTACCAAGGCACTACGTTCACGTAGATTGCGTTTTAGCTGGAAACTTATGCTGTAGTCGCTGGAACAGTTGCTGGACTCATCATCCCGACTGCTGTAGTAGCTGCAGGGCGTGGCTGTGCGTGAGAGCAGCTCCTGCTTCATGCTCAGCGTGGTCAGTTCCAGGCCGGAGTCTTCATGGCGCTGCCGTGTGACGTCAAACTTTTTGTGACGATAATTGTATGCTTCATCATTGCTTTGCATGATCGTTGCCATTTTATTGATTATGGTTTGGTGTATGATGTGTGTGCTCTCTGGGTTGGTCGTAGATTGACTGTTGTCCTGTTTCGCGGAATGCGCCGCTTAAATAGTTGACACATTGACATGATAAGCCACGCGACGGCTTAACATGTGTCGGCCATTTATGACTTTGTTTACATAAATTTGATCACTTGTAACTATTTTTTTTTTTGCAAAACAATAACAAGGCCATAAACAGCTGATCCCATGCAACCCTGTATTTTCGCTACTGCCATCCCTTTCGCGCCTTTGGCCTTTGCCTAAGTCCGCTACCTGATAAGCCTTTTGTCTATATGTCCATCTCTCGCTGTGCATGTTTGTGCTTGCCCAGCATATCTATGCATCTTTTGCCTAATGAGCTGCTCTGGGATTCTAGTTTTTGAGCACATCTTTGGTTTTATTTGTTCTGCGCCTTAGGTGGCAAAAATTCTCAGTTTGTTACGGCTTTGGCGCGATCTGCGTGGTCTTTGTTTGCGCTTCATTCAATGATTGTTTGTTCCTGTTGCAGATAATTTTTGCTCATTCTTCTCCGGCCATTGTCGCAGCATTGTCTTTGGGCACTCCAGCGGTGAGCGTCAATAGAGTTTTTCTCTATGGGCTGGGTTCTTTTAAATACAATTTAAATTGTTCAATTTTTGGTTTTCGAAACTCATTTGTCTGGCTATCTATTTTGAGACATGGACATGCCCTTAAGTGTGCGTGTGTCGTCGTCGTCTGCGCTTGATAAGATTAAGCCGGTCTTTGGTTTGTTTTAGTTTTTAGTTTTCTTTGGGCTGCTGGTTTTTTAGGCACTTTTTGTTTGGGAGTTCCTGGAAAACGTTTTCAGGGATAAGATATCTTCTGTCAGTGAGTGCTGTGTCAGCTTACATTGACTTGTTTCAGGTTTCAGTTTGCAAAAGGCAAGCAAATCATTACGCTAGCCAAATAGTTTTGATAAGACTGTTTGCAGATAAGAGCGTTCTCAGAATGAAGAAGTTGCTGTGTCAGAGATCACAGACTGTGATTGAGAAAAATGGAGTCTTGAAAATTTCACCGACAATGTATATTCTTAGTTTATTTGTCATTACACGATTCGATTGCGATGATCTTATAATGCGATTTTAATGGTTAGCTTTCGTGATATTATAAATAACATTTTATTGAATATATTTGTATTTGCAGCTTGGGCTTATTGCTGACTTTCAGACAACATACAGAAAGCGCAGTCAAAACTGCCGAATAAAAATGTCTAAAATGAACTGGTTCATGAACCGCTGCGTCTTTCACTCTGATGCAGAAGAGCCTAGTATATAAAATTGAATAATATTGAATGATATTTAATATAATGATATTTCCAACATGGAGATACGCTGTCCAGATCTGGGGTATGGCGGCTATCTCGAGTCGTTCACGTATTCAGACGCTACAGAACAGGGCCTAAAGCCTTAATACTGGGTGTGAATGGTATGCAAGGAACTCGATCGTCGAGATCGTCGAGGCCGTCGATCTCCAGACAAATAAACACACAAGCCGCTACAACGAAAGGCTAAACAAACAATTTAAAATCCTATAAAAAGGCTTAAAAAAGAAGTTTTAAAAATCTGTCCAACAAGCGCTGAACTGGAAGTAAACGAAAAGAAGACGGACAATGCGGACCAAATTATGGCTTCCTGGTTGCCAGGACTCCTTGATGCTTCTAAGACTCTCTAGCTTCACAAGCTGGATTGGCGACCATAAAATAAGAAACCTGCAATTCATAAAAATATGTGTTTTTGATAATTTTGCAAAATAAAAAAAAATTTTCTTTTCTTCTTGTTATTTTACATTTTTTCCCATATTGAATACGATTTTTGACGCACTTGTTTTATTATTTTAATTTTGTATACTGAGAATTTGCATATTACGAAATATTAAACATAAAATTCAAAGCTGTTCGCAAACATTCTGTTCTCTAAGTACTAGTTCGAAAGTACTTCCTAAAAAGTTCTGCACAATGACTAATAATTACAATTTTTTAAACCAAACATTGAACAAAAAATTTTTTAAAAACACTTAACTAATCATTAAAAAACTACACAAAAGGAACTCGGTATGGAAATATAAAATCCAATACAAAAAAAGTTCACAAAAAATCAGGCAAAAAAAATATAAAATCAAATCTTATACAAAATGAACAAATGGCTGATTATAAACGAAAAGTGACTTTAAGCAGTTGTGAATTTAAGCAACTACTACTGAAATCATTTACCTAGCTTGTTATATATTATTGCTTCTATATTTAGAGTCAGGTTTAACAATAAATATAGTTATTTTTACCAGTAACAGCGACAAGTCTTTTACCCAGATATACATATATTTAAAAGATTTTCTCCTTTTTCTATCTGAGTGAAGTTTGATCAAAATTGATCCATTATTTTATATAGCTACAATACAAATATTGAACGAGTAACTTGTTTAATTTTTTTTTCGCAAGTATGTTTATATGCTATAACTTGGAAGATCAAAGACCAAGACGAATGTTTTCATAAATATTTTGGAAGATACCAACTTAAGGATGACGGCTTTCTAACTAAATGTCTGTTTAAAAGTATAATGACTCTAACTGAAGACAGAGCTTGGAGATGATAACATAAATATTAAAGAAGGTTAACTATTTTGCGTTTTATTTAGGATTTCTGGAAACTTTTTTGTCACAATATACAACAATATGTAAATACTATGTGATAAAGGTTATTATGCAAATCAATTTCAAAGGTCTATAATGTGAAATCTTTTCAGACGCCTAAGGTCCATTTTATTGTCTAGTAGGTTTATTTCCAGAGAGTTTTCAAGATAAGACATTCTCTATAAGTATCTTCGCGGGGATTTGCTCATTTCGTCTCCGACATAAGGAAAATTCAAGGAACATTCTTCGTTGCCGACAAACCAAGAATTCTTAGAGTTAAAGATAACGACCCCCCATGGCATATATGTATACAGACTGGTTTAAGGACTACCTTATAAAGCCGTACTTTGTTTTCTAGGCGACCTTGGTCCTAAAAGCCAGTAAATTTTTATAGTTTTTTTTAGTTGCTTTTGAAAATATTATTAAATTATTTATGAGTTTTTTAAATTCTTTTACATAAAGATTGACTTCTGGCAGCTTAGTTTTGTGCTAAGTCTCTGCCTTCCAATTTCATAATGCCGCCTAAAAAGTTTTACTTCAAAAATCGATTTGCTTGAATTGATACCGTAACAAAAATTGAATTTTTTTTTCAAGATTTTGCTTATAATTCACAACTTATTTAAACAGCACTTAGGGTATTTGGGTGAAATTTGTTTCGTTTGTTATCGCTTCTCGGCCTTATGGCTAAGATCAAAGTGTAGTATCTGTTCTTATCAGCTTAACATCTGATAGGTCCTCCTTTGGAGGACAACAAATGTTAAACTGATTTTTGGAATCAGACGGAGTGCTAGGAGCTTGCTTCACCTCTGTCACGGGTTGGCCCGGCATTGCAGTACCGCCGGGATTTCAGCCCACTTAATTAATACATTCAAAAAAGCAAAGTCGAAAGATTGTGTTATGATTTAGTGAGAAACTTCTGGTCCATAACGCAAAAGATCAGAAAAGGAAACACTTAGTTTTCCTGGAATATTTTGTGGTGGTACAGTAAAAAATAGAAAAAAAACCAGGAAAAAATTGCATACTGGAATTTCTCCAAAATCCAAAAATTCTAGAACCATAATGGTGAGCTTCTCCCCACGTAGGGTTTGCCTTTATTTAGACATATGTTTAAGCCCATTTATCTCGAATTCAATAAGTCGTACACAAAAAATACCATGACAAAAAATTTTCAAAATTTAATTTAATTTGATTTGTTATGGAAGGTATACCCAGAAGTTCGTATTTTAGGCAGTAGAGGTCGCTAAACTTACTAAAACGCAGTTTTTTCTATTTTTAACCACCCCCTTAATACTAAGAAAAAAGTGCATCAAAAATCTAAATAATTCCTAAAAATAGCATGGCATGATTTCAATTACCAAGTTCTCTTATCCACCATCAGTCTACACTTCAATCCATGCAAATTTTGCCCATCATGCTTACTTATCGAATTTGTGAATTATGTCAATTAGTTGATGCTTATCCCAGTCCAAAAATCCCGACAATTGTCGTTGGTCAGGTTTTTTTTTTTGAGTAGTTGTCTTTTTTTTGTTAATATTCCAAGTTGATGAAATTAATTTATTATAATTGTTGTACAATTGCAAAGTCATGCCTACTTAGATTTCCTGTTTTAGATTAGCTTTGGTGGAGCGATGAGCCGTTTAGTTCCGCGAATTTAACTAGTTTCCCATCTCCGATAACTTTTGTTTTCTTATTTTGCCAGCTGATGATTTACATGAAAAAATAAAAACAAGTTAGTTACAGATAGGCCAGTTGGTTATGGTTTAGGTCAGAACGTTTGAACCTGTCTGGACCACTGCTAATCTATTCATAATTTGTTTGTTTTTAAAATCAAACCAAATTACTTTGTAAATGTTGTAATAAATTAAGTAAAAACTTACTGGCTCTTTAAATTATAGCTCTTAAGGGCTTAAGACTAATGCGTCCTAAGTTGAAGGGTCAGTCTATCTGAAATCGTGCATCGATTTTCTGAAGTTATGCCTTTTTATTTTTTTTAATATTTTGCATTACTATAAATAATGAAAATATGAACCCGTTTTCTGTATTTTCCTATTCGCAAAATTGTATTTTTATATTCAAATATTTTTTTTAATAAGTCTTATATTTAAAAAATGGCGGACGTAAAGTCGGGCGCGGACGACTTTAGGATACCCTGTACCACTAGCTTGTAATAAAGTCCGATTTCTTCACAAAAAACCAAAAACAAGAATTTTTAAGCAAAAATTTTGTTTTTGACCGATCGTTCCTATGGGAGCTATATGATATAGTCAACCGATTTCAATAAAATTTGACAGAGTGCTTAAATACCTTAAAAAAGATATGAATGCCAAATTTATTTCAAATATCTTTACAAACAAACAAAACACATCGAATTTTGTATAAAAAACGTGTTTTTGGACCGATTGGTCCTATGGGAGCTATATGATCTAGTCAAACGATTTGGATTAAATTAAGTACATTAGTACAGTGCTTAGGAACTACAAAATACTCACGAATGTCAAATTTGGTCCCAATATCTTAACAAACAAACGAAACACAACAAATTTTGTTAAAAAATCGATTGTTTTGGAAGAATCGGACCTATGGGAGACTGTATGATATAGTCAACCGATTTTGTTCAAATTTGGCACATTGCTTAAAGTGGTCTAAAAAATTTCAAAACGCCAAATCTGGTTACGATATCTTTATTAAAAAACGAAATATAGCGAATTTTTCTTTAAAAAGTTATTTTGGCCGATCGGTCCTATGGGAGCTATATGATATAGTCCACCGATTTCGATCAAATTTGGTACAGTGATTGGGAACTACTAAAAAACTTTCGAATACCAAATTTGGTTACGATATCTTCATAAACAAACGAATTATTCATCTAAAACGCTTTTTTTTTGTCGAGGTCGTCTCAAACACCCCCATGGGAGCTATATAATTTATCCCCGATATCAAAAAAATAAAATAAACTTGCCTCCTATGGAATAATATGGGATCTAATGTGAAAGTTTGGTAACTCTAGCTCTTACCATCTCTGAGATCTAGGCGTTCACATGGACGGACGGACAGACGGACATGGGTATATCGACTTCTCTATTCACCCTGATCATATTTTAGGTAACTTTGGGGTGTCTCCGACGTCTCCTTCTATATGTTACATACATTTACGGCTTGCACAAACTTAATATACCCTTGGTACCATACGGTACAGGGTATAAAAATCCCACATCAAGTTCTTTATACCAATATCATAATATTGGGTAAAAGACTTCACGCTATTGCTGGTTAAAATATCTGAGGGCTTAGTGGAAATATTAAATTTAAAAATATCTATATATATTGCTAAACTTGACTCTAAATATATAAGCAATAATACATAAGAAGCTATGTAAATAGTTTCATTAGCAGTAGTTTACAATTCACAACTGCTTAAAGCCACGTTTCGTTTATAATCTGCGATTTGGTTGATTGCTATGTAATTTAATTTAATACTTTTGTTTAATTTTTTAATTCCCAATATTCTATTTGGCAAAATCGCAAAACCCGCAGCTGTTCAAAATGTTCTCAGTTCTCACCTCGGGCATGAGAGGTCAGCTAACAGCTTCATTTTTAGAATCCATGCCAAGAAATGGGATCACAGGATAACGTCTACGTCCAGCTTGGCTTTTTACCACCGTCTACATGGGCAAGTCGCAGAACCCATGGTAACTTATTGTCCTCAAAAGTCTGCATTGTGTGCTAGCCATTTTAAAGAACTCGTACCACCCCAACAGTTGAATGGATAAATTTCAATGTCCGTCCATATTTGAGATATTCGCCAATGTCTCCAAGCCAGTTAATACAATCCAGTGTACCGAAATATTTTTTTTTTCACAGTGTCTTTTTTTTGTCATGTTTACAAATTTGTATTTTTTTTTAAATCTTTATAAATTTTCTGAAGAGGGAAATATTTTGATAGCGTAAATTTAAAGAATAATCAAAATGATATGTCTTATTTTGATAATTATTTCGTAAACGAAAAAAATATGAAATAAATGTTGCTTGATGAAAAAATTCGAATTTTTTTTACCCTACGTTAAAAAAAAGGGAAATCTTAAAATATTATTTTCAAAAATTTATATTTTAAATCAACAAAAAAAAATATATATATATATTCTAAAATTTTCTGTATAAAGAAATGTCTTGATAGCGTGTTGAATTTCAGAAGAAATGACCCTTACACTTTGTCTTATGTCTCTGTCTGCTTAAACTTTGGGATCAACCCAGCTCATTAGTGTAGCCAGTGAACAGTAGCGCAACGTCATCGATATCGACATCGATAACGACAAAGTATAAGAGGAAACATCAAGCAGCTTGGACCGAAACGGACAGCTGCCGGTAGTTGCCAGAAGGCAGACGTCTCTTGTTCGTAACTCGATTGTATGGATCGGACAGGGCGGCGCGGGGCGTTGTCAACTTCACGACTTTTGTCTAGGGAATTTAATAAAGTCGTTTGTATGTGTTTGTTTAGCCGATCGCTTTGCTTCGTATTCGTTTTCGCTTTTTTTGTTATCTATTTTCTATAACTGATCCGACGTCGTCATTAGTTTGAAGCTATTTTTGTGCTTCGCGACCCCTGGAAGATCGGTTAGGGTGGCGGCGGGCCGTTAAGCTTGGCTTATTTAGTATTTGCTAATGCCGCGCGTTGGGGGCTCTGAGTTTGCGTTTCATTCAGATTTTATTTTCGCCATAAATACAAGGCTGTCGCTCTCGGAACATTTCAGATGTCGCATTGCATTTGCTTGAGTTAGGGCTACTCGTAGAGCTAACCGGGCTTCAAAAGTTAAATAAACAAAAAAATTTTCTTAAAGTTTGCGAAAAGTTTTATAAGTACTTCGCGTGTTTTGTGTTTGTATATGAAAATGTTTTTAAAAGAATCTTTGGTATTGGCCTTGGTCACATTATGTGGCTTGAGCTTTGCTGCTGATCAGGCCTTGGAGCTGCCTCCGAACGAATTTAAACCGGTGACACAATTGCGTGAGTTCTAATAGAAGTTGGTTGTAATTTAAACACAAAATTAAAAAAATTGATTGAAAACGAAACAATTTAAATGAATTATGTGCGGAGTCAAAGTTTGCTATCTACTTAAAAATTGAAAAAATTCAAACGAATCACGAATGTGAAAAAATATTTCGGAGTTTGTTTAGCTTTGTTTCAGGAGTTTGAAGTACTTAGTAAAAGCCTTTGCTTTAATTTCGCTTACTCCTTAAATAAAAATAAGAAAATTTAACTGAAGTCTTGCTCCTTAGATCGGATTTTCAATAGGTCTATTAATATTTGGTTGCATCAGCTTAAAAACAATTTAAATTGATTTTAGAGTTATATTGCATTAAAATAAATTATGTACTAAGTCTTATATAAAGTAAAATATTTAAAACAATTCTCCAGCAATCACTTTTTATAATTTCCTTTAAAAATGTTATGAATATTCTAATTCATTTCAATAGAAAAATAATAATTATTCTTTGTTTCTTGTATATTTAAATATTATAATTTTATCCGGTTTTAATATAAAATTCGCTTGAGAATTAAATCTAATTGATTCAAATTCACACCATATAAAGAAAGTATAAAAGCACATGTTAAAAAAAAATTGTGATTGACATATTTAAATAATATACTTAATATAAATAAGAAAATTTATATTTTTTTTAAGAAAAAAGTTAAAAATAAATAAATTTTTTTATATATACAGCCCTGTTGGTTAAAAAATATTTAATAGTTTAGTCAAAAATAAAATAAAACGAAAAACACGTTTTGTTTAAATGAAGCCGTATCGCGTTAAATTTAAAAACTGAAATTTTCCGAAATTTAGTTTTTTGGCAATATGCATCGCTACTTTTCAAAAAACGCTGGGGGAAGTTTCCAGTTCCTTATCTAGCTAGACCCTTACAATTTTTTGTGTTTTAGTATGTCTCAAACTTGTAAATCTTCTTCGTCCCGATTTCTACTCAAATTGTTTGCAAAATAGAATCGTCTTATTTTTGATATATTTTTTTTAATTCCAAAATTATTCGTTAAAAGTTATTTATTCTCACTTTTTTTCGGATGTTGCGATAACGAACTTTGTACGTCAGTTCGGTTGAGGAAAAATTTTGCGGATTGAATTCACTTTAAATTTTGTCTTTTGAATGATCATAAAATAAAAATATAATATAGAACTGTTTTTAAATTTTAAACTTTAAAGTTAAGTTTGTCAATGTTACTTTTAAATATTTAAGTTACTAATAACACTGTCCAACAGTGATTTAGAACTTTTCAAGTGACCTAGTGTACGTTGTAGGTCTTGACGAGTAGATCACGATAGTGTGCTTCAAAATTGTCTAACACCCCCAAAATCGCAAGTTATCGCTTAAAAACCGTTTTTCGGGTACTGCGATCACTCCCACTATCACAACGTCGCCATTTTTCAACCGATTTTCGATTGCTTTACGACTTTGGAAAGAAGAAGATTCAAGCTTTAAGATGATATACACTTGTTTATACTTCATACAAAGCAACTACGAGATTTTTTAAAAGTTATCTAAGATTTACACTTTTTTTTCTTTCGATTTTCACACTTTGAAGTCATTTTTATATAACATTTTGTTAAAACACCTTTGCTTTTTTAAATTTAATCTTAAAGAAATATTAATTCCGAGTAAGAAAAGTTATGGTTTATTAAAATCGGTCGATAAATGTTTAAGTTACGACGCTTATTGTAAACAAGGAAATTAAAATTCCATCGACAAAAAAAAAAACGTTTTAGATGGATAATTCGTTTGTTCATGAAGATATCGTAACCAAATTTGGTAGAATGCTTAAGAACAATAAAAAACTTACAAGTGCCAAAATTGGATCTTTTACAAAAACTTAAACGTGATTTTGCCAAATCGACGATATTATTTGGGTTTAATATTAGTTTGAAAGAGTTATGTAGAATATTAGCCTTTGGGCTAAAATTTAATTAAAAAATTTGTTTGGCTTACTGCGAAAAGTTTCGACATTGTTTTTATTTCTATAATCTTAAACAAATTCAGTCGAACTCCCTTATAACGGGCTTCTCGATATTTCGATGTTTTTTCCAGAAGAGAATTTTTCATACAAGATATCGTATTGTTTTTTGAATTAAATAATTCTAATTAAATTTAAAATTCTATCTTTAGTTATTTAGCTTAATTATAGCTATACATATATAAAAGTAAATAATAAAAATATTGAGAAAAAAAATATATATTTGGGGCCTTAATAACTAAATCACATTGTAAAAAAGAAGAAAGAATTTAAGAAAATATGTAAAAAATACTTTTTTTGAGCCGTTTAAAGAGGAATATTCCTTGATGTTTTAGAAGATTTAGCTTAGAACAAAAGAAATGAAATTTATACATAAAAAAATAAATAATTAAAGTAACGAGAAGAAAAAAACCATTATGTTTGGGGCTTTTAAAACTAAATTACATTGTAAAGAAGAAGAAAGAATATATAGAAAATACTTTTTTGAGGGGAGACTTCCTTAATGTGTTAGAAGATTTAGCTTAAAACAAAAAAAAATGTGAAAAGTAAATCAAAAGGAGTAATTATAAAAATTTTTTAAAGCAAGAAAGGATATAAAAAAATATGTATTAAATGCTTTTTTCGAACCGCTTAAATCCAATGGAATACTTATAAAAAATTTGTAAATAATAACACAGCCCCAAAAAAAGTTTAGTGATCTGAGCCCGGTATATTAGTTCCAATGAGGTTTTTCCATAACCTTACAAAAACTCCACAATATTATTTGTTGCCGATGTTTATTTTTGTGTGTTTTGGGGCGCTGACTCTAAATCCGAGCTCAAAGAGACCCAAACACGTCGGGTCTTTGAGATAAGCTCTAATAATTTAAAATAGCTCGTTTTTTAGTGTATTTTAGGGTTAGGATAAATTAAGTTCGGTTAGTTAAACTACAAATCTCAGTAATAAAAATTTTTTAAAACTGTTACAAGTTGCTGTCGGGCATATTTAAAAAATTGTGTGAATCTTACACATCAAAGGTTATAAGTCGTGTTTACTTCCAAAAATAAATTGAAATAATAGTGTAAACAAATTACACGCGATTTGGAAATTTCACGACAAAGTTGTCTATTTACTAACAAATTGTCGCATTATCTTTACATATATAACTACAAAAAAAAAATAATTAGTGATTCTATCGCGTGAGAACAAAAAGCCCTAGGCGAACTCTAAACTTTGGTAGTTACAAATAAGATATAATATATAATGAACATTTTCGCATACAATATTGCCCTAAAGTCAACTGAAACTGTAGGCTTTTTATTAGCTTTGATTAAACAGATTTCATGTCAGTGAAGTTAATTAATTACCTATGCCAAAGCATTAATAAAATATAGTAAGTTGATTATATGTTTTAAAATTTTAAGTCGAGAATACAGAAAGTAGATTAGACTTACTTACTAGACTTACTTAATTAGACTTTCAGCAGGTGTTGCAACGTAGTTGCATTAATATGACTTATTTATTTATGCTAATTGTATACAAAGTAAACTATATAATAAATTTTCTAAGGCGTTTAACTGAGCGAAAATCTGATAATCGAAGTGTTAATAATATCATTATACACTGTAAATATAGTGAAAGGGTATTAAGGATAGATATACCGTGTAAAAAATAGACATGAAGTAAATCCTAAAGATGATATGAAAATATATTAGAAAGGGGTATTCCTAGATTTCTTAAAGATAAGTTTATTAAAAATAAAGTTACCTTAAATATAATCAGGGTGAATAGAGAAGTCGATATACCCATGTCCGTCTGTCCGTCCGTCTGTCCGTTTGAACGCCTAGATCCCAGAGATGGTAAGAGCTAGAGTTACCAAACTTTCACATTAGATCCCATATTATTCCATAGGAGACAAGTTTATTTTATTTTTTTGATATCGGGGATAGATTATATAGCTCCCATAGGGGTGTTTGAGACGACATCCAAAAAAAAAAAAAGTTTTAGATGGATAATTCGTTTGTTTTTAGAGCACTTAAGAAATGTGCCAAATTTGAACAAAATCGGTTGACTATATCATATAGCTCCCATAGGGCCGATCTTCCAAAAAATCGATTTTTTAACAAAATTTGTTGTGTTTCGTTTGTTTGTTAAGATATTGGGACCAAATTTGATATTCGTGAGTTTTTTATAGTTGCTAAGCACTGTACTAAATTTAATCCAAATCGGTTGACTAGATCATATAGCTCCCATAGGAACAATCGGTCAAAAAAAAATGTTTGCTTAAAAATTCTTCTGTTTTTGTTTTTTTGTAAAGGAACCGGATTTTATTGCAAGCTAGAGGTACAGGGTATCCCAAAGTCGTCCGCGCCCGACTTTACGTACGCCATTTTTTTTATTGTGTGAAATCAAATGAAATTGGGTAAAAAAATTTGACCGTGTGGAATTCAAAGATGTCAATTCTATAAAAATCGTTTAGAAACTTTAAGAGAATTAAGCCAAAACGAGGATGCCAATTTTGTAAAAAATCGTTTAGAAACTATAGGAGCATTAAGCCAAAATGAGCAAATTTTCTACGCTTTAGGACTTTAGAAGCCCCAGAAAAATTTTAAAATTTGATTTTTAAAAACTGTTTGTGAAAAAGCCATGGTCAACAAATTGTGTTTGGAGACTTTTGTAGACTGAAGTATAAAAAAATGTCTTCACTTTTTGAGGATACAGTCCTCCAATCACAAATCAGTTGGAAACAAAGGAACCAGATATATTCTTTAAAACTCCTTAAAATCGACTGATCACTTTGATATTAGGAGAAGTGTAGCGTATTTAATAGTCGGTGTTGCTCGACTGTAAACAGCCTATTTGTTTGTAGCTCGCCTTTGACGTTAAAAATCATAAATTTATACAACAAGTTAATTGGAACATGTCCGATGGTGTATACTATTTAAAAAAGGTGTAAACATTTGTAGCCAGAAATATTGAAAAAGTAATAAATATAAATATTTGAAAACTTAAAATCTACAATGTAAGCTGTCTAAACGTTAAACAATTAAGTAATTCAAATAAAATCTGTTACTTTATAATAAAATGTATTGTTATTAGAACAGCAGCAGTTCACAATTTCCAAATCTTTAAGGGTATTCACGCTTGCTGTTGTGTAAAAGGCTAACCACTAAAGTAAACATTTGTTCTTAACCCAGACACTGGTCAACTTTTTTTTATTGTGCTAAACATTCACGGAATACAATTTCACAATATACACAATTAAATATAATTTAAAAAATAGTGTTAGGTGTAAGGTGAATATTTCATGTAACATTTCAGTGAAAAAAACGTTAAAGTATAAAACTCGTTTGGTAAAAGTCATATAAGGGTTTATAGAGAACGATAAATATGTACATATTAAAACTATGAATTAAATTAAGAATAATAACAAACTTGTTTGCCAGTGTTTAAAGCCCTAGGTCAATAAATAATACGCAGGTTTGATATTAAACCCATTTTTACTTTTAATAATAAAACGCTTGTTTAAACCTAGAGCTGTACTTAATGCAACAAATTACTAGATTTTACAAAAGTTTGATAGATACATTAAAAGTTTGCTCACAGGGCATAAAAATATGAAAAGTTGTAATAAATGCCCTTATAGCATATAGCATAATATAATAAAAAATAATTGACCACTTTGTATAAAAGCTAATGATCATTTAATACTAAAAATGTGTCAAAGCTAATGAGTTTAGACAGCTAAAAATACATTGCATGAGTTTATTTTTACATTGTATCTAAAAAAAATTAATACTATTAATAAATAAAATTTGAATTGCCATGTCATCAAATCGTTCCATATTAAATTTGCTGAATGCTTGAAATTATTTAAGTTGCTACGTACTTATATATTATAAACAATTTTGAGTACTTAATTTTTTTTTAGAAACCAGTTTTTAGATTAAGTACTTTAAAAATATTTTGTTAAATTTAAAAATAACTTATCATAATGGTAAACAAAGTCTTAAGATTCTATGCTTGTGCAGGGAATTTAAAAATAAGTTCGTGTCTTAAGTCTTTTGTTTTGTAAAAAGTTTTTTTATATTCTTGTGGAGGTATTTTTAAGATTTCTTTCTATTTTGAAAGGCAATTAAACAAAAATTAAATGGATGTTATTAGACAATAAAATTTTTTTTTCAAAAATCTTTCATATGTGAGAATGAGAACACTCCTGCTTATGTAGCATTAGTTTATGGAATTTCTTAATATTTATTTGGATTGTTTTTAAATGATTTGAATAAATATTTCTTAAACAGTAGCAGTTTGTTTATTAAAATAAATACGTTGTGCGCATATTTCAAACTGGTTGCTAAATTTCGAATAAAAAAATGATTATCTAATCTACGAAAAAAAATATATATTGTGCATCTTACTAATTTGAAGGCGTAATAAGTTTAAATGATAATGTTTGGCAAATCTATAAGAGAATATTGCTCTTTTTTTTAAATACAATTTTTTGTATCTTTCTATAAATCATTCCAATTTGGAATTTGTAGTTTTGTTGAAACAAATATATTGTAAAATTTGTTAAGGTTAGGTTAGGTTAGAGCCATTGCGATACCGCTAGAGTGAGCTGTTTCACCACTCTTCTCCACTTGAGAGGTCCCATATAATAGGTGAGAAAGCCATCCGGCTGCCTGAATAAGCCTTAAAAGGCATTTTGGACTCTATTCAGAGAGTTGAGATAAATCGTCAAAAAAAGTGTGACTTTAGGAACCTAAATCTTGCCCAGTCCAGGGCAGTGATAGAAATAGTGCTCCACTGTCTCCAGCTCCTCCTCATCGCCACAGCTTCTACACAAGTTATGGTGGGGAGCATTCAACCTGGATGCGTGATTTGCCACTAGCCAGTGTCCTGTGATAGCACGGATAACAGTTGAGCAGTGGGCTCTATTCAGACAGCAAAGTTCTTTAGTTCTTTAACTGCGGTATGTCGGCCAGGTTTACCGCGAGATCCTACACGATTCGAAAAAATTTCGTATTCTCAGTTTACAGCTGGCCAAGCGCATGCCCAGGCCCTCCTTGCCTGGAAGGAGGATGCTGGTAGTTCCTTGTCTAGCCAGTTCATCCGCAATACAGTTGCCCTCAATGTCCCTATGTCCTGGGACGCATATGAGGTGAATTAAAAATTTCTCAGCCATCTCCCCTACAGATAAGCGGCAGTTTTTCACTGACTTCATACACGAAGTCATCGATACTAGGGACTTTATAACCGCTTGGCTGTCCGAATAGAAAAAAATGTTCTTATTTCGAACTTGTAGGTTTCTTATTGTTATTAAAGCCTACCGGAATGCAGTGACCTCTGCTTGAAAAACACTGCAGTGGTGCGGGAGTCGAAAAGCAGTTCTAATGTTGAAATCCTCAACGTAGACACCTCCGCCTACACTGTGTCTAGCTTGGAACCATCCGTGTATATCCTTATCAAGCCTCCTGGGCATGGTACACCTGTATTCCACTCCTCCCTGGTTTCAATATAGGCTCATAATTTAGTTGTAAAATGTTCCTGCGGTATGTACATAGTAGTCTGTGCTTTCAGGGATAAGTGGGTTCCCCTTAAGAATCTTTGCATGACAAAAAAAATAAAATTAAATTTTTTAACCTTAGGAAATATTTTGGAGAACTGTCTATTACGAATGAAAGATTTGATGAAGAAAAAATTTTACATCCCACTAGTGATGATTTTTCCGAATAGATCGATTTTAATCGAACTAGTGTATCTAATTTAGGGAAAAGCAAACGATCTGAAATTTTAAGGCTTCCAAAAAATCCATAAGGGATACCTCTGCCGCCTGCTAAGTTTACACCATTTTTTTTTAGATTGATATTTATTATTAATTTCTTTGCTTTTTTTTCTATGAAATTTAGATAATTTTGAAATGTATATTATGAAAGTATAGTTCTCTTGGTTTGTTTATTAATTCCCCTCTTTGTCGTGGTGAGGAGAGCTCTATGCTCCACTTCGGAGTCCAGAATTCGAAGTAGTAGTAGTTGTTTGTTAATTCAATTTTATTATATGAAAATACTTCTATAACCAAAGCAATAAATGGCACACTCTGAATTAATCTAAGCATCCAAAAATAGCCGCCACATGAAATTCGATTTATCGAAATATCGATGTATCAAAGTTAAAATATATCGAAAACATCTATGTTTCTCCAGTGTACAAAAACATTGTCGCCATTGAGCCCAAATTTTCTTTAAAGTTTTTATAGCTGACTAGCTTTATAGCGCTTTGAGAGATCTTGACAATTTGCACTTCCGTTCCGCAAACTGATCTGGCCATGCAAAAAGCCTTCAGTACAAAAGATTCAAGCGACAAACTTGATAAAAAATAAATATGTTTCTATAATTAAACGTTTAGTCAATGCACAACAAAATGTTTTTAATTAAATGTAGAAATCATATATCGAAATCTAAACTATCTTAACTAAGTAAAAAACAACAGCCGATTTCAATAAAATTTGACACAGTGCTTTAATACCTTAAAAAAGATATGAATGCCAAATTTATTTCAAATATCTTTACAAACAGACAAAACACATCGAATTTTGTATAAAAAACGTGTTTTTGGACCGATTGGTCCTATGGGAGCTATATGATCTAGTCAAACGATTTGGATTAAATTTGGTACAGTGCTTAGGAACTATAAAATACTCTCGAATGTCAAATTTGGTCCCAATATCTTAACAAACAAACGAAACACAACAAATTTTGTTAAAAAATCGATTTTTTGGAAGATCGGACCTATGGGAGCTATATGATATAGTCAACCGATTTTGTTCAAATTTGGCACATTGCTTAAGTGGTCTAAAAAATTTCCAAACGCCAAATCTGGTTAGGATATCTTTATTAAAAAACGAAATATAGCGAATTTTTCTTTAAAAAAGTTATTTTGGCCGATCGGTCCTATGGGAGCTATATGATATAGTCAACCGATTTCGATCAAATTTGGTACAGTGATTGGGAACTATAAAAAACTTTCGAATACCAAATTTCGTTACGATATCTTCATAAACAAACGAATTATTCATCTAAAACGTTTTTTTTTTGTCGAGGTCGTCTCAAACACCCCCATGGGAGCTATATAATTTAACCCCGATATCAAAAAAATAAAATAAACTTGCCTCCTATGGAATAATATGGGATCTAATGTGAAAGTTTGGTAACTCTAGCTCTTACCATCTCTGAGATCTAGGCGTTCACACGGACGGACGGACGGACAGACGGACAGACGGACGGACAGACGGACAGACGGACAGACGGACAGACGGACATGGGTATATCGACTTCTCTATTCACCCTGATCATATTTTAGGTAACTTTCGAGTGTCTCCGACGTCTCCTTCTATATGTTACATACATTTTCGGCTTGCACAAACTTAATATACCCTTAGTACCATACGGTACAGGGTATAATAAATAAATTGCGCGAGACGCGTCAACGACTGTGACGCCGGCAGAGCGGCAATTATGTGATCCAAGCATAGAAAAAACATCTAAAAACGATCGTTAAAAAAAATTCTACTAAAATGTCACGTTCTGTACATAGTCAGGCACTTAGATATTTTTGCTACGATATGAGTCGCGTTTATATGTCAAGGTGAAATAATTTCATTTTCATTCATTTAATTTTTTTTTTTACTACGTCTAGCCGCCGATATTCCGACCTGTAGCGAGAACGATCTCAATATCAATGACTGCATTAAACAGGCCTTCCAGCTGTTGATGCCACGCATGAAATATGGCATTAGTGAGCTGAACATTCCACCCTTGGATCCCTTCCAGCTGGGTAAGAGCTCCTATAGCTATAATTCCGGACTGCTACAGGGTCGCATTGCTATGCGTAATGTTGTGGTTCATGGTCTATCCGATGCGGTTATGGATAAGGTGGACTTTCGTCTAAAGAATGGCAAGGTGCGCATGGAGGTGTTGTCACATGTGCCGCATATGCTGGTCGAGGGCAACTATAAGGCCGACATCAAGCTCAACGATCTGAAGCTGCTGCCCAAGGGCAGCTTTAATATAACCTTGTGTAAGTTAATTCGATCTCTAACTTATATACTAAAAATATATAATCTCTATAATTCAACAGCCGATATTAGCCTAAAGGCGCGTCCCATTGGCGAGATATACGAACGTGATGGTCACTCTTATTTGCGTCTGACCAAGTTCGAGACTGAGCCCAAGGTGGGCGATTTGCGCATACACGCCAATGGCCTGGTGCCCGATCCGGCCTTGAGTAAGCAGCACTTTTAACTCAATTTTTTTAGGCCAACTTCTAATCTGAACCTCACTCTCCTTTTTGCAGATAGCGTTATACTGGACTTTATCAATCAGTATTGGCGTCAGTTATATCAGGCCATGTTGCCCGAAACTTTGGCCACCTGGCAGCCGGTCATGATTAAGTCAGTGAATGATTTCTTTGCCGTACTGCCCTTCGATCTGATCTTAACCAAACAGTAAACCTTTAGGTGCTCAGTCATATTTGTTTAACAATAGTTTTTATGATCTTATTGGTTATTTGCTTTTTACCCAAGATGTTAAAATAGTTTGTATACAAATAAAATATATATTAAAAATTACAAAATTTGCACTTTGGAACTGATCCATTTTCGTAATCGTAATCGTTGTCGAACTGCTACAGTTGGAGAAGCCGCTTGTTGCCGAAACATTGCACCCACATTTCACTCGCATATGGGAGACTGAGTCAACCGTCAAGCTACCAAAGAAAGGGGACCTTACTGACTGCAACAACAGGCGAGGAATAACTCTGCTAAACACTATTTATAAAATTCTAGCAACTTTACTGAATGATCGACTTCAAGAAAACATAGAGCCACCAATTCGCGATGATCAGGCAGGCTTCAGACCACACAGGAGTTGCGTCGACCAGGCTAACATGCGTAGTGACGCATAATAACCGAACAAGCTGTGGAGTGGCGCACACCACTGTACCTCCTGTTCATCGACTTCAAGAAGTCCTTCGATTCAGTATATGGCGGGCATTAGTGGGGAAAGGAGTGCCAGTCAACATCGTTTCGATAATAAAAACGATGTACAATGATACGGACTTGGCACATCGGGAAAATCAGTACCCCACACCTTTCCAAACTAGCACCGGTGTTAGGCAAGGATACCCCCTATCACTACTACTAGGTTATGAGAGATGTATGCAGGTCTAGGCGTGGGATTAAGTGGAGGCTCACCCGTCATTTGGAAGACCTGGATTACGCGGACGACATTTGTCTCATCTCTCATAAACTAAGTGATATCCAGCAAAGTTGGACTCTCGATAAAAGCATCCAAAACCAAGGGGATGCGCCTCAACCACACCAGCAAGGTAGCATAACCATCTGCGGGAATACTATCGACTTGTCAATAGTTTCTCATACTTTGGCATTACAATGCCACCAGTGGTGGGGGGATGAGGATATAGAAAATCGTCTAAGCAAAGCGCGATCAGCGTTTGGACGCTTATTCCGCATATGGAGAAACCAGCAAATAAGCAGAAAAACAAAGCTGAGGATCTTCAATGCTAGCGTCAAAACCATCTTGTTGTACGGCAGCGAAACGTAGATGGCCCCGCAGGGAATAATATCAAAAGTACAATCATTCGTAAAAAAGTGCCTTAGAATTATATACGGGATATTCTGGCCCAACAGGATACCTAACGCGAAACTATGGCACTACACTGGTGAAGTTCCTATCTGTAACCAGATAAGAACACGTTGGATATTGTTGAATTTGCATTGTTCTGAGAAAAGACCGAATCAGCATCGTCAGGATGGCTTTGGAATGGATCCCCCAAGGAAGCAGACGAGTGGGAAGGCCAAAGGCAACCTGGCGTCTTTGAACGCTCAACGAATTGTCCCAACACAACATCAGCTGGGACACAGCAAAGCAAACTCTGTTTGGCGAGTCCGGTGGAAAGTTCTTGTTGAAGCCCTCAACTCCCTAGAGGAGTACTAAATAAAAAAAAAAAATCGTTGTTGAGGGTTAGGCAAAGGCCTATATGCACTGCGGCCAGTTTGATCTATTGTGCACCCTTTTTTATTTAGACGTTCATGTTGTCTTGTAAACTGACCAGCTCCTTCACATGAAGCTTTTGAATGTCTTCATCTTCTAGTAGGTATGCACCTATGACACAGTTTGTAATCAGGTAGTCCATTGACTCTTCCAGAATCTGCATGGGTTCGAATCCGCTATGCCTATTCTGTGTAGGTGTTTGTTGCTGGCGAAGTGTTCTGTTAGTGATCCAGAGAGATGTCTTGAGACTTTTCTTGTTCAGTGTCTGCGTAATGTTCGCTTTTTTGGCGTAAAAATTCAAGAATTTTTTGGAATGATTGAGGCCGTCAATGCCATTCCAGTATTCTGTGACTTTTTGTCGAGTCCATTTTTTAGTCTCATATTTTATATTGTTTTTGTTGAAGGCAAAGACTTGGTTGTGGGTGGCCAGTTGGTTGAGTGCATTGCTACATTCTATAAGGACATTGGAAGCAAATGTGTAGCTCTTTAGTGCTTTGAGGACCGGTTGACTATTTGAGAGTATCTTGATCTTAACTCTCTTGAGTCGTCTTTTAGATTTGAGCTCCACTGTTTCCTTAATTGCGTACAGTTCCGCTTGGAAAATTGTGGTGTCATTGCTTAAGGTGATTAATTTGTGTGCTCTGGGGCCCACTATTCCTGCTCCTACCCCTTGGAACGTTTTTGATCCATCTGCATACCATTTCTGTGAGTCGTCATGTAACCAGATTGTGTTAGCGTTCCATTCCTCTCATGATGGAAAAATGACTTTGTATCGCTTGGTAAAGTTGAGTACTGTGACTGTATGGTCATTAGCCTGGGTCAAGCATGTTGAGTTGCCGACCCTTGTGAAGATTTGTAGGTGATCAGTGAGGTTTTCTGGTTTGAATTTTTTCTTTTAAGTGGATTGAGAGTGCTTGCATTGCAGCCTCTTCTATCTAAGCAGTGCTTCCTTGCCAGCAGTTTTAAATTGCAACTTGATTAGTTTTTTTAATTCAGAAAATTGTCATCTTATGCAGATGAGAAAATAAAATATGCTATATTTGCATATGTAGATTAAAAAAGGAAGACGATTAAAATAATTCTTCTTAACATTTTAGCCCAAGTACCGATACACTATTAGTCTGGGAGTGGTTGAAGGATTTCATTCAGATCATCATCAGATTCAATGGTTTAAAAAATTTACACAGACTCATGCAAAATATTTAAATTTTGAGAGACACGGACCAGGAATCTTTTCTGTATTTTCCCCTGCCTGTCAAAGACTCAACTACCTAAAAAGAAATTAAATCTGACGTTTTCTATTGAAAGAATAGTCTATCAAAATCTCTT
The DNA here is from genome assembly GCA_037043745.1 of Chymomyza amoena. NCBI lineage: Eukaryota > Metazoa > Arthropoda > Insecta > Diptera > Drosophilidae > Chymomyza > Chymomyza amoena. The sequence continues at coordinate 345,656 of JBAMAX010003595.1, read as the reverse complement.
AAATTGCTAACTTTTATATATGAGTCATCATAAGAAGAGAAAAAATTAATTTATACCTCCATAAATATAATATAATTGTATAAACTTCAACATACAATCGAAGTTTCCAATAATGGACTTCTCTACATTGATTTCTTCCTATAATAAATATTTGATATATTTCTGCTTTTCTTTTTAAAGATATTTTCTAGTGATCTTCTTTTAAGGAGGTCCGTATTTCTATGAAAAAAACCATTTTGCTGCTATCCAATGCGAGAGTTCGCTTTGTGGAAGTTCGACTGTAGTTCAAGTATCGTTTTCTTCTTCTTTAGCTCTTTTATTGATTATGAATCATAGGGCATCGATTTGTTTATAACTAGTTTGACGATTATTTAGAATTGAACTTAGGACTAATGATAATCAACTTGTGTAATTGCTTAATTAATTATTTTTTTTATTGTTCTTTACTCCCTTTAATTATATATTAAAATTTAATGAAGCTAATAAAAAAAGGCAAGTTGATTATACATATGTAATACGAAACCCTAATAAACCCAGAATATCAGAACCAAAATCATAGGCGTATTCTTGTGAATTTCGATATGGATTTTATAGAATGAAGAGTATTTTAAGGAAATCTACCATGTAAATACGATGTTTATGCTAATGCAATAAACACCCAAAGATCCTCAGAAATATTTGGAAAGATCCAAAAAGGCAACAATGATTATAAAACGGAACTAATAGCAGGTTCTGGCAGAGAATCCGTTCAAGGTGAACGGAATCTTTTATCTGAAAAACATCGGAAATTATGAAAACAAAAAATTCCAAATGGCTAATAAAAAATTGGAAAAAATTATATTTTTTTTTTTTTTATTTAATATTTTTTTATGCAATAACTAAATATCAAACATTATAATGGTAGTTAAGCTGAAGGCCACTGCTACGACTTAAAAATAAATCTGGCTTTTTTATAATTTTTATTATAAATTATTCTTCTAAACATATAAATAAAAATAGTAGAATTTTTTTCATTGGGTCGCTTTAAAGTGACATAAAGTAGATGATCTGGGCTGGAACCTAAAACGGTATTAAAGCAGACTCTGCTCACGGTATTTCAAGTTTTTTTAAGACCGATCACAAAAAAAAATCATACAAACCTATGGACATAGATGTATCCATTAAATCCACATTTAAAAAAATGAACAATTGCACCCACGTTTTTTTATTGTATTTAAAAGAATAGCTTTAAACGAGAGGAGGAAAATGCGACCAACCTTGATTTGTTTGAATCCGCCCCTGTCGATATATTCGATATAACCTATAATTAGTTACAAGTTTGTTACTTTTGGCTATTTTAAGAATTGTATATGGAACTTGTCATCATGAATCTTTTGCATGACAATAAAGTTCTTAAGTTCTTAAGCATAGCAACATAAATTTGTTATAATTATTATGACTCATATAATTTTGAACCTAACTTGATGACTCAGTCTGATTTATAATTCACCTATTTTCAAACCTTTAATTATCGCTGGTACGCTTGACTGCAGCCAGTTTGCCTTTAACCTTTGAAACAATTAAACGATCAAGTAAGACTTGTTTAGGATTCGATTCAAATAACTTGGAAATTTGCTGTGATAATTAAAACAAACATGAATGAAAATGGATTGTTTTTAAATTTACGGCATACCAAATCTGTTGTTATAATAACCATTTCCGTTTTGAACAAGAATTAGTTGGACTACATTTGCCAAGATTATATTAATACATATTTGTTAAATAATATCAATATAATAAATAATAATTTATTAAACTCTTAGTCGGTTTATGAACTGGGTAAAGTTACTGCTCAGGATTTGGAAAAAATTATGAAATCCTATTGAAACTCAAAATTCAATACATTAAGAGGCACACCTAGTTTTCAAAAAATAAATTTTTTTTTCCATATTTCTATAGGTTATACCTTTAAAAATAACATACTAAAATTTTAAATCGATATCTTAAATAGTTTTTGAGTTTCAGCCATTTAAAAGAGTAGCCGATCTATAACAGTTAAAACGATCATTTTATCTTTAAGGGGCACACCTAGTGTGACAACCTAAAAAAAAGGCCATTTTTGGGAATCAATAAAAAAAAACTAGTGAATCCATCTATTCAAAATTTTGAGGGTATATTTATACATGTTTTGAGAATACACAGTAAAATTTTTGAAATAAAATATTAAATATTTTTGAAATGACACGCGATCTCAGGTATATACCAACTATCTAACTGCCGAGCGGCTACTCTTTTAAATGGCTGTAACTCAAAAACTATTTAAGATATCGATTTAAAATTTTAGTATGTTTTTTTTAAGGGATAACCTATAGAAATATGGAAAAAAAAATTTTTTTTTTGAAAATTTCACACTAGGTGTGCCCCTTAAACGCGTTTTTCTCGAAACAGCATTTTTCGAATTTGCTGGAGTGATTACTCGAAGACAAATGATCCGATCGCTATCAAATTTTTTTTGCATCTCCTCTATATAGTTCTCCATACGATGAACCTCCAGTTTTTTGATCTGATCAAAAATCAAATTTTGGCAGGCCAAAAACGACCAAAATTTTGGGAAAAATTTAACTTTTTTTTCAACATGCCGCCATTTTGTCAATTTTCGATTTTTTGTTCGCCCGAGGTTCATCGTACAGACAATATGTTTTAGTTTAACGAGAATTTTTTTTTACGTTTTATCAACGGAGAAGGCTGCAATCACTCCAGCAGTGGAGGACCTTTTTTTTGGCGCCGCCGGAGATCGCGTGTCATTTCAAAAATATTCAATATTTTATTTCAAAAATTTTACTGTGTATTCTCAAAACATGTATAAATATACCCTCAATTTTAAATAGATTGATTCACTAGTTTTTTTTTATTAATTCCCAAAAATGGCCTTTTTTTAGGCTGTCACACTAGGTGTGCCCCTTAAAGCTTAAAAATTTGGAAAGAAACCAAATATAAAAGATTTTGATGAACCGGTTATGAAACTTGATCCTAAGAACCCCAAAATGTTATTCCCAAGAAAAATTAAAATGAATTCGAAGTGTGTTTACTTTATTGTAAATTGCGGGAACTAAGAGTAAAGTTTCGCAAGAATCGGTTTATAAACTGGATAAAGTTACTGTTCAGGTTTTGGAAAAAATTTTGGAATTCGATTGAAACTTTAAAAATTAAAGTCTAAAAATTTGGAATGAAAACCTAATATAAAGGATAGCTGAGGTATTCGCCGCAATGAAGGCGACTGAGCTGGCATGCCCCGACACTTCAACTAGAGCAAGGGTAAACCTCTTTATAGATAGTTAAGCCACTATCAAGGCTATTGTATCGCACTGTACATCCTCCTTCCATGTCCTTGAATGCCAGGCAGTCATCCAGAGATTAGCTGCGGCTCGTAAACTGCATATCTACTGGGTGCCTGGAAATAAAGGCATAATGGGGAATGAAATGGTGGATGCAATTGCCAAAAGCGGTGTTGAGCTTCCTGAAGGACAAATATCCTATCTTAGCGAAGCATGCGCATAGGATGGGACTAACGACAAGCGAATCATGCAGGATTTGCAGGGATCCGGAAGTCCCTGAGACCCTAAAACTTTGTGACTGCCCAATTATCTCTAGACATCGTCTGGCTAACTTAGGAGAACCAGCGTTTGTCGGTCTAGAAGAGGTGGCCATGCTGCAAGTTGGCCGTCTACTTAATTTCGCCAAAAAAGTCAAATTTTTAACCGACCATCACTTCGCGTAATAACATCCAGCCAGGCACAGCTAAGGACCAAAAGGTCTATGCTAGGCTGCACTCTTTTGTGTGGCCAGCCAGTGTAACCTAACCTAACCTAATATAAAAGACTTTTATGAACCGGTTATGAAACTTAGCCCAAGTAACTCAAAAAAAAAATAATAGTTTCGCACGAAACGGCAACGCAACTAGGCCCAAGTAGCCAACAAATTCTTTTAATAATTTAAAAAAATATTAAATATATATGTAATTAAATTAAAATAATTTATAAAAATTGTTTATGACATAACGAACTAAGAATTCGTCTTTATGCGAACCGGTTATAAAACCTTAAGCAAGCAGGCCGAAAAAAATTATATTTCCCAGAAGATAAGAAAAAATTAAATTCGAATATTTATCTTATATATTATTGCAAATCTGTTAGCCAAGACGAAAAATTTCTCACGAACCGGTTATGTAAGTTATTACTAAAAAAATGTTAGAATAATTGGTGAAATAAAATCGAAAGTTTTTTTTAGTTTTGTATTTTGTTATCAATAAATTGTGACAAAGGGAACGAAGAATATGTAGGTTTTTTTGACGAACCGGAAAAAATTTTATTTCCTAGAGAAAAAATTAAATTCAATTCGAATTTTTTATATTATATTTTATTGCAAATCTGTGAGCCAAGACGAAAAAATTCTAAGGAAGCGGTAATGTATTTGCTAAAAAAAATTTTTAAATAGTTGGTGAAATAAAATAGAAAATTTTTTTTATTTTTATATTTTGTCAAAAATTAATTGTGATGGACCAAGAACAAGTTCTATTTTGACGAACCGAAAAAAATGTTATTTCCCTGATATTCTTATTATTTCTCAAAAAAAATGAAATTCAACTCGAATTTTTTTATGTTATATTTTATTGCAAGTTTGTGAGCCTAGACTAAGAATTTCTCACGAACCGGTTATGAAACTTATTGCTAAGAAAATGTTTGAATAGTTGATGAAATAAAATCGAAAATTTTTATTTAGTTGAAATAAAATCGAAAATTTTTATTAATTTTATATTTTCTTATAAATTAATTGTGATGAAGGGAACCTAGAAAAAAGTTGTTTTTGACGAACCGTTTATAAAACCTAACACAAGTAGTCAGAAAAAAATATGAGTTCAAAAAAATTCTTATTATTCAGAACAAAATAAAACTTATTTGAAAAACTTTTTTTAGATTTAGCTGTAAATTGTGCGAGGAAAACAAAAAATAGTTTCTCATGAATCGGTTATGTAACTTTATCAAAGAAGCCAAGTTATGATAAAAAAATTTTTGAATAGTTGGTGAAAAATATATATAAATTTTTTTTTTATTTTTATATTTTGTTATAAATTAATTGTGATGAAGGGAACCAAGAATACGTTTTTATTTGATGAACCGGTTATAAACAGTGGTTGTCAGAAAAAAATATGATTTTAACGAAATTCTTATAATAGTCAAATAAATATTAAAATTAATTTGAAAACTTTTTTTTTAGATTTGGTTGTAAGTTTTGTGAACCAAAAAAAGTGTTTCTCACGAATCGGTTATGTAATTTATTTCAAAAAGTCAAGTTATGCTAAAAAAATCTTTGAATAGTTGGTGAAAAAAATATAAATTATTTTTTATTTTTATACTTTTTAATAAATTAATTGTGATGTAGGGAACCTAGAAAAAGTTTTTTTTTTTTGGCGAAGCGGTTACAAAACCTAACATAAGTAGTCAGGAAAAAATATGATTTCAAAGGAATTCTTATCATAGTCTAGAAAATATTACAATTAATTTGAAAGCTTTATTTTCGATTTGGTTGTACATTTTGCGAACCAAGAAATAGTTTTTCTCACGAATCGGTTATGTAATTTTATCTCAGAATCCAAGGTATGCTAAGAAAATATTTGAAATTAAATCGAAATTTTTTTTAGTTTTATATTTTGTTATAAATTAATTGATCACAATTCATCAGAAGGGAACCAAGAATCATTTATAAATTTTAACTTAACAAGTTATAAAAGAAAACGGTTATAAAACCTTACACAAGTAGTCGGAAAAAATGTGAGTTCAAAAAATTTTTTATCATTCAGAAAAAATAAAAACTAAATTGAGAAACTTTTTTTTAAATATGGTTGTAAATTGTGCGAACGAAGAAAAGGAGTTTCTCACGAATCGGTTAACCCATGCAGCCAGAATGTGGTTTAGAGAAAGCAGAATTAAAAAAAAATAATTGCAAAATAGTTTAAAAGCTTTTTTTTTATTATAACTATTTTTTTTACTATTGCTATATATTTTTATCTAGTTTTTTAAGTGCAGGGTTGTTATAGAAAAAAATTATTTAAAAATATTGAACGTTACATTATTAACCAAGTAATAGGTACAAAACAAGTTACTAAGATTGGTTTTTCTTTGATAAATTATTTGGATGACCTTGGTGCAAGCCAGAACCATCAGTCAGAACTCCCCCATTATCGTCTTCAGTCCTTACCCAATATTTAGGATTAAGCATGCATCATGAACCCAAGAAGCTTTGAAAATTAGAAATTTTTTTTTTTTTAAATGAAGAGTACCATTAAAATCTCTTAACTTAAGGAACCCAACATGAACCCAAAAAGCTTGTAAAACTATCAAGTTTTTTTTTTTTTATTGTACTAAGCTAAGCGTACCTTTAAAATCTCATAACTAAGGTAACCCAATTTAAAAATTGTTGTCTTATATTTCCCATAAAAAATATTTCAGAAAATCAGACTTTGACTTTTATTTTTAATAGAACACTAATTTATTCTTAAATATATAAGCAAGTAATTAATTTTGAAAAAACGTGAATCCTCATATTTTATTATCTATAACTCGATATGACGAGTGGCTATTTGAAATGGCTATATCTAGAAGTCCCTTCAATTACCATTAAGTGGATGTTAAAAAACGTTTTGCCAATTAAACAAAACTGTCAATTGTTAATAATAATAAAAAAAATATCTTTATGGAAATGATTGTACATATTGGCGGCACATCGAAAGTACTTATTAAAAAATGTTATTTAATAATATATAATATTATACACCAGAACCCAAGCCGGTTTTTGCTCAGTCAAAGTCTAGATGTCTTACGGAACGTAGTGTCGCTACTCGAACCTAATTTAAAATTAAAATTTTATGCACTTACTAGTTAGTACAAGTAACTAACTAGAAGAAAACTGAGCACATATTGGAAACTCAAATGTTATTGTGCTGATTCCGAGAATAAAATAAAATAGCGCGCATTTCTCAATTATCGATTCAGTTTGAAGTGCTTCGCGTAGCAGGCAAGACTTACACACAGCAGCTGTGCGCCCAAAGGGATATATCATATTATATAGTATATATATATTGTATATATATAGCAATATATATAATGCGTTATTTACTAGCAATCGTTTGCAGCCTGTTGGCACTGAGCGTGGAAAGTGCGCCGAGTGATGCAAAATATTTATCAGGTAAAGAGTTTACTCAAAATATTACGCATACGCAACGTTGAACCTTATGCATTCCATATGGCAGTTGACGATGTGCCCAAATGCACGGAAGGCGATGACCATGTTACTGATTGCATAAAGAAAATTCTGAATATAATGATACCACGTCTTAAGGATGGCAATCCGGAGCTAAAGATGCTGCCCTATGAACCCTTCGTACTAAATCGCACCAGTTTTCAATATGCCAGTGGTCCTGTCAACGGACGCATCACTGTGCGTAGTGCCAAGATCTATGGCTTCTCTAGTCTTAGGTTTACGGATATTTCGTTGAAAGTGGACGGCGATAAGGTCAAAGTGCGTACAGTGTCACTTATGCCCAAGATGAACATTTTGGGCAAGTACAAAGCGGATATGCAGGTCAATACGTTGCAGCTAAAGCCCAAGGGCGATTTCAATGTAACGCTGTGTAAGTGGTTTGTGTCCAAGCTAAGTGTATGGTTGTTGTATTGACTTGAGCGCTTCTATTGCAGATGACGTAGAAACGACTGCGGTGACCGATGGTGAAATTTATAAAAAGAATGGTCAAAGATTTTTGCGTCTAACCAGCTTAGACGCGAATCCTAAAATTGGTGATTTGACCATCAAGGCCAATGGCATTTTTGCGGATCCTACTTTGGGTAAGTTTGTTTTTATATCGCCGTATTAGGTTCAGTGGCTTAAAGGAGGAAAATATCAGCATTGCTAAAAACCTTTAAATCAAGAGAAGTCTAAAGAGTATTTCTAGCCCTGAGAATTAGACTTTAAAAATTTTCTTAAATGTTTAGAAATAAAATCTATTGCCAACATATACGTGGGTTCGCGAAAAATTTTTAAGGGAGTCTAAATTTCATATCCATTTCTGGTTGCGCAGAGTACAGAGTCCCCGATTTTCGTAGTCCGCACCTGCTTAAGAAGACTTGGGATATGGGGCAATGAAAGTATCGAAAAACTTAGCAAAAGAATTTCGTTAACCTTGTTAGGTTTTTGTATGGTTAAGTCAAGTCACTGCATTTTTATTTTGGCGTGACGTTACGGAAAAATATTAAAAAAGAATAAAATATAGTAAATTTAAAAAAATTAAAAACACATTGTGTAAAAAGACTAAAAATTAAAAAAAATTGTGTATAAAAAAAGGTATACAAAATTTAAAATTTCGGTCTCACCTTTTAAAAGAGATCAGAAAAACCATTCATGGCGTTTCGTCCAAATTTCGATTACATTTCTGATTGAGTAGAGTGCAGAGTCCCTAGTTTTCGTAGATCCGCACCTGGTCAAGAAGATATGCGATGTGGGTGGCTGAACTGCAAGTAATAAAAATTTGTCAAAAGAATTTCGATAAAACGGGTTAGATTTTTGTATGATAAATAAGTTAAGTCAAGTCAAGGTATTTTCATATTGGCGTGACGTTACGACGAAATACTATCAAAAAATAAAATACTAAAAATTTAATACACATTATATTTATGAAGAATTTATAAATTTTTTTTTTTAATTAATGCTAATTCAAGGCACTTTTGCTTGGCGTGACGTCACGACAAAATATAAAATAAAAGGCTAAAAATAAAAAAAAAAAATAATTTTTAAAAAAGGTTTACAAAATTAAATTAAAAAAATTCGATCTTATCTTTTAAACGATCAGAAAAATTCTTAATGGTTTTATGTTATAAAAAAATTAAGTGGATTTTGATTCAGTTTACAAAATCACAAAAATTTCTGGGAATTCAGCAAAAATTATTTTATTATTAGGATTTATTATAGAAATTAAATCAAAACACTTTTCTGATTTCCTTGGAGTGACGTTAAGCAAAATATTAAAAAAAAATTTTTTTAAAATAACTATAAAAAATGCTACCAAAAATTAAAAAAATCGATCTTATCGTTTACAAGCGATCAGAAAAACGCGTCATGGCTTTACGTTATAAAAAAAATAGTCGATTTTGATTCAGTCTACAGAATCACAAAATTATGGCGTGACGTTACGACAAAATGTGATGAAAAAATAAATCACACAAAATTAAAAAAAAATTAATTTATATAATTTTAATTTAGAAAAGAATTTTTAGTTAATGCCAATTCAAGGCTTTTTCATCTTAACGTGACGTCACGACAAAATTTGAATCTAATCTAAAAAAAAACATTAAAAAAGTAAAAAAAATTTAAAAAAATTCGAGCTTATCTTTTAAAAGAGATCAGAAAAACTATTCATGGCTTTATGGTATAAAAAGGATGAAGTTGATTTTGATTCTGTTTACAAAATAACACAAATTTCTGCGAATTAAGCAAAGATTATTTTATTATGATTTTTTATAGAAATTAAATAAAAAATTCTTTTCTGATTTTTTTATAAGCCTTGGAGTTACTCTAGTTTTCGTTAAACATTTTTTGTTTTAATTATGGCAATTCCTTGGCGTGACTTTACGACACAATACGAGAAAAAAGTGTAAAAATTCAACAACAAAAAATTCATATAAAAATGTAAAAATTCGATTTTACCGATTTAAAGACATAAGAAAACTATTCAAAGCGTTACTTTATAACAAAATTTAGTAGTTTTTGATTTGGTTTACAAATTCAAAAATATTGAATTTTGAAAAAATTATTTTATAATGATTTTTGATAGAAACTGATTCCAAAATCTTTTCTTAAGAGTCCGTTTTATTGTTTTAATTATTTAAGTCACGAAAAACCAAACTTTAAGATCTACTGCTTACAGAAATAGAGTTTTTAAAAAAGAAGGTAAAACTCGATATTGCATGGTAAACTAATTCTTCATTATGATTTTTGATAGAAATTAAATCAAAAAAGCTTTTCTCAAGTTTCCGTTGACCATTTTTTTTTAAATATTTTGTTGTTTTAATAATTTAACGAAAGAAAAACAAAACTTTTAGATCTAGTGCATAGAGAAATTGAGTTTATAAGGAAAAAGATGGTAAAACTCGGCAAAAAAAATTCATACATACGCATATACAGCAAAAAAAGTTTGAGGATACTTTCTATTTACTTTTTACAATTTGATGTACCGGGCGTTTAAAATTCTTTGTTAAGATTTAAGATATAGTAAAGTATTCCTTATAATAATGGTAGTATATAAACGATTTATTCTGCACAACTTTAAGCGAAGGAGTTAAAACTTATTTTTCTTCTTATATATCTGCTGATTCTTTTTCAAACGATTATTTCTGCACAACTCTAAACTAAGCAGCTAAAATAATTTTACTTCCTATAAATACTCTAATTCTTTTTCAAATCTTTCCTTACTCCGCAGATGATCTTATTCTGAACGTTGCCAATCAGTATTGGAAGGATATTTATGGCGTAATGCTGCCCGAAACACGTCTTCTCTGGCAGCCCATGTTGATGCGTATGCTTAACGAGGCTTTGGAATATGTCCCCATAGATCAATTTGTTGCAGACCCATAGTAGCATCTACTGTGATTTTAACTTTTTTAATGTACATACTATAAACAAATAAATGTAGCTTTGTTTACCCCATAAAAAGAAAAACAAAAAAAAACCTCGCTCGCAACGATTAACGCATAGAAATGACCCTGTTTATATTGAATTACCCGTAATTAAATTGCTGTTTGCCAATCAATTAGTAAATCATTCTAATAGATACAAATCAATTATAAATATCAAATTTAATGGGTTAATTTTATGACGCCCTTTCTTTATAAAGCGCAATTGATAATTATCTCGGGGGAAACAAAACAAGTTTGATTTGTTTTGCTTGCGATTTCAGTGCGATTTCATGCCCCAGTTAGCCGGCAAAATTGAATGCGTTAAATGATATTTCAAAATGGACACTGGTTGTTAATGGGTTAAATGATATAAAAGTGACCTTGAGGTGCGTGTGGGACGCGTCACACAAACAGCTGTTCAACATGGGGAAATTATGCCAAGCCAAGTGGCGCCACAGTTTGGCAAGCACTGCGCTGACGCATTACAATTGTGCGTCATGCTAGGTAAGTTTAGTTTGAAGATGATTGAAAATGTGCGTGTAAAACTGTAAGAAATTAACTTTTTTTTTATGAGATTATTAGATTCTAAAGTTTTTTTATCTCAGTGGTTCCCATTTTTAAATGTATTAATTAATTTTTTTATTCAAGAGCTAACTTATAATTAAGATAAAACTATAAACTTTTTTAAACTCATAATAAATGAACACAAAAAGTGTTGCATCCGCACGCAAAAATTATAATGTTGCTTAAATATTATATAAACAAATACATGACAATAATCATCATTGCATAAATTCATCATTAAAGTTTTCTGAATTGTTGATCACAATTGTATACGATTTGCAATATGGCGGACCAATTTTTTTTGATGTGATAAAAATTTGCTTAAAAACGTTTATGGGATTGTTGATTACCATTCTCCTTTAAACTTTTCAAGATTTAAAATCACAGATCAAGCTTCATTTTTCATTGTAATAAAACTTATATGTAATATTTTTACAATAATGGAAGGTGAATAGATAGCTCAATTCTGTTCGCCATATTGGATGCGCCATCTTGGATTAATTGCAGAATCGTGATAAGCGACCATAAAAAATTTAATGTATACTTTTTATATTAGAATTAAATAAACTTCTTGAAACTTGGTAAACCAGACTTACACATTTTATAAAAAATCAAATTTTTTTCTATTCTGATAACATTTGAATCCCATTTTGAATCTTGAAAATCTGTTAAAAGATTTGTAATTAAAGAGATTAAGGACTGATAATCCTTAAAACTTTGTCTGCCATTTTGAATTTTCAGAATCTTTAAAAAGATTTGGAATCTAGAACGGATAGTCCTTCAAGAGAATGGTATGAAAATTGTTTCCAAAAATGAATTTCACTCACTTTTGGTATTTTTCAGAGGCCATAGAGAGATCAAATGGAATTTTACGATGATTTGGTCTCTTTGCATCGTCGATATCAATAAGGACGGAATACAAATTGTTTCCAGAAAAACTATGTCTGCTATTTTGAGCTTTAAGAATCTTTTAAAAGATTTGTAATTGAAGACACTTAGGACGGATAATCCTTCAAGAGAATGCTATGAAAATTGTTCCAGAAATGAATTTTACTCACTTTTGGTCTTTTTCAGCGGCCATAGAGAGATCAAAAGGAATTTTCCGATGATTTGGTATCTCTGCACAGTCGATATCAATAAGGACGGATAATCCTTCACGCGAATGCGATAAAAATGTTTCCAGAAAAACTTTGTCTGCTATTTTGAATTTTGAGAAATTTTTAAAAGAATTGTAATCGAGACACTAAGAACGGATATCCTTCATCAAATTATTTCCAGAAATGAATTTCCTGACTTTTGGACTTTTTTTAGAGGCCTGAGAGAAAGATTAAATCGAATTGGACGATGATAATGGTGTCACTGGACCGTCGATATTAATCATTAAATTTTGGTAATCGGAGGTTATAAAAACGTTTAAATTTTGAGCATTTTGAGAGCGAAATGTGATGAAAAGTGCTTTCAGAAAAAATGTTTACTCTCTTTTGCTCTTTTTCAGAGGCTAAAGAAGAGAGATCAAATGGAAATTTTACGATCATTTGGACTCTCTGCACAGTCGATATCAATCATTAAATTTTGAATATCGGAGGTTGTAAAAGTGTGGAAAGAATTTGTTGAAAGTGATGGCAACACCATCAAATTTGGATTTACCACATCACAACGGAGACCAGGAAGCAAAAACTTTTCATAGAATTGGCAATGCTATATCATAAAGCCTTTTTTCAACCACTATTTAATCATTTTAAAGACACAATGACGCTTCGCCTTTTGGACACCGGAAACGATTGAAGTTTCAAGTACAATGACGATTTTTCATTTCAAATCATTTACAGAGATAAGAATTTCTTTTTACTTTAGTAATAGTTTTAAGGCACCTATAATGCCGAAGCCAAAAAAGTCCAATATGAACCCCTTAGTTTTACAATAGTTGATACAGTTTGATGATTAATAACAGTTTGAGAGTCACATTGTAATTTTACTTATTGAGCATTAAACTTGTCAAGGTCTAATAATCTTACCCAAAGATTTGTACACATAAAAAATCCCAGCTACAAGTTGAAATAAGTCATATATTTTTATATATCCCATTAAAACATTTTAAATAGATTGTACATATGTGCAAAAGTATATAATGTGTTCATATTGTGATGAAGTTTTTAAGCAAACTTTTTGTTTTATAGCGCTACACCATAAATCAACTTTTTATATCATATTTATCATTATTATTAGCTGTTGGGAAGTTATGTGACTTGAATGTAAAATGAGCATCGAGTAAATTTTATGTCTATGTTTATTTTAATTTCTAATAAATATGCAGATCACATAGAAGAAATGGAGATAGGTATATACTGTAGACATATCATTATATTATTTTATTTTTCTGTATATTTTGAACACTTGCCAAATTCTGTAAGCGTGCCATTTGGGAAATTCTAAAGAGTAAGTAAATAAATTTACTTTAGGAATTACAATAGACTACAAAATATTTGACTTTAAGATGACGAAATAAGGATTTTGGATGAGGTTAGATGTTCCAAGAAAACATAGAAATGCCCATTTTTTTTAATATGTTGATTCTCCAAAAAGTTAATCAATTAAACATGGGACGTTTCTTAAAAATATAAAATTAATTATACTTAACAGTCATATTCACTAATTTTATGATTATTTTACCTATATCACATAGAATTATTTTGAAAATTAAGAAGTTTCTTCCTTATTGTTGTAGGAAATTTTCAGTATTTTTAAATGAAACAAATTTTGTTTTTGATTAAATCTACAAAAATTAAGTAAGCTAAAATTCTTGCTGAGTGCCTAGTTGGAAGAGGATGAGATGAATATGAGATGAGGTTAAATGAGATGAGGATGTAGATGAGGATGAGATGAGGATGAGATGAGGATGAGATGAGGATGAGATGAGGATGAGATGAGTGATGAGATGAGGATGAGATGAGGATGAGATGAGGATGAGATGAGGATGAGATGAGGATGAGATGAGGATGAGATGAGGATGAGATGAGGATGAGATGAGGATGAGATGAGGATGAGATGAGGATGAGATGAGGATGAGATGAGGATGAGATGAGGATGAGATGAGGATGAGATGAGGATGAGATGAGGATGAGATGAGGATGAGATGAGGATGAGATGAGGATGAGATGAGGATGAGATGAGGATGAGATGAGGATGAGATGAGGATGAGATGAGGATGAGATGAGGATGAGATGAGGATGAGATGAGGATGAGATGAGGATGAGATGAGGATGAGATGAGGATGAGATGAGGATGAGATGAGGATGAGATGAGGATGAGATGAGGATGAGATGAGGATGAGATGAGGATGAGATGAGGATGAGATGAGGATGAGATGAGGATGAGATGAGGATGAGATGAGGATGAGATGAGGATGAGATGAGGATGAGATGAGGATGAGATGAGGATGAGATGAGGATGAGATGAGGATGAGATGAGGATGAGATGAGGATGAGATGAGGATGAGATGAGGATGAGATGAGGATGAGATGAGGATGAGATGAGGATGAGATGAGGATGAGATGAGGATGAGATGAGGATGAGATGAGGATGAGATGAGGATGAGATGAGGATGAGATGAGGATGAGATGAGGATGAGATGAGGATGAGATGAGGATGAGATGAGGATGAGATGAGGATGAGATGAGGATGAGATGAGGATGAGATGAGGATGAGATGAGGATGAGATGAGGATGAGATGAGGATGAGATGAGGATGAGATGAGGATGAGATGAGGATGAGATGAGGATGAGATGAGGATGAGATGAGGATGAGATGAGGATGAGATGAGGATGAGATGAGGATGAGATGAGGATGAGATGAGGATGAGATGAGGATGAGATGAGGATGAGATGAGGATGAGATGAGGATGAGATGAGGATGAGATGAGGATGAGATGAGGATGAGATGAGGATGAGATATGGATGAGATGAGAATGAGATGAGATGAGAATGAGATGAGAATGAGATGAGGATGAGGATGAGATGAGGATGAGATGAGGATGAGAAGAGGATGAGATGAGGATGAGATGAGGATGAGATGAGGATGAGATGAGGATGAGATGAGGATGAGATGAGGATGAGATGAGGATGAGATGAGGATGAGATGAGGATGAGATGAGGATGAGATGAGGATGAGATGAGGATGAGATGAGGATGAGATGAGGATGAGATGAGGATGAGATGAGGATGAGATGAGGATGAGATGAGGATGAGATGAGGATGAGATGAGGATGAGATGAGGATGAGATGAGGATGAGATGAGGATGAGATGAGGATGAGATGAGGATGAGATGAGGATGAGATGAGGATGAGATGAGGATGAGATGAGGATGAGATGAGGATGAGATGAGGATGAGATGAGGATGAGATGAGGATGAGATGAGGATGAGATGAGGATGAGAGGGGATGAGATGAGGATGAGATGAGGATGAGATGAGGATGAGATGAGGATGAGATGAGGATGAGATGAGGATGAGATGAGGATGAGATGAGGATGAGATGAGGAGAGGAGAGAAGAGACTAAATGCGATGAGATGGATTTATTGAATAAGAAAACTATTTTTAAAAAATTATGATCTATAGGTTTAAAAATTTCACTTTTTAAACTACTTTTTTAAAAAAGAAACATGCTTGAATTTTAAAGTAGTCAATGAGTTTTTTCCATTTCCAACATTTCTTATGTCATTCCTTTTTAAAACCAATTCTGACATATTTTTGTATAGTCATTTTGTGTTATTATTACTTAAGCGTAAAGCCTTAAAAATTTTAACCACGTGCCTTCAACTCTGCGGTTTCCCAGACAACCTTGAAAATTTAAGTGCTGGGCGACACCTTAAAACTACTTAAGTATTTGAGCTGCTTTTTAAGCGTGAAATTTGAAGTTGTGGAAGATTTATTTTTCTGGCCTAAATTTTAGAAGTAGTGAAAATATTATGTGCAATGCTTGCCAAACTGCATATGTCATTTGTATAAATACATCTGTCAAATGAAATAATTGCAGTTGACAGATTTCTCGTATTTATTAACTGACATTTTTGCGGGTGAAGTTGATTTATTGACAGCTGTCATCATCTGCTTATAGAACTATGTGAGCTGCATGAGAAAACAGTTTGGCAAGCACTTGGCTAAAACAACTTTTTCTGGGAGTGTACTGACTGACGCTTATTAATAACTTTAAGTGTTTAGACCAAATAGTTTTTTAAACGTTTTTGAGACTAACAAGGGAAATGACTTATTAAAAACTACAAAATAATAGGTATTTTAAAATAGCTTGAATGGCTTTGTTTCTATGTGGATTTAGGGTTGTTGACTTCTAATCTGGCCATGGTTTTTATCAAAACAACTTCAAGTTTTAGACGTACGCAATTCTTTTTAATTGTTTTTTTTTTTGTATTTGTGCACATTTAAAAATTAAAATTGTTTAGTACTATAACATGTTATTTAAATAAATAGCTCAACATTATTTCCTGTATCTCCTACTGGAGAATTTGTTTATTGTAATACTGTTGTTGAAATCGTGAAACGTGCCGTAATTTTGATACACTCCCGGTAGTGCGACTACACTCCCTTCCCTTGGAGAGCGGCTGGAAGCAGTTCCCTTATCCTTGTAGTCGAAGGCGAAGAGAAGAACGCTCTTTCAAAAAATTACCCCAATCTAAGGCGGATCATCATACGCCGATAGATGCATGATCGAGGGGGTGCTCGGTCGCTAGTATGCGGACTTTGGATACCTGTCAACCTCAAGTTTCAAAACTTGACTTCCCACGGCATCTTGGGACGTCCCGTGCGCCACATCCCCACCCCGAGTATTCAATATACATGGATTCTTCAATTAATTCTGAGGAGTTTCATGACACTCTAAAAGCACCACCACAATAGGAAATCTACACGGCGACCTCTATTTGTACCGCTACGGCTGATGTGCCGCAACCAGCGACCCCCCTAGTAGTGCTGTTGGGCCTACAAAAGGGACTCGGGTTCAACCACCTGAATTTGTTCAGGTACAGCCGGTACTTCTTCAACCGAAAGGACCGCTTCTTTATCGGCAGCTCGAGGTGTCGGCTTCTAGCTCCGAGGAAGAACTCCTGGTCTCTGACGGTGATGACAATGTGAGTGTAGTCTCGCAGAAGTCGTCTGGCACCACTATCGGAGCCACCCTCCAGACCCTCAATCTGGAGACAGAGCCTTGCTTCGAAAGGCTGAGCTTCCGCGAGACTCTCAGGGTCGCTCTTCGCAAAGGACTCTCCAGAGCAGACGCTCTTGCTTCCGTCAAATCGGCAACCCCTGCGACACTGGTCAAGAGAAGCCGATCCGACTATAAGTCGCCATATACGGCGAAACAAGCAAACTCATGTTGAGTCAAACAAGATGTCCTACAGCAGCGCAGCCAAAGGCATTTCATCTCAAACACCTCTTACCTCCGAGCAAATGGCTCGGATCAAACAGACGATTCTCGATGTCACAATCGAATTCGCTGGTGATGCGACACCACAGTTCGAAGGATGTGTCCTTCGCTCGAACTGGTTGTTGTTGATATGTGCGAATGAACCCACAGGTGCGTGGGTTCACAACAACATCTGCAATATCAAGAGCAAAGTGGCTCTAGATATCAGTTTTATGTCTGAGGAGGAGTTTCCCCAATCACATGCTGTTCGAGGATATTACCCCAACAGCTCTGTCAAATGATAGGGTTCTGGCTATTATAAACGCGCAGACCCTCTATCAACAGGTGGTGAAACTGGTTGAGCACGTCTACTATCAATTTGGGAAGGTTAAACTTAGTCTTAAGGGTAGTGGCCCTAAGACCGTTGAACCTTCCCAAACGGAGCAGCTTGCAACCGCCTCCACCACCACCCCAGGGGCACCCTCCATTGATACAACTGAGAAAGCTGTAGTGGCCTCAGTATCCTAGGTACCACGAATCCGAATAAAATAAAAAAATAAAAAGATAACACGATAACACTAGTTTACACAAAAAGTGATTTTATGGCAATTCCGTGTCGAGAAACACAAAATGGCAAACGAAGAAGCTTGACTAAAAGTATGATTTAGTGAAAATTAGAACTTTGGTATTTTACGTTCATGGTTCCATATCATCTACAGTTTCTATCAGATTTCGAAGATCTTAGACTTGAAATATTCGTCAAAGAAAAGAAATCTTTTTCATCTTAAAGCTGAACATTATTTTTAACAATTTTTTTTTCGCAAATTTTAACAATTTAAATGCGTACCAAAAAGGGTAAATTTCAAAAATAATCAAAAATTACACCTTTTTTCGACTTTGGTTGCTTGTAACTTCGATAATTTTTACTTAATCTGTGCATGTATATACATGGAAAGACCATGTCAATATCTTTTGATCTAATCGTTTTCCATTGCGACAATTTTATTCAGGAGATATTAACGTAATAACGTAAACTAGTGTAATCAATAAAAATAAACACGGCTAGTAGCTCTTTTATATATGTTAAAATCATAAAATCGAAGAGTTCGACCTGAAATGTGGTGCATATTTTAATTTCTGCCCATATTTAATTCAAAAGAAATCTGTTTTTTCATTCCGCATGCTGCATCTCCATCACAAGTCACTTTATAATGGTTATAAATCCCAATATTTCACCTATCTACCACTTGACACACAGCGCAGTGCTTGTAAAACTGTGTCTCGTTCATCACAGTTGTTCTCAAAAGCGCGCGCGACTGCGCTGAAGCGGCAAAAAAAGCTTTGCTCGTTGGCAAAAGCTTCGTCGGCAAAGTTGCGCCTGCTGCTTGTGCTCTCTGTCGCTCTCTCCCTCTCTCTCAAAGCCTTCGTTGTGTGCATTTTGATACGAAAAAATTGTAATTTTTTTTTTGTTTGTTTTTGGACAACGCGCTTGGAAAACTTTTGGTTTGAATTAAGCGAAGGCTGGAAACTATAAATAAACGTGGCTCGCGCTCATTTTAAGATTTGCAAGCGACGCGTCGTTAACGAAGTAACAAACGCAAAAAAAGACTTAAACCGTCAACGGTTGTTTTTCGAACAGAAGGTTTTTTGTATTTGGCAATTGACAAGTCTACAAGTGTGTGTGCAAGTACGTGTGTGTGTGTGTGTTGAGTCCATTTGCAATTGCAGCAACAATTGCAGTTAACCGAGAAAACGCCAAGCACACTTTGTGTGTGTTATAAATTCGTGTAGAAATAAAAGTGAAGCCGGTTTTCAGAAATTACGCAAAGGAAAAAATTGTTAAAACAATATCAAGCGCAAAAAAAAAAAATATTACCGAGTTGCAGTGTCTGTCTCAGTGTGTGTGCGTAAAAAAACTATATTTAAGCAGAGCTCCAAAAATAGTCAAATCAATTAAAACAAGTTTACTTTGAAAATCTTACAACAAATAAGAAATATGCAACGTTTGAGCTTTTTACTGCTGGCCATAGTTGCCATCACACTCGGAAGTGAAGCTGCGGCAGCTGCCACACCAACGGCTACCCCCAGCGTTTTTAGTGGCAGCCAGCAGGAGTACATTGTATCCACCGCTTATCCAGCTGATGCTGCTGACGACGATGTGGTTGTGGTTTCGCCTGGTGCTGCTCCCAGCGATTTTGATGGCTTGGAATTCGCGGCAAGTGAGTGGGCTAACAGAGTAATTATGCAACAACAACAAGAACTTGATATTCAAAAAGTGAAATGAAAAATGGCAGCAGCCTGGCTCAATGGCTGCCTGGCTGAGAGTGTGGCATGAAAATGAAAACAAGTTTGTCGTCCAAGTCTTTTGTATGCGCGCCTTTGCCAATATTGGCAATGGGAAATGTCGTTTGTTAGTTTAATGAATTGCAATTTGCAAATGCATTTGTTGTTAATGTTACAATTTATGATCCACCATTATGCATACAACATAGTTGCTGCTCCACGGATTTATTATAATAATTTGTTGCCTTCTTTGATTTTCGAATGCACTTTAAAACGTGTCTTGCATTTATTGTCGGAAATGAATTGAGTCAGGAATTTGCATGCAAAGTTGTTTCCTTGATTAGTTCTGGGTTTCCGCGTTTTGTCTGACTAGGAGTGGTTGGATGAAGTTATTCACAGTAGGATTTCTGACTGATTGGAATGAGCACTTGGAAAAAAAGCTTGACGGATTACAGCTGGAAAGTTTTTAAGTCAGATATTTAGTTTTGAAGTATGACGTCCCTGCAGCGTCATTTTACTCTATGCGCCCCTGCTAACTAGCAAGCCTTTTAACTTTAATATTACGTATACGTACTGTTAATTATAAAACGCCCCAATTTCTACTCTAAGTGAGCTTTCCAATTTTTTATACATTACATAAAAAAATGTAGTTTGCGGTTTGTGGCTTTTGTAATTTTGAATCAATTTTCCGCCCAAGTGCTTTAGATTCGGATGCCAGACATATGTTTAAGCCAAATTTAAGCAAAACAATAGAGCTGGGCATCGATTCTATCTTAAATCGATTTAATCGATTCTTTTTTTCTGACACGGTATTGAGTATTGACAGTATTTTTGTGAGAGTCGATAATTTTGAGACATGTATGTAGTATATTATAGAGGTTCAATTTGAATGGGGCAGAAAAAGTTTTGGGGCTCTTAGCGATTTTAAATCTTTACATCATTTTAAGTATTTCTGTCAAGCTGGGTCTAAATTAATTTCGAGTCACATAATTTTCAAAATAGGTTTTATAGGCCAGAAAACACTATTTTCCTCTAGCCAAATGTTTATTTTGGGCTTTTAAAAAATTTTTTTTTTTATAATTGTCAAAAGATCTAAAAAAAAAAATCAAATGAATTGTTACTTAATTTTTATTTATTCTCTTCTTAAGTTTTGAATCAAAAAATATAAGTTTTTTACTGTTTTTATTAAGTTTTGAATTATTTTTTTCGTTATTGCGAATTATGGAAATAAATTTCGGTGAATTTTGTATAAATATACTTTTTTGTATACAGATTTCCTTTTCTGTTAATTTATGCGGTTTTAATTTGCTAATGCCTACCGTTTTTGTGAGATAAATCGGTTTTTTGAGAATCGGTCGAAAAGATCGATTCTCGAAATTAAAGATCCAGCCTGCTCACAAAGCAAGTGGTCAATGTGCTAGGAATTTCTTCGAAAACTTGAAAAATCTTTCAAGATGCTACTGACCCATAAACTTTTCAAGAAAAGGAAACACAAAAGCTTACAAAGGGGTCCAAAGATTGATTTATAGATTTATGGATTATTTCATTATTTTGAAGAGAATTGATCGTTTTGGCAGATTTCTGTTTAAGCCAAATTTCAACTTCAAGATACTGTCTAAATACCAGGAATATCTTTGCTTAACCAAATCTATACAGAAAGCTTTTAATAAGCAAAGTCAAATAATTTTTGACACACCCTTGATTATTTTTCTTACGTCTAAGTGTGAAAAGATTTAAAAAAAATTGCCATTGAAAAAATAAATTCTGTATTTGATGTTAGAGACGATTTTTGCAAGCATCCATAATATTTGATATTCTAATCTTGATTAAATTTACACGTAAATAAACTGCGCCGTATTTTGTGTAAATATTTAATAATAATGTGGAATGCAGGGTCAAGAATCACAATATTTAATCCGCCCCAAATTTCTTATGGATTAAGCCAAATAACTTTTAATAACTTATTTTTTGAATGCTTTAAAATATAAAAACTAAATTTTAAAGAGGTTTTTCTACAATTTACAACCAGGACTTATTGATAAGGTTTCCTATGAGCAACAAGATCTTTGCATCCTTACTTCCAACTTAATTAAAATATAAATAGAAAATTATTATTTAATTTTGTATTTCTTTATTTATATTTAGCTTGCCATTAAAATAAAAAGATTTAAAAAATAAAACGAGAAGAAAAAGATAAAATATAAAATAAGTTTTTGGAACGATTCTTATCGATTAAACAATTTGGATCCGCCCCAAATTTCTTATGGATTAAGGCTATTAAGGTTATTTTTAAAATAATAATTACAAATATAAAAAAGAAAATGTAAGAAAGAGCTTTCTATAATTTACGAACATGACTTGATGAAAATGCTTCCTATGAGCAACAATATCTCTTAGTATTTTGTTTCAACTTGATCAAAAAAAAAAAATATTTTCGATATATTGAATGTAATTATAATTTTTTCATTCCTTTTGATTATTAGGCAGCCGTTAAAACAAAAAGATTTAAAAAATAAAATCAGAGCAAAAGGTAATCGATGAAAAAAAAAAGATTCTTTACTAAGCAACTTATTGAATCAAGAAAAACATCTATCTTGGCTTTAATCTTAATAAAATTAGTGAATTTATTTTACTTGTTAAAAAAAAATAGATGCTATTAAAAATAAGAAAATCCGATCAAAATATGAACTTTAAGATTTGCAGCCAGATTTCTCGTCATCTGGCAAACTTAGTTGTGAGAAAGACTTTAAAATAATAAAGATAATAATTTTTGGATATATTTCTTTTTTTAATGAAAGTTAGAAAATGTTTTACCCAATTTTTAAGTCGTGATGGACATTTCTTTGAAATTTCAAAGCAAGTTTTCTTATCAAGCCCGAATATTTCAATTTTCAAAATTAATCCCTATTCCGAAGTTACGGATCTTATTTGCCGACTATCAAGTGTCCTGTCGGTTTATTTGACAGCTTGATAATCATATTAAAACAAAAATTCACGATTTAATGAAATGCGTTCAAAAATAGGATTTAGATATCTTGAAAGACTGTATTTTTAAATTTGTATCTTCATTAGCCAATGAAAAATAAAAGTTTATATTATATAAAAATTCAAGCACATTGACAAAAAAATAATTTTATTTTTTGTCCATTGAAATAGTAAATCCGTTTATCCTAAATTCTAGTCCTCGTTTTTTGAACGACATATCCAATGCAAAACATTTTTTTATAAATTTTAATAATTCAAAAAATTCCTTTTCCAAGTTGTATAGTGTTTACTGTCTGTTTACTTAAATTATATATTCAAAATGACTTTTGCAATATATTTGCTGGTTGTTTTTTCAACTTCATTAAATCGTTCATTTGTATGCCAATCATAAACCTAAATAAAAACGAAACTTGAGTAAATAACTCATGACTCAACTCCGAAGTGTTTATAACAAAAGTTTAAGAACTGACAAATACTTCAAAAAAATCTTTTTATATGAAGATTCATATGACATGAACAAACAAAACTTGCAAGACTTAAAAAAATCTTCGAAATTAATTTTTTTTAATTTCTTTTTATTGGCATTTAATTTTATATTATTTTCCAGTATGTAACATTTTTTGAGTTTTTTTTTAAATAAAAACTTTTCTTTTCTACATTTAAATTTTTTTTTTTAATTTTAATTCCAATTGGATCGTAACATTACATTCAAAGATTTCTTTTATTGGCATGTTATGGAAAGAGTGTCTAGTGTCATGGGAATTCTATTCTATGTGTCGGGACTGTGAAAGATCATATTAGAATGGCAATTCATTTTGGAAATTCTAATTTAACCAGACCAAAGGAAATTTGTAGAAAAGTGCAGCAGATCGCCTGGATAGCAAAAACATTTCATCTTAGAGACATTATAGTCCTCCTCAATTTCCTAAATCGTTCTCCCGTAGAAGAAAGCTTCACATAAATCATATAGAAATTGTGAAACTGGCGGATCCACGGGGATAATTTTCGGGTCCGGATCCCCCCAATCTTTCGAAAAATGGGTTGAAAATCTGTTGCGATTTCAGATATACATACATAATCTTCGAAGTGAAGAGTCCCCAAGACCAAATCTTAATTAAATGGTCTGATTAATTTAATAAAAAATTTGTGGTACTTCCAACAAAAAAAAAAAATAAATAAATAAATAGAGGCATATTTATCGTAAAAATTGAGCGATATTTAAAATATCCGTACTGTTCAAATTTAATAAAAGTATGAATTTTCGAAAACCTAGAGGCCGAGGCATTGTTTTCCTTTCGAGTATTTCAAATATTTAACAGATATTCTCAGAGCCTTCGATTACACAAGTTTCACGAAAAAGAAACCTTTTTAAAAAAGTGTTTTTAAGGGAAATTTTGGGTCGAGAATCTCAAAAATACTAACCTTATTTTTTTCTTAAGCTCCGTTTTCGAGATTTTTTTCGAAAAACACGTTTTAGGGCATATGTTTCAGCTATTATCTTGAAAGCAAAATTTTGTATCATTAATAACGATGATCAGATCAGATCAAAAAGGTTAAGAGCACAATGATATATAATATGTTCTGATTAAGAAACAAATATTGAAGTTATAAGCAACTAAAATCTAAAAAAAATTGTAATTTTTCACAATTTTTCAAAATTATAAATTTTAAGCTTGCTTTTTATTAACAAAAAAATATTTTTAAATCTTTTTGAATCTAAGATCTTTAGAATCGGGTAAGAATTGTATAAAAAATAGATTTATAAATTTTAAATTTGCTATTTATTAATGAAAAAATATTTTAAAAAGTTTTTGAGTCTAAGATCTTTCAAATCGTGTAAGAATTGTAGACACTATGGAACTATGTACGGAAGTTCCGATCCCACCTCAAAAGTTAGACATTTTGTATTTTTTGAACCATTTTGTCGAGACTTTAAAAAAACATTCGCTTGCTCATAGAATGCTTTTGTTAGGTACTGGTAGCATTATCCTAAAAGTGGATCGTTTTCATCAATATATTAACCTTCTATATGTTTCAGAAGGTTTTAAGGGACATGCATCCTGATCAGGCCAGACGAGAGGGGGTGGAACGGGGACTTTTCCCCAGGGTCCGGAGCTCTCGGAGTGGCCCGAATTCGAGAGTTATTCGTGATCTCATACTTTTCACAATTATACGTATTTTCATGAATTAAGAAAAATTGATAGGGGCCCGGATCCAAGATTTCCCCTGGGTCCTGGATTTCTTTATGGCCCTGATCCTGATAGAAATTAGGATCTTTAAAGACCTTAACTCTGCCAGAATTCTGTTTTTTGGAGTAAGAGTTGGAGCTAGAAAAGTTTCTTTGTTGGCTGAAAGTTTTGTATTAAAACTTACATAAAATATTGAACATAATCGTCTAATCTGGTACCCTGTTTACTACTTCGAATGGGTAGACCTCGTTTTAAGCGGAATGTTTAAGCTCTAATTTTTCTATAAACACTCAACAAGTGCTTTAATCCGGCCAGCTGTTTATTTGAACATAGTTTCTTTTCCTACTTACGAACAACCTTCAATATTTTATGCCAAACAATAAACCTAGATTTCATAAAAAATAAGTAAATAAAATATAAAAAGTAAACAAAAAATAAAGTAATTGTAGAAAATAACAAAAACGATGACTCAATAGAAATTAGCAAGTCGTTCAATTGGTGACTTGTAAATATTTTTAACACATTTTTGGTAGCAACAAATGTATATATATAAAAGCAAACAATGCCCTTTTGCTTTTTTTTAAGCGCCACTTGAACTTGACACATATTTATTGCAGTCACTGTGGTAAAAGTTATAAAACTTTTACAACAGCATTGCAGCTTGAAGGCAATTTGCTTACAGCTAGTGCTTGTCAAACTGTGTAAACAGTACCAATGCTTAAAAAACTGTGCAAATATAAATTCTCAGCTGTTAAATAAAACTTATGATGATGCAAAGTGTGAACGAAAAAATATGGAAAAATATACAGAAATATTAGTCGGCCAAAACAAATACAAACAAAACTAGCGATATACGTTAATATATTACCAATTGCATTAATTTAATCCACGCAAAAATGCTTTTTTTTCTCAATTTTTGATGCGGCTCTTGCGACAATAAAGTCTCTACAGCAAAGTCGAGGCATAAATTTACAAAAAAAAAGAAAAAAACCGGCTAAAGCTGCTAACTGAAGCTGCTGGCCAAGTTACTGGCCGCTCGAATTTCTCAAAAAAGCTGCAAACTGACCTACATCAATGCAAAAACGCGTAATGTGCGGCGACAATGCTGGGCCAGCTCTTTACATACTTTTGTGTACATATGTAAGTATATATACATATATATACAAACATATGCTTTGTTGTAATTGTAAAATTATCTTAAATTACGCAAAATGCTTGTATGATATAATATACTAGTAAATATATAAAGCAAGCAAAGAAGAAATCTGTAGAAATTTATTGACATTTGCGCTTTGCTGACTTGAGCAAACAAAAGACTTAGGCAACGAACTTTATTTTTTTAGTGCAAAATTTGCTTGAAATCGGGCAGTCAAAAAATATGTAATCTACACTTGACACCTGATCTTAAAACTAGTTATAGCAATTTTGTTGAATTTCGTTTTTGTTTCCACTTTTTGCGTGTCTAACCTTTGACATTGAACTTGCCAAAGTAAATTAGGGGGCTTACCCAAAAAAAAAAATGCCTCGGGCAGCCATGCGTTTGATTTTCACTAAATTCGTCATCTGACAACAAAAAAACGCTAATAGAGATAGTCTGCGTTTAAGCCAATTTGAAATTAGTCAAAGTCATGACATTTTTCCAGCTCTTTGTTAAGGTTAAGTACGCACTTTACCTAAATGCCAACTTTGGTTTTAATTACAAGCCGAGATTATAAAATAATTACAAATAGGCTGCTTCCGCTTTAAAAAGGCATTAAGATTTAATTTATCTTGGGTATTTAGTTTGTTGGTTAATAGTTAATCCTTTAGTGCTATATGGTGATGTAATTATATATGGTTCTAATTTTTTCTCAGAATTCTCAACAATAGACTCATTTTTTTTGTAAAAGAGCTCATATTAAATTTTTATTTTTATTGTCCAGCTAATTGACTACTTATACTAAATATTACTTGCAATAGTAAGAATTAAAAAACGCTTTAATAAATAGATAAGTATAGTAAATGGAAATTTATCAGAAGGATTATTATCATTCTTATTATACCCTGTACCGTATTGTACAAAGGGTATATTAAGATTAGTGCAAGCCGAAAATGTATGTAACATATAGAAGGAGACGTCGAAGACACCCCAAAGTTACCTAAAATATGATCATGGTAAGAGAAGTCGATATACCCATGTCCGTCTGTCCGTCTGTCCGTCTGTCCGTTTGAACGCCTAGATCTCAGAGATGGTAAGAGCTAGAGTCTACCAAACTTTCACATTACATCCCATATAATTCCATTCCTATAGAATTGTCTCCTGACAAGTTTATTTTATTTATTGTGATATCGGGGTTAAATTATATAGCTCCCATAGGGGTTTTTGAGACGACCTCGACGAAAAAAAAGTTTTAGATGGATAATTCGTTTGTTTATGAAGGTATCGTAACCAAATTTGCTATTCGAAAGTTTTTTATAGTTGCCAATCACTGTACCAAATTTCATCAAAATCGGTTGACTATATCATATAGCTCCCATAGGACCGATCGGCCAAAATAACTTTTTTAAATAAAAATTCGATATATTTCTGTTTTTTAATAAAGATATCGTAACTAGATTTGGCGTTTGGAAATGTTTTAGACCACTTAAGCAATGTACCAAATTTGAACAAAATCGGTTGACTATATCATTTAGCTCCCATAGGGCCGATCCTCCAAAAAATCGATTTTTTAACTAAATTTGTTGTGTTTCGTTTGTTTGTTGAGATATTGTGACCAAATTTGATATTCGTGAGTTTTTTATAGTTCCTCAGCACTGTACTAAATTTAATCCAAATCGGTTGACTATATCTAATAGCTCCAATAGGACCAATCGGTCCAAAAAGTTTTTTTATACAAATCCGATGTGTTTCATTTGTTTGTAAAGATATTTGAACTAAATTCAGCATTCATATCTTTTTTAAGGCATTTAATCAATGTGTCAAGTTTTATTGAAATCGGTTGACTATACCATATAGCCCCCATAGGAACGATTGGTCAAAAAAAATGTTTTTGTTAAAAAATTCTTCTGTTTTTGGTTTTTTGTGAAGAAACCGGATTTTATTGCAAGCAAGTGGTACAGGGTATCCCAAAGTCGCCCGAGCCCGACTTTATGTACCCCTTTTTTTTTATTAAATTGTAAGTTATAAGCTTTTAGTTTGTGCCCGTAACAAAAGGACAGAGTTAAGAAAACTTAAAAATATTTATTCATAAAAATATATACACAATTATCTATTATTATTTTAGATTTAATTTTTTTGATTCTCTTTCATCTTCCTTAAAGGTATGTTCTTTGTGTTTTTAAAAAACTACTTTTAGTCCCTTTAGTGTAAATATAAATTAAAAAAATTAAAATACAAAATTCTGTTAATAATTTATCAAACATAAAAACTTAAACAGTTAAAATTGGTAAGCACAAAATTGATTAAGGCGCTATTTGAATATTTATTAATATCTTTAACGATATATTGATCTGATTAGTCAAGTCTGTGATCTAGTCAAGTATATGAATCTAGGCCTTTGATTTTTTCTTTAATTTTAACATATGGGTCTGAAATACGTTTGCGCCATCTATCGTTAAGCGTCGATCATTGACCTATTCGGTTCATGTCTAGGCTAAATGTGCGTAATTTTTGCTGCACCTGGCTCCAGCTGTTGAGTCAAATTTTGAAGATTTTTTGAATTGAATCAATTTTTAAAAATGAGGTTAAAACTAGAATTGTACTTATTTAAGGGGGGAAACCGGTTTAGGAGGCCGAGATTTTGTTTTTTTCGTGAATTTTTTACACAGTTTGGGAGTATTTTATTTATGTTTTGAAGTAGACTTAAGAATTTTTCAGGTAATTTTAGCTGGAAATAGTGTCGTTAGATCGTGCTGTCAATGGACGATTGCCATCGGAGTATTTTGCTGGCGGGCATTCCTATGATAGCAATTTTCATCTGTAATCATTACAATTTTTTTTTTTTCGTTAGCAACACATTTCCTAAGAATGTGAGCCTGAGTGTAGAAAAAAAATTTAAAATTGAATTTTTTGAGGTGTTTGAAGACAATGTTATATATAATATAAAAAACGTATTTTTAATGATCAATAATCCCAGAATTAGGTTCATCTAGATTTGAATTAAAATTTCAGTACGATTGGTCAATCACTTTTCAAACTAGAATGCCCACAAGTTGAAAAAAAATCGATTCGAGAAAAACTATCGCGCGCTTCGACTTCGGATCGACGGGCGGTCATTAAGTTCTCATAGCATTGGGAATAATGCGAATTTTGGTTTCAAATTTTGACCACATATTCTTGACTAGTTATACTAACAATTTATGCAACAAAAAAAGTCAATTTTTTGATGGGTCTAAACTGGTTTCCTCCCTTAAACATAAAATAAATTTTTAGCTACGAATTAAATTCTAAAAAGAACTTCAAGTCAGGTTTTATTTTTCTCTTTAGTACCTTGACAAAGAAATATATCATTTATAGATAGTATCAAGTTACTCTGAATTCGATAAAATAAGTGTTTTTTAGTTCTCACATTTTTGTCAGACACCTAATCGTAGCCTATGAATATTCTTTCTACCTGCGATTATGAACTATTGAAGGGGTTCTCACTAAGCAAGTCGTTTTGTAGTGAACTAAAACGAATTATATCGTTCTTAAAACTTCAGATTACGCAATAAAGAAAGAAATTATTGATAGAATGTAGATAGGTTTAGTAAATACCGAATAACTAATAAAATAATTTTTTAATACGTATTTGATTATAATTATATAATTGCATGTTTATTTCTTGTGATATGCATATATATTTACTATTTCAGTTGGTATTTAATAATTTATATAGCAGACAAAGAAAAAGTGCTTATTAAATACCTATTTACTAACTGTTTTTTAATCTGTGATTATAATTGCATATTTATACCTTAGATAGTAATCTTTTAGGTAAATTAAAGTCCCATTCCAATAACATTCTCTTACTAACTTACTATTTTTGCATTCAACAATTATCTGATTACTAATGAGATATTATATATTTTATAATACATATTATGGACAAAATTAATTTTGCCAAAGTTGCAATTTTTCTCTATTTTTAAACTTTTCTTGCTCAAAAAAAGTTTGAATTACTTGTTGAGCAAAACTCAAATGACAAAAAAGAAACAACCACAAAAGTTTCCATCAAAATCAATATACTGTATACTATTTTAGCCTTGATAGGCTGAGTGCTGAATTAGAGAGAAGCCATGTTGTAAACTTTAAATAAACATTTGCATATTGGACCATAGAAAATTCAAAGTGATTTTTTGTTGCGAAATATTACAACAATTTAGCGGTAAAATTTAGTTCAGGGCCTAAAACATTATCACAATTACGTATATATCTATCAATGTATCTATCCACTTTTATAAAGAACCAGTCTCTTTGTAACGCCTAACCGATATTGCTTTTTGCACTCTGATCAAAATGTTTATAAAGTTTCGAGGTCGGCGATATTTGAAAAAAAAAAAATGCTCTATCGGCAAATATTTTTGAATCAACAGATTGAAGGTGTATAGGAGCGGAATCAAGTCAAATGCATGGCAAAAATTCAAGAAAAATTTGAAATTATTTATGTTGATATACCTTTGCAGATTCTTAATTATGAATATGGGGTAGATAGGTAGGTAATTTAAGGCGGCACTTGGAACTTAGCGTCCTGACTCACTTGACCCAAGAACAGGCCCTTTGTGATGCCGATAATGGGAGTAAGTGATGAAGATTTAGAATAGAGTATGTTAAGTAGCTATGACTAGTTCCAAGCTAGCTATACACAGTTCCAAGAATTAATTATATTGTTAGTATCTTACACAAAGGGAAGAAAAATAAATCCGTAGACGTAGCCACTTCACATGACAAATAATGAAACAAAATTAAATAATACTTTTTTTCTAGAGCTTATTCTAAGCAAAAATCGATTTAGCTCCTTCCATATTACAAGGCCCAAAACCTTTCTTTCTTTCTCTTGCCAAATGTGTATTTGTGGGTTTTTTGAGTCGAGGAATGGATTTTTGACTTATATTTTGAATTTTTAACGCCACTAGAGGGCGCTTTTGTGAATTTTTGATTTAAGCTATTTACCCGAAATCCTGCGAAAATCGCCGCCAGAGGGCGCTTTGTGAATTTTTTGATTTTACACATATACCCAAAATCGTAGCGAAAATCGATGAATATCTTATTTTTCATAGTTCTCAAGAACTGTAACAAATTTTTCGCAACCTTTTGTCAATTTAAAAAAGAAGGAGAACAAAAATGGCCTTAAAATAGCTCAAAGCATCGAGATCGCTAAGAGCCCCGGAACGCCCTAATGTATATTTATTTGAATTAATATAAGTGAAGATGCTCATAGAGGCAAGTAAAAATGATTCAAGATAGAAGAAGTGAGGGAGCGTTAAGACAGGTCGAAAGATAGGAAGCTAGGTTAAGTATAAGACACAGAAAATATCATGCAAAGCTAAATTGGATCTACAAAATTTGTTAACGATCTATTCCACAAGTTACTACAAATCAACTTTATTTATGTAGATCGATAGGGTCAATGAAACCAAGAAAGATTTTTTGAAGGAATGATTATAACTACGATTTTAGAAGTAGGAAATTTTTAAAGACGAAGGCTGTCAGAATTTAGGTGCCGTCCAGATGTTTAGATGCCGGCGAAATGTTCCCCAGTTTTATGATGACCGAGATCTATAAAAAAATGTGTATATCAATGCGTCAATGTTTAGGAATTTATTATGGAATTCCATGTTTCTTCCATCTTTCTGGTAACTTAGGATTAACTTGACAAAGAACAAAATTTGCCATCTTTCGAGTTCAAATAATCAAGCCAATTTTTCATACATTCACATAAAGATAACTTATATTTTTGTATTCAAATGCTTTCACTACCATATAGAGCATAGGGCTACAAAGACAACCATAATCCTGCTAAAATATTATGCAGTTGAACATGAATATAATGATTGCTGAGACTATACATTCCGAGACTTAGACGCATACTGAAGTTCTTCAAAACGTGTCAGTGCTAGTACACTGCAGTAGTGTCTCCTGATTTTAGCAAATCGTAGTATATCGCTACCTTTTGTATTTACCAATATCATCATAATAAGAATTATTCAGCTTTGGCGGAGTTATGACATTCCCCATGCTTTATATATGATCTTTTGCTTTCACTCAAACGAGATTAACTCCGCAGTCCCTCAAGTCTTCACTGCACCTCCAAGTTTTTGTTAGGTAATTTGTCGCTGGGTAGGCTATTCTTCGACTCTTCGGTTTTTCTGTGAAACTTTTCGTTAAAAAATTGTATCATCATTTTGCAGAGATTAAGTGAATTATTTTCCAGATTGTGTGTTTTCTTTAACAACTATTATTGATATGCACCTTATCACCTTTAGCGTCTTCCTCCACTGAGCTGCAAAAACCCTAAGATCACACGATCATTATATCAAAAGAAAAAACCTTGATAGCTTCGAATCATTGTTAGTTGTCACTTTGATGTGACTCCAATTTGAATGTCAAAGCAGCAGAAAAAATTGTAGCCTGATGCATGAAAACTGTGATTTTGGAAGACAGGTGAACTTTGCCACGCTTGGATCGTTATGCAAAGCGTTAAGGCGTAATGAGGCATGCCTCGTTGAACTTTCAGCTTCGAACCGAGACAATTGCCATGACATAACCGAAGGCAACAACTTTTGCACTTAAATTTTACTCTTTGCCAAATCCCAATGAACTAAGCACTTTTTATTGTTTCTCCGCCGCAGTTACACCACAAGGTTTTAATGGCCCCGAACCCTGCAGTCTGAGCTCTCCGGAACTGAACGAATGCATACGTGGACTCATACAAACGATAGCGCCCAAGCTGAAATATCAGGGATTGCCGGCCTATAATATGATCTCCATAGATCCGTATTTCTACAAGCGCGGCATCTTTCGTTATGCTAATGATGGCATACAAGGTGGTCTGCTCATCAAGAACATGGAAATCTATGGGATAAGTGACTTGAAGGTTAACAACGTGGTTGCCAACTTTACGGAAAATGGTTTTGTTATAAAGCTAGCGGCAGAGTTGCCACAGCTCAAGGCGGGCGGTTACTTCAAGGCGGATGTCAAGTTTGGCGGTCTGCGTTTGGTGCCCAAGGGACCCTTCAATATAACCATAGGTGAGCGATAAATTATCCATATTTTGCTTCTTATATTAACATAACATAATTTGCAGATAATATCAAGGCCACAATATTGACGGATGGACATATTGAACAGCTGCCCAACGGCAATCAACAGCTGAGTCTGCATCGTTTGAATGCCAATGTCAATATTGGAGATGCTCGCATTTTGGCCAATGGCATTTTCTCGGATCGTAATTTGAGTAAGCTCTGAATTTATTAAAAGTTAAACCTAAATTTTATATAATTTTTCACTCTTTTAGATGCCATGATCTTGAATTTGGTTAACGAGAATCTGCCCGAGATTACGCGTGTGGGCATTCCCGCTACCCGTGAACAATGGGCGCCCATTTTGGTCGCACACATCAACGATTTCTTCGCTCCGGTTCCTATAGAGAAATTTCTGGTTCAATAATGCTTGAAGTACAAAATATTAAACACAAACTTATGCATTATTTACTTAAAGTGTAGCTAGTTTTTAGTTAAGTTTTAACAATTTTAAATTTTATTTTAAAAGCTGCTTCCAAATATTTTCCTTATAAAGCGACTTTTTGGCAATGTTTTGTGTAACTTTTTCTAGTTTCATTTTCTTTTATGTGCTTACAAAGACCTAAAAAAAAAAACCAAAACGAATTGTATTTATTTATGTTTATCATTTGGAAACTATTAAAAAATCATTTAGAACTTTAAGTTGTTCATTTTTTGTATAAAATTAATAATAAAATTTTACAATTGATGTCACAAAAATATTTTTGAAAAATTTATTAAAAGACTAGGTGGCTCTGCCCCCTACTCGCTGCGTTCGCCAACACTCGCGCCTCCCTATGATCATTTCGCAATCCGAACTATATATATCCGTTTATATAAATGTTAACGAGGAAAAACTGTTTTATATAAGAGGGAGATGTATTGTTGAAAAAATCACAATTTTATATGTCTAAACCAACTTGAAGTTATAACATGATGAAAATATCTTATCTTAGACTTTTCTAAGATAAGATAATTTCGTCATGTAAATAATTATATAAATGAAATTGGTCCATGAGGAACTAAAATTCCTTAAGAAGTTTTACCTTTTGGATAAGGTACCCAAAAACTGCCCCCAACGATTTTTAAAAACAAATGATTCAGATCAATTTAAAGTTAAGAACATGTTTTCGGCAAAGTGGCTTAATTTGAAACTAAGTGCTTTTTTTTTATTTTACTGTGAATAAATTGCAAAATGTTTCTAAGCTAATTTTCTTAAAATCTAAGCTGTCAATAGCGCCCTTTAAAAAATGTTAATTTCTTTTAACATCACAAATTGTTGAAAAAAAAATGGCGTACGTAAAGTCGGGCGCGGACGACTTTAGGATACCCTGTAACACTAGCTTGTAATAAAGTCCGATTTCTTCACAAAAATCCAAAAACAGAAGAATTTTTAAGGAAAATTTTTTTTTTGACCGATCGTTCCTATGGGAGCTATTTGATATAGTCAACCGATTTAGATCAAATTTGACACAATGCTTTAATACCTTAAAAAAGATCTGAATGCCGAATTTAGTTCAAATATCTTTACAAACAAACAAAACACATCGAATTTTGTATAAAAAACGTGTTTTTGGACCGATTGGTCCTATGAGATCTATATGATCTAGTCAAACGATTTGGATTAAATTAAGTACAGTGCTTATGAACTATAAAATACTCACGAATGTCAAATTTGGTCCCAATATCTTAACAAACAAACGAAATACAACAAATTTTGATCATAAAAAATCGATTTTTTGGAAGATCGGACCTATGGGAGCTATATGATATAGTCAACCGATTTTGTTCAACTTTGGCACATTGTTTAAGTGGTCTAAAAAATTTCCAAACGCCAAATCTGGTTACGATATCTTTATTAAAAAACGAAATATAGCGAATTTTTCTTTAAAAAAGTTATTTTGGCCGATCGGTCCTATGGGAGCTATATGATATAGTCAACCGATTTCGATCAAATTTGGTACAGTGATTGGGAACTATAAAAAACTTTCGAATACCAAATTTGGTTACGATATCTTCATAAACAAACGAATTATTCATCTAAAACGCTTTTTTTGTCGCGGTAGTCTCAAACACCCCCATGGGAGCTATATAATTTATCCCCGATATCAAAAAAATAAAATAAACTTCTCTCCTATGGATTAATATGGGATCTAATGTGAAAGTTTGGTAATTCTAGCTCTTACCATCTCTGAGATCTAGGCGTTCACACGGACAGACGGACATGGGTATATCGACATCTCTATTCACCCTGATCATATTTTAGGTAACTTTGGGGTGTCTCCGACGTCTCCTTCTATATGTTACATACATTTTCGGCTTGCACAAACTTACTATACCCTTGGTACCATACGGTACAGGGTATAAAAAGTTGAACAGAATTAGTGTCAAATTAAATAATTCTTATGCCATTCTCTAGAGATTACACTACCAAGGTAGGCAATAGGAAGGAATATAATTTAAATATTCTAGATCGACGTCTACACTATAACGATTAATAGAGATCTGTCTATTCCTGTTAATGGCCTCACACTTTAAAACCAATCCCGGCACAAATTACAATTTTGTTCACTTACTCCTCAAAGTATGCACTACTTTAAATTCTTTTGATTGTGAGCATTTAAATTTGTTGCATACTTTGCGGCAGCAAAAAAATTGTATTACTAAATATATATTACCACCAAAGATTAAAACAAGTTAATTGCGGTTGTCAGATCTTTGACACTTGGGTTCGATTGACTCATTCGATAGAGCTATAAGCACTGTTGGAAGGACCAGGTAGTTAGCTAGCTTTACATCCATATGACAGGTGTTTATCAAATAAAAAAAGTTCTGGAGGCGCCAGAGATCAGTCAGAATTTTTGTCTCACAATTTCATTATTAATCTTGAAAAAAGATAATAAGGTTATTCTCTTTATTAGCTTATTGTTGTGCACTTCCACTTGATTCCAAAGTTATTTGTCATAAAATCCATTCAATTTAGTTGAAATTGAAATGCTTTCCAAAGTTCAATACTCACAAATCCACTTGACAATCAATCATTAAACAGTGTCAATTACAAAAAATTAGTTTGCAAAATATTGAAGAAAAAAAAAAATAATCAATTGTCTCAAATCGAAATTCTTTGGTCCACCTCCGCCATGGCCAAATGTCATGCTTTTATTTCAGATCAATCAAAATATCTTATGGTTTATACAAAAAAAGTTCTTCCAATACAATAAGCGTTGATAATTAAGCGAAATATTCAATTATATAGAACGACAATTGTCATATCATAAATCTGAAATCATTTGTCTTATTTTTAACACCTAAGACGCCGTCATGACTCCACTATGGCATTTTGATTACACCTAATGATTAATTTGTGCTTTAATTGTATGCCAGACTGCATCCTCTGGAAGAGTTCAATGTGCCGTGCTCCAAGCATAAATTGCAGATATTATTTAGCCAAACTCCAGACAACTATCGGATCCAATGAAAACGAATTCAAATTGCATTAGAGCCAAGTGCCAAGAACAAGCTTTGGTCTACATCTAAGGCAAAAAAGCAATAAAATACAGGTAAGTGGTAACATTTTAATGGAGTGACTTTGACTACGGCATACGCTATAAAAAATTCTTAAATTTATAATTTTTATTTTACGTTTCACCTATTTTTTTATTTCTAATTTTATTGTTTATTTTTAAAAAGAAAGCCTATCGACCAAGGAAAAAATAAAATAATTGTTAGGATCATATTTTAAATGTTTAAAAATTACAAGACAAAGGCATTTACGGAAAACAATTCAAGATGAGATACTTCTACGATTAATACTAAAAAATACCTAATAAAAATGGTTAATTAAAAAAATAAAAAAAGTTAAAAAAAAAATATGGATATTAAAGATACATAAGGTCGGTACATTAGGTACGTATTTAGACAATTTTCATTAAATTAAGAATAAAATAAAAAAAAAATAGAAAAATATAAAAAAAAATATTTATTTTTATAATTATAATAAGAAATTATAAAAAAATTATAAATTTAATTTTTTTATTACAATAAAAATTTCTTCAATCAAAATAAAAAATTAAATATTTATAATTTTAGTATTTCTTATTTAAAAATGTGGGCTTCATTTGTGTAGACATAAAAAAAAATAAAATATAAAAAATTAAATATTTATAATAATAATATAAAATTAAAAAAAAAATTATACATATTTTATATTATAATAAGAAATTATAAAAAAATTATAAATTTCATTTTTATAATTACAAGAAAAAATGTATTCAATTATAATAAAAATTAAAAAACTATAATTTTTATACCCTGTACCGTATGGTACTAAGGGTATATTAAGTTTGTGCAAGCCGAAAATGTATGTAACATATAGAAGGAGACGTCGGAGACACCCCAAAGTTACCTAAAATATGATCAGGGTGAATAGAGAAGTCGATATACCCATGTCCGTCTGTCCGTCTGTCCGTCCGTGTGAACGCCTAGATCTCAGAGATGGTAAGAGCTAGAGTTACCAAACTTTCACATTAGATCCCATATTATTCCATAGGAGGCAAGTTTATTTTATTTTTTTGATATCGGGGATAAATTATATAGCTCCCATGGGGGTGTTTGAGACGACCTCGACAAAAAAAAAGCGTTTTAGATGAATAATTCGTTTGTTTATGAAGATATCGTAACGAAATTTGGCAATCGAAAGTTTTTTATAGTTTCCAATCACTGTACCAAATTTGATCGAAATCGGTTGACTATATCATATAGCTTCCATAGGACCGATCGGCTAAAATAACTTTTTTAAAGAAAAATTCGCTATATTTCGTTTTTTAATAAAGATATCGTAACCAGATTTGGCGTTTGGAAATTTTTTAGAGCACTTAAGCAATGTGCCAAATTTGAACAAAATCGGTTGACTATATCATATAGCTCCCATAGGTCCGATCTTCCAAAAAATCGATTTTTTAACAACATTTGTTGTGTTTCGTTTGTTTGTTAAGATATTGGGACCAAATTTGACATTCGTGAGTATTTTATAGTTCCTAAGCACTGTACCAAATTTAATCCAAATCGTTTGACTAGATCATATAGCTCCCATAGGACCAATCGGTCCAAAAACACGTTTTTTATACAAAATTCGATGTGTTTTGTTTGTTTGTAAAGATATTTGAAATAAATTTGGCATTCATATCTTTTTTAAGGTATTTATGCACTGTGTCAAATTTTATTGAAATCAGTTGACTATATCATATAGCTCCCATAGGAACGATCGGTCAAAAAAAAATTTTTGCTTAAAAATTCTTCTGTTTTTGGTTTTTTGTGAAGAAATCGGACTTTATTACAAGCTAGTGGTACAGGGTATCCTAAAGTCGTCCGCGCCCGACTTTACGTCCGCCATTTTTTTATTTCATCTTTAAAAATGAGGGCTTCAATTTTGTGGACATAAAAAAGCATTTTTAAAGAGTTAATTTTTAATTAAAATTGTAAATTTACTACAAACGCTGCATGGGCCATCATGAATATTTTTTTTAAAATTAATTAATAAAATTCTTGCTGGACAGATAGAAAAAAAAAATATTTACCTTTCTTATTATAATAACTTACAAGAGCAAAAAGTTGCATTAATAAACAAAAATAAAAAATAACCAAGGATAGCGCTAGGAATATTTTAATGCTGAATAGTTTTTATAAAATTTTTATATTTTATTATAATTTTTCTACTTGTTACAAACATTCGCAATCAACCTAATATACTCCTATTACCTATTCTACGAGTACAGTGCTCAGTAAAATGGTCGCGGAATGCAAATGGAAACTTAATATCAAAACACACTTTACAAAATAATCTTGTTCCTGGTTCGTATTAGATAACTTCCAGAAATTGGAAATTCTTGCAGTGCATGAAAACTTCTTGCAGCTCAGATTTGCACTTGATCTTGGTCTAATCAGATGCACACATCGACTAAAGCATAACCAGAGCTCAGCTTCTGGAATTTTTCCATTGGGTTGACCAGTAAATTTCCATAAGTGGGCGAGCGGGTGGTTCTGGTCTTCCGACTAGACTGACACTCCAGAACTAGTTTAAGTGTGCCGGTAGTTGAGCAAAGTCGTCTACGCATTGCGTGCGCGCATTAGAACCTGGACAAATAAGCCGGCAAAACAAGACCAAGAGAAGAGCACGACGAAGACGACAACAACAAAAAACAAAAACAAACAAGTTCGCAATGTAACAAGTGGGCTGGGTTGAAGTCTGGAGTGTTACGACTATTAAATACGCTATACTAACTGAACTACTTAAGGCAATCCCATGCTCATAATTTTCATCGGATTTTGGCAGGCAAAGTCCGATATTTTTTTGTATTAAAATGGTCTTTAAGTAAATAATTAGATAATTCAATGAGCCTAAAGGCCTACGTTACTCGAGCTACAACCTTTAGAACTAATCTATCTTATAATTATATAAATGAATAAATAAATCATTAAATGTTAAATGTAATTTTAAACTCTATTTTCGGAATTAAAGTGGGTCACTTAATATTATCAAATGAGTTACAAAGTTACAAGGTGACCAATGGATCATAGAATGCGGATTCTTGGATTGGATGATTTCAATACAAAAGTTATTGTCAAGTTTTAAAGTCAACATGCTGATTAGATGACTAAAAACTCCTCTCAAAATCGATTTAAACATATTTTTAGTGAAGTTTCATTAAATGTAAGAAAATTTAGTCGGATTTCAAGATTTGGAAAATATATTAATAATAAGTGCTTTATATTTTAAATAGGCAATCTGCATCACAAATTTTTAATGACAATAATAAAAAAACAATTTTTTTAAATTTTAATTTAATCACAAAAAAAAATAAATATTTAAAATTTTTTTTGTTTAATTCTATGAATTAAATAGTTATAAATTTTAAAATACCAGAAATATTTTGAAATACAATTAGATTTTATTTAGTTTAGTAAATTTATAAATTTTTAAAGTTTCCTTTATATTATAATTTGCATTCTGCTAAAAACTAGCCATTAAAAATTACAATGTTAGATGTAAAATTCGGTTCAACTGAGACATAAATATTTTTAAAATTATGAATTACAATTTTAGGTGCAACGGGCCACTTTTTCCCGAGCTTCCCCGATTTTGATGCCTTTTACATATTTGGTAGAGCTACTAGCCAAAAGTAACCACTTAAAAATTGAGATTATTTATCAAGCTATCGATATAGGCCTTTTATTTTTAGACTATTTTTTGATAAGCTATATCTTTTAAACGAACAAATTTATGGACACGAATTTTTTTTACTATATCAGATAAAATATTAAATATATCAAATAATATAATAATATGTAAATATATATATGTATATATATTATACGTCGAATTTTCAACGCTAAATATTTTTATTGACTTAAAATTTAGGACTTCATTTTGAGAAAGTATATTTTTTTTAATACTTTTTCAACTTTTACTGCAAAATAAGGCTATAAAATATAAAAAGTTTACCAAAGCGCCATCTGGCGGCACTGGGCCAAAAAAATAAATATCTAAAATGGATACCTCGACCCAGCCATACATATTTACTTAATGATAATTGTAACAAAAGTAAAGTTTTTTGCATTTTGAATATAAAAAAAAAAAAAAATTAAGACATAGATTCTTCAAAATAGTATCTGGGAAAACTAGTGTGTCGTAATTCAAAAATTCGTTTTTGGGTTAGTAATGCAGATTTATTCGTTATAAAAAACTGAACACTGTGTGAAAATATTGAAATCAGAAATACTTTCCGTGTGAGAAGAGAATCGAGAATTTATTTCAAAGACTTTTTATGAAATTGTGGAATCGATGAAAACTTTAAATGCGTTTCCTGCAAAATTACTTTTTTTGAGTTATGACGTTCTTCTTCTAGTAAATGAGCGATATATCTAAATATAATCTAAGCTCTTCTCTTCTTCTGCTCTAGCTATTTATAATTTTGCAAACTTTTTTTTTAAATACAATATTAAATAGTTGCTCTTAAAAAATCGCATTATCATTCTAAAACTTAAAGCACGTGCAAATCTGAGGCTTAAATTAAAAAATAAAAATCATGCGTATCAAAATTCTGGAGACCAAATAGTTGCTTGCTTTGGGTGCTTAAAGGGTATAAAAAAAGTAAAGCCAAGCAAAATCAATACGCATGAATAATTGGCGTTTCGGCTGCGTCGTTGTTGCCACCGTTGTCTCTGCCTCTGCCGCTGGCTCCGCTGCTGCTGCCGACTGCGCAGCTTGTAGCTTAGCCAAGCTGTTGACCAAACTACGGAGCATGCGCTGGGCTCAGAAACGCGCGGACCTCGCTGGCCAACGGTCCTGTCTAACGCACGCGGCACCAACTCGAAGTAATTCAGTTCCAATCCCGGTTCCAGGTGAATGCCTTTGCGCATCGTGAGACGCATTTTAAGTGGCCAGTCGAATACGAAAACAAAAAGCAAAATAATTCTTGAAATTGAGACGCGTAATCGAGTGCGAATTAAGTCTTGCAATTCGAAAAAGGCAAGCAAAAACAAATCAAAAAAAAAAAAGTAATTCTTTGAAGAAACAAAAGCAAAATTTGCTTAAAGGCAAAATGTTTGCATTTTTGCGAGTTTTATTGCTTTGTGTGCATTTGTTGCATTTTAAACCAACGCTGCTCTTGGCTGACCAAGTCAAAG
This sequence comes from Chymomyza amoena, assembly GCA_037043745.1. Lineage (NCBI taxonomy): Eukaryota > Metazoa > Arthropoda > Insecta > Diptera > Drosophilidae > Chymomyza > Chymomyza amoena. The sequence goes on along the minus strand of JBAMAX010003595.1, from coordinate 303,598 downwards.
CAGAAACCAATGGAGCAACTGTAGATGAGCTGCTCCTGACCACACAGAAGCTCGCCGAGACAAAGGCGGCGCTTCAGGCAACGATTGCAGCTAATCTAACAGCGGGAAGCAGCTTTGATGCTGTGCCTGGTGGTAAGAAGAAGTGTCTTTGATATTTAAATGAGGCAAAAAATGTGCAAAAAGTTGCTGGTGAGGATTATACTCGATGGCTAGCAAACAAATGACTTGGGTAACGAACTTGATAGGCTGAACAAGCCAGATAAATGATAAGCTACGGATTAGCAGTTCATTAAATATAATTAAATAGAGTCTTCTACAGATGAAAGTAATATGCAACATTAAAATTCTTTTGGATGTAGGAACCTCTAAAATGGAAGAAACTTAAAATGAGGCTACAGAAACAAATGACTTAGGCAACGAACTTGATTTTTATTATGGATAAATGATGAACTAGCCAGATAATTGAGAAGTGGAGAATTAGCAATATATAAAGATATTTAAATTAAGTCTTCTACAGATCTGAGCCATATGCAAAACTAAAATTCTTTAGGATCAAGGAACATCTAAAATGGAAGAACCTTAAAGTAAGGCTTCAGAAACGAATGACTTAGGCAACGAACTTGATTTTTAATATGGACAAATGGGCTGAACAAGCCAGATAAATGATAAGCTACAGATTAGCAGTAAATTAAAGATAATTGTATAGAGTCTTCTACAGATGTAAAATGTAAGTTTAATATGCACAACTTAAAAATCTATTAGATTTAGCGAACATCTGTAATTAGAAGAAACTTAAAGACGAGGCTTAAGAAACGAATGACTTAGGCAACGAACTTAATTTTTAATAAGGAAAAATAGGCTGAAAAAGTCAAATAGAATTGAGATGTTTAATTGAAGAAAAGAGAGATAGAATCTTCAATGTGAAAAAACTATTTCTTTTATGCAACAAAATTTTGATGCAATTTAAAGTAGAGCTTAGAAATCAACGTGACTTAGGGTAACGAACTTGATTTTAAATATGAACAACTAGGCTTAAACAAGCCAGATAAAAGATAAGCTACTGCATTAGCAGTTAATTAAAGATATCTATATAGGGTTTTCTACAGATGTAAGTTATAATGCAAAAATAAAAATCTGTTGGATGGTGGAACGTCCAAAATAGAAGAACCTTATATTAAAGCTTCAGAGGCGAGTGAACTTAGGCAATGAACTTGATTTTTAATGTGGATTAGACAAGCCTTATAGTAAAATAATAAATAAAAATAACTATTCCGAGAAAGTATTATATTAAAGAGCCTTAAAATAAAATCTATTTAAAACCCTACGAAGTGATTGACTTAGAGTGCTGCCAAAGAATAAAAAGATTCTGTATGCGCTCTGGAGATTCTGACAGGATGCCATTGGGGTAACAAAAATTTCTAATTGAAATTTAAAAAAATATTTGTTTTTGGTTCTGGATTTTTATACACAAAGAATCCTTCTCCAAATATTCACTATTTTTTTTTAATATAAGATTAACTAATACATATATGTGAGTCCCAATGATCTAGTTATAGTTAAAGGAAAAGATTATTATGATATTTAAAAGGAAATAATTCCGAGACATTCGCGAATTCCTTTTTGAAGATTTTCCTTTTTTATTAAAATATTTGTACATGGCACAGTTTTCCCCTAAAACAAATTTTAGGTAATTTAAATCCGATATTTTTTGTATGATTCATTCTTTATTAAAATTATAAGCACACGGTAAAAACGCCAGAAATACAATCTTGTCAGGATTATTATGATTATATTTAATTACAAATTTTGTATATTCAAAATATGAGTAATAATATAAGAGATGAACCAGAAATCTCTTTACTGAATAGCTTAAATTTAAATTAAAAAAAAATTTTTTTAAATTTGTTCCATAAAGGTGTTTTATTTCTGAACCCCCTTCAATTAATATTTTTGCTCTATCTTCGTATTACTTTGGGTCTAATAATTTTAAATGAAAGAAATATAATCGCCAAATAAATATAGATAGGAAAATAATCTGATTTTTTAATTTCCCATAAATAGATCATGCTTAAGATTGTAGAGTGGATCAATCAGTATCACAAGCCATATGGAATCTATGCCCTTTAATGAATATTCGTCAATCTATGTCGAAAGCTGAAGGATCTCTGTGAAGATTTCGCTTGATAATATTTCCATTGGTTATTACTTATGCAGAGATGTCAACTGGTCAGTTAGTTATACAAACTCTACACTGTCCTACAAAATCTCAAAATAAAATCAAAGAACTTTTCAAGTTGACCTAGTGTACGTTGTAGGTCTTGACAAGTAGATCTGAATGATAGTGTGTTATCAAATATTGTTCTAACTACGGCCAGCCGAAAATCGCTTTCAAGTATATCTGAGCTTAAAAACCAAGTTTCTTCATTGGATACTGCTGATCAGCATGCACCGACAATCACAACGTCGCCATTTTTCAACCGATTTTCAACGATTGACTTTACGGGTTCTGGAAAGAAGAAGATTGGCAAGAGTAGATACTTTGTATAAACTTCAAAAACAGATTTATAACGAAATTTCTTAAAAAGATTATTAATATTATGTTATTATATTAATTAGTTTTCATCTCTAAATAACCTAAATTAACTTCGCTTCTTCATAAAATTAATTATTTTTAATGAAATTTCTAAAGTGACCATTGCCATCAAATTTAATTTTAAATATAAAAAATGTCTACGAAACAACAAAAAGAAAGAAATATTTTCAACTACTTATGGCATTTTTTATGCGTACATGAATAAAAACCAAATTGCATGACAGTTCGTTAGTAGAAAAGATCATCACTAAGACAATAATTTAAGGAAGTCTTTTCCTTTTTCTTTTTTTTTTAAGGCAATTAGTTTATGAGACTTTTCGTTTAATTGACTTTTTTATTTTACCTCAAATATGTTCACGCTTCTTTTCAAGTTCAATGACTTTCAATTACGCGTAACAAAATAATTTTATATGCGTAGCACGCCTAGAACATTACTTGTTTGACCTTCAATTTCCAATAAATCCCCGCATAGTTCTAGGAGAAAAAAAGCGAATTTGCTGATTGTAAAACTGATGGCCCATTTAAAATTATACTGAGCAAAAGTCGTGAGCTCTGTCTTCACTTTATAAACAAGAAGATATCGACTGAAGCCTCCGCAACTTTCTATGTCAACACTTCAAGCTTGAACAGCTCCAGACGACAGCAACTCTCTCAAACTAGTTCCAGCGTAGGTGTATTTTTTTATTGCTCCAAAATTAAGGCTGTTCAATGCAAAATTGACAGCTCTAACAAGCTCAATGGAACTCAAGCCTGTCACTTTTCGCTGGCTTACTACAATTGGATTTATCGATTGTTTTGTTCTTGGTAATGTTCTCAATGATCATAGTCCAAAAATAAAAAATATATTTATAAAATGGGCTTGGCTTATTAAAAGCTACAGCTGTGAAAGCCATTAAGATTTCCTTTAAATGGATTATTGGAGATCTAGACAGTGGTCGATGAGTTATATGAACAAACAGGAAATATATTTAAATGGTTTAATATTTATAAAGAAAATAATTGCACCATAAATCCTTTTTTGAAAAAATAGTTTTCTTCGTTTCATATTTGAAATTTTTTTTGAAATTTTAAGAAAATTAATATGATAATCATTTTATCACAATTTGTTAATAAATAAATAATAAATATGCTAATAAAGCAATTTAAAATCAGCTTTAACAGAATCAAAGTCTTTGATGAGAACTAATAAATAGTTCTTTGTGTAGAATGAAATTTTCACTATATTATAAAAGTTCACTCTCTTTCAATTTTTTCGTTTAAACTTCAAAAATACAGTTTTTGGAGGAGTTCTGTATTGTGGATCTTATGTGACCGGACCACTTTTAAAGTTAAGGAAACTGTCAGTTCTTTTTAATCATAGAGCCTCAATCAGGATTACGGTGTTGAAGCTTATATATGAAGGTGGCAGTAAAAATATTCAATATGCTTGAAATTTATTTACCAACAGTCCTGGATTCAAAAGCTTTTATCTACTTTGTACTTTTTTAGAACCATTTATAATTACAGCACTTTGTCTACCGATCAAAGGAATTCCAATGATTATTCCGTCCTCAATTATTAGTAAATTACAACTCAAAGCAAATGCAATGCATCCTAATTGCTAAAGCCAACTTCATTTAATTTAAAAGCCCTCACTTACGTTATAACCTTTTAATTTATATTGCTGGGCAGGCAGTGTTCAGTAACCTGCCAATTTGTTTAATGGTTGTTAACAGATGCTTGCCACTCGATATGCCGTATAAGCCTAAATTATAAAGATGCCTCATTATAATTAAAGCCATAATCATAATAAGCGGAATCTGTAGGCGGTGCAAACTTAACGCAAGTCCTGCCAACTTGCTCACTTCAAGAAGTATCAAGATTTTTTATTTATTGTTTGTGCGTTGTTTACTTTATGACTGTGGTCAGAGGCGCAGGCAGAAAAAATTGGCAGGGGAGCATGTATTAAATACCAGAGCTTCATTGTAAAGACTTTAGCTCTCATATTTTAGGGGGGTCTTGAACTTCGGAACGTCTCGCACTAGGGCCCGCCCCTGGTCATAACCATATTTACTCTGGCGTGTCTGTGCTTGTGTAAGTGGAACTGTTTGTATTTTCTGTGTGGGAACCAGCCCAAGCTGGCTGGCACTTGTAACGGTGTTACAGACCTTGAACTTGTCATATGGCGGACTAGCGCGATATCTTTTATGTATCTTTTGTGTGCCAAGCGCAGGTAAAGCCAATTTGTGGAACTAAATCTGCAACTATAGCTTGAAAATAAATAAAGTGAGAGAAATTTAGCGGATAGAACTTAAAGTTTAGTTTTAAGAGGATATGCTGCAGTAGTCGAAATTAAAAAAATTACACTTTTAAGTAGTTAGCTTGAACCCCAAGCCAAATAAATTAATTTTTTGATCAAGGGTTAATGTGTAGTTCAGATTCGAAGACTTTTATTCTGTTGGTTTAGGTGAAAATTCTGAAAATTTCCAAGTTTTTGTCAATATGAAATTGATAATCTTTCATTAAAGTAACTTATCAAAGCTTTAAGACTACTTTTGATTTGTTGAGACATTACTAGCCTTAAATTAAGATTTTCTATCGAGATTAATAGCACACAAATTAAAATTTTCAGCAATCTTGGACTTTATTCCTAAAATAAATAATAGTGATCTTCAATGTAAAAATTTTAAAATTATTACTATTCTGAAACTAAAATTGGAAGTCTTTATAAATAAATTTACATTTATCACTTTTTATAAGAATTTCTAGTTATTTCCACATGTTTTCCTCTGATTTTGATAAACAACTAATAATTTTTTCGTAATTGGTCAAATTTCATGATTCTAAAAAAACGGTATGAAACATTTTTTTAAATTAACGTTTAAAATATATATTTTTTTAAATGACTGAAAATTACAAAAAATTTCTCGTGACTGCATAAATAGCGTTTAACTCCGAAAATATGCTCCAAATATATAATCAATGGGTAATTCAATTATCTATAGTTTAGAATAAAATATTATTCAAAATCCCTTTAGTACAACCAGAGATATTTGCTTTTAAATAAAAATAATTCTTTTTTTATTTCCAAAACAGGGTTTTTAGTAATACATAGGTATATCATAATCCGTGTATGAAAAAATCTTTGGATTTTCATTTTCGATTTCAGAGTCTACCATTTTAGTACGGAAAGGACTAAAACATGTTGAGGATACCAATAATTTTAAAAAATCGGCAAACTGGCGATATCAAAAATACTTCTTAAATTGTTTATTATTCCAGATATCTAAAATTTAAAATTAAAACAAAGGCGCATATTACCTGAAAAACTACCACCAGTTCTTTACGAGCCTTACTTTTGAAAATCTTAAGAATTTATTGACTATTATTGAACTGAAAACAAAAACAATAGCTTGAACTCGAAATCATATTCTTAAACCCTATTTGGAAATTTAGGTATTATTGCGATATATCAATTTTAAAAATAAGTCATTCTCCGTCAAATCTTTACTCTTTAATGTAATGCACGTGTTAAATATATTCGACTGTGTTCTTGAAAATTTAATTTATTTCGGATTCGTTTTGAATTCGCATATTCATTCTGTTACCAATTTCGCCAAAAATAATTTTTGTATATGATTTTGAAACCGAAAAATTAAAACGAATTGCTCAAAATCGATTCGAAACTGAAACAATTTTTTAAATATTCTGTGATATTTTTAGATGATATTATAGTATGCATATATCAAGTTATATATGGGATATACTCTGTCAAATCAGCACATCTCTCTGCACTTCTAAATTTTTAAGATAAATGAATCAATATTTACGCTTACAATTTTTCGTCCATCTTCGTCTAGCTTGTTTAAGCCGTATTTGCATTTCAATATTTTAAAATGGCGTAAGCCACATTGTCCGCCAAACAAAGTAATTGCACAATTTCATCTTTTTTCAAACACTGGAACCCTCTTGTATCCTATTCAGATATTCGTAAGGTAGCCGATTATACAGTACATTACTAGTCTTTCAATATTTGCCTATAATGTCGAGTTCAAAATGGCTGCCGAAAACTGGAAAAATTTAAGCTTGTAACACGAGTTGGGTATACTATTGATCAAGAATCTGCTGCAAGAGTTTAAAATTTAAAAATGGAGGATACAAGATGGCCTCCGTAGCTAATTTCAATCTAAAGATGAAGAGGTGAACCGATAAGGAGTAAGGGAAATATAGGGAAGGCATCGATAAAATTTATTCTTTTTCGATTTTCGTTACCACATATGATTGATTGTTTAAATTCTTTTCTTAAGTTTAGTTAGGCGAGAAAAATTTTGGTTTACCAATTTGGTGTACAGATCTATGACAATAAAAGAAAAACATTCACATAAAGTATACTACTTACTACTTAGGATTTATCTCAGAGCAGATATTCGTTATCCTGGCTTTTACAGACATTAAATATTTAATTCAAATTTTAATAGCATAAATTTTAAGAAAAAAATTATTTTAGATCAATTTGTATAAACAACTTCAAATTTCTATTATATCTTAGTGGGAGTATTTTAAATATCTTTGAAAGATATGAACTCTCCGGAATTTTCGTCGTTTTTATTTTGATACACTTAATTTATGATACAAAATTACTTCAAAATAAGTATAAAATATAAAACTTAACAATTTTAATGTGATTTTTGATGTGGCAACACTGCGATTGTTTCTTTCCCAAGCGTGGCAACTCTTATAAGTCACAGTACTTCAAAAGCGTTATACATCAAATTTCAGTTACTAACTGTTTTGAATAAGTTGTGACATAAAGATGACAGTTGAATGAAAAACTAGTTCAAAAGAAATGTTTTCTCACTGTGCGTTAAGCATTATTCAAGAAAAAAAGATTCCGCAATGCTAGGCAATTATATCGTATAGCAAGTACAAAAGTAAAGTTCATTACCCTACCATAAAACGTCATAGATGCTGAGCTACATTCTATGAAAATAGGTGTAACCCCGTCTCGCCTACGTTTGACTTTTTAGCCAATATTTCTCTATGAGTATTGACAAAGCACCTAAAAACCGCAAAGACCAAGTAAATATTTACTTAACGCTTTTTTTTTATTCGTTCTTGAAACACTCCACACGCTTCACGTTCTGTTGTGAACACGCTTCGAGTGATTACTCAATATTTTGACATTTCTGTAAAGCCGCAAAGGGGAAAAAGTACAAAAAAAAATCGGAATATTGACAATAAACTTAAGCGCTTTTTAAGCTGAATGACAATTGCTGTGCCATTTATTTTTTTGGGTTGCCTCTCCGGGCCAAGTTCTCTCTCAATTACCAAAGTGTGCGCCTTTCAACGCACAATTGGACAATATTTCTTTGTACACCCCGCGCAGTTGTCTCTCTGGACCCCAAAACTTTTCGAAACTTTCTACTGTCGCTTGTCATATTTGTCATATTCATTTGCAGCTTCCTAAAATTGGTCTAGGCTTTGTTTTGCATAAAATTGTCAGCAGTTGTTATTTTTATTTAGCATAAATCTGTCGTTTATTTGATTTATTTAGGGTGCTTTTTTTGGTGGCCCACTTTTTAAGCATAAATCTTGAAATCAATGAATCATTTAAATTTTTAAGGCCTACACCTTTATGAAACGATTGAAGTTTCATTAAGGTGTACATCTTCTGTTGTAATAAAATCCTTATACTTCAAGGTGTAAAACTAATTGATCTTTAAAAATGCATAAACTTTGACTACCAATTCGTAAAAAATACCAAACAAATGACAACAAGTCTATACGCACGTGTGTTTACCCTAACTTTGGCGTCTGACAGGGCGAAATGAGGAATACGTTCAAAACGTGCAGAGCATTTCCAAATTTACAATTTTGGTAAACATTATTTACATATTACAATCGTAACTTTTGGGCACGAACTACAAGCTTAAAAGCGACATTGTTGGGGTAATCGGGGAAAATTTGAACTTGTTTATGGTAAGCATCTTATACACTATAAAAAACCCATGGCAGCATAATATAGTAATATACAATCTTGGTGCAATTTCAAAATTCAAAGCTTTTATCTATTTTTATACCTTGCATCCTTAGAAAAGGGGTATATATAGTATTTGCAATTATATGACATAATAAAAAGGAGGAAAAGGAATCTGAGGTCAGTCTATCTGCCTATAATAGCTTCAATATCTTTGAGACTTCAGAGCTACATATATATTTCCTAGAGTTCCATAGTAGAACGATAGGACCATTCAGGCTAAACGCAAACTCAAACTCATTTTTTGCGTAGTGCCGCGTCCATTGTCCAGTTCTAATTATTTTGAAAGCGCAATCATAATTTGAAAGCTACATTTTTGGTATCGATTAGGGTGGTTCATGATTTTTCGATTTGCATAGTACTGTTATCTTTAATTATCAATCGAACTATAAATATGGTACCCATGCTTATGGTTCCACATTCTAGGGTAGAGGCAAGATATTCTATAATCGCTTCCGAAAAAAACATTTATAAGGCAATAATATATATGTAATCATATAGTGTTGGTATCAAGAACTTAAAAATCTGCTTGAAAATATGATTTAATTGCCAGTTTCGAGGAAAAATACAAATTTTTAACTCTCTTTTATGCAATCTTATAGTTATATAGTTAGGACAACATATCTCCCTTTTTTAGCTTTGGCCAGTACCTAGCGACTCGAATGTCTTCCGAATATAAAACAGCTTTTGTTGTTTGGATTAAATTAGGTTACGATAATTAATATTTAAGCGACTGAAGCACTCGGTAACGTCAAGATTAGAGACCCAGCTATCGGAGCAGTGGTTAAGAAGGTAGCTTGGTAACGCGGCTATGAGTCTCAGTTTGAATGATAATCCCACAATAACAAATTTTAAGATAAATATTACGATCGCTTTTCCAAGACAAATCCTCAAGATTATTAAACAAGTTTCCTGAATGGAACGTGCAGTGATAGGATTTTATAAATTTCTGTGTATATATATTTAAAGTATACTATTTTTTTTTTAAGTCTACTCTGCCAAGACCTTTTGTCTTGATCATATCAAGAGTATTGACAAGCGTATTATGATTGTGGACCAACCAATACCACAGAACGACGCAGGAGATGTTGTCAGGGTGGAGGTACCCTGTCATGCTAGATCGTCAGCGCTCGTGTTACCATCCACTCCTGAGTGTCTAAGTACCCAACATAGCACGACTTTGTTCGGGGAAGACAGGGTTTGGAGGTAACTATGGCATTCTGTCTAATCATCCTAGAGGAGATGCTCCAAGATAATAAATAAACTAATTAGCAACTCGGCTTTTCCTAGACATAGTTGCTTATCCTGTCTAGCAGTCATATTTATGATTTTTAAAAATATCAAGATAAAATACTAAATGCGCTAAATATCTATTAGGCATGAATACTCCGACTAGAAAGTACAGCAATGGGCATCTGCACACATTGCGGTTTAGAGATATCTGTAGTATTATATTTTTTGTAGTCCATGATGTGCATCACTCCATACATCTCTACTTACCAACTAAAGCTACGATATGCTTTTACAGAGATCGAACTTGGTGGATCCAAAGTGGAAAACACATTTTGTTGCCTATTTTATTACACAGTGGCCGTCTTTTTAGGCTTTACGTATACGAAATTTTATTCAAATATCTTATAGTATTTGATCGCAAAATCTTTTTTAAAACAAAATAAGTATTAGTATTTTTATAAACTATTAAAAAATCGTTTTAGCCTTAATCTTGAATAATACACTAGATAGTTTACATAAAAGTTTACAGGAAATAAGAAACTAAATGGAGATCGCTTTAGAGCTCGAAATTGGTGTCCGTAATCAGATGGTCGTTATTATAATGAACTGTTATACAAAGTATTTTCAAAAGAAAAATTATCTTTTTAGCAATCATGATTCTTAAAATTGAGCTTAACTTTCTTTTTTAAAAAATTAGACGAATCATCTTAGTTTGTCAAATTGACTACGATCGCCATTTTGAGTTGCCTAAATTTAGAGTTGGTGATAGTATTTTTTCAATAAAATAGGTTTTTCGAATAAAGTGAATAAAATTAAAGATTTTTTAACAATAAATATTCTTAACAATGCTGTAAGTACTTTTCTTTAAAATAACGTATATTCTATACAAAATGAAAGGAATTGGGTGTTGACTTAGCTCGAACAACAATACATCTACCAAACTTGGGACAAAAGTTTTTATACCAAATTTTTTTGATTTGCATATTTTCATTAAGTTTTGGTCCATCCGAAGCATATATTTTATGAACTTGAATTTGGTGCTTTTATTTTATTGATCAGAGCTTGGCAAGCTTATCAAAACTTCAGGGTTGTCATCACATTATTTATTATTAATAATGTTTATTAAAATGTTATGCTAGGTAGGACCAAATTTCGAATTTGTTTCAAAAATTTTTTCATATTTTTAATAGTTTGCAGGGTATCCGACAGTCGTAGTCCCAAAAGTTGGATTAACTGCTATGAGCTGGTTTAATCAAGATTTTTTATATGTGAATTTTCTAACAACTGTATGCTAAATGACATAATTTCAACCCAAATCTGCTTTTCTAAAAATTTTTAGAAATTTCGAATATAAATATATTTAATTTATGAAAATTTTCCAAATTTTGGGAAGGCCAAAATGAGTACAGCAAAAAAACCCGCAATTAAATTCATTTGAAATCCTATATACCTAGAAATAAAAGAAAACTAACTTAACTTTCTAAGGACTTGGTATGCCATCGGCTTCCTGTTATACATTCCAAACATCACAACGAAATTAATGAACGTATTCCAAAGACTATAAAAAATTAAATTAAACTTGACTCATTTCATTTGAAAGCATTTCCCCCAAAAAAATATATTACTCATACGCCATGGCATCGTATCATGTTCGCCCCAAATACGGCACAATGTGTTTACGTTTATTGCACAAATCTTTGATGGTTTTTAAATTGACAGCTGTCATTGTCAGAGTTCGGGGGAAGAGGTAAAGAGTTACGTATATATTAAGGGGCACGGCTGTGATTGATGTTCAAGATTGTCAATCCATTTGGTAATACTGCTCGGCTAAAGTCGTTAACAATGCTTTCTTCTTATTCCCCAGCTCAATCGTCTCCGAGTCGCTCACGCAACGAGCGTCAGCTGTTCTTTGACCCGAATCTTTTTCTGCTACAGGGTGGCTTAGGCGGTGGTGCTTGGGAAGGCTCCAAATGTCTGACGACACGAGGACAACCCGGAGTGTGTGTGCGTATAACCAGCTGTCCGACATATTATCGGGTAGGCAGACAGTTGACACTTGTAGCGCTGCGGCAGTGGTCACCACAAGCTGGATTTGGTCTTGGCGCCGACATGTGCAACTTCTTTGATCAGCTGGGACGTATAAATAATGGAATTTGTTGCACGGCCATAGATACACAATCTTTTGGTGTTTTTCCACTACCAATGCCGGAGACTACAACGACAACAACCACAACAGCTAAACCAGCAGCAGCTTCTGATGAGCCAGAGGAGACGGATGAAGAACAGGAACCACCACAAACAGACAGCGACTCAGCGCCCGTTGATGCAGCCGATGGTGTCAGCAGCGTCGAGGATAATCCCGATTTTCAAGATGTCAACACAATTGAAGCCAATAATCCAGATAACTCTGAACAAGAGCCGGCTCAACATGTTCCTGCCGTAACGCAACCCTCAACGCCTGCCTATCCCTATCAATGGCCTTTTGGGAGCTTTGCTGGCGGCATAGGTCAATGGCCGCCACCAATACCCACGCATCCGCCTACCACTGGCGGCTGGCCACCACCAATACCCACACATCCGCCCAATCATCACTATCCCACGCATCCCTCCGCGGGTGGCGCTGGCAGACCCAGCAGACCTACCATCGGAATAACCACAAGACGCACGACAACAAGACCAGCTACCAGGCCAACAACCACTAGAAGACCCAGCTATCCTGCCTATCCAGGTTATCCAGTAGCACCTGCAGCCACCACAACAACCACACGTCGTCCGACTACTGGAGGTGGAGGTGGCTTCAGCGCCGAGGGCTTGCCGCTGCAATGTGGCAACAAGAATCCAGTGTCACCGGATCAGGAGCGTATTGTGGGCGGCGTTAATGCCAGTCCACATGAGTTTCCCTGGATTGCAGTGCTCTTTAAATCCGGCAAACAATTCTGCGGTGGCAGCTTGATAACCAACAATCATATATTAACGGCGGCGCATTGTGTGGCACGGTAGGTTTGGGATTGGGAAAGTTAAATTATGATGCACTATTTCATTCATTTTTTTAGTATGACATCCTGGGATGTAGCTGCACTTACGGCAAACCTGGGCGACTATAATATACGCACGGACTTTGAGGTGCAGCATGTGGAAAGACGCATCAAACGCTTGGTTCGCCACAAGGGCTTTGAGTTTAGCACGCTGGTAAGTCATGCAAATCCTCATAGACTTGGTCATCTACTTCCAAAAATGCTCATCTCATCCCTAGCACAACGATGTCGCCATACTGACCTTAAACGAGCCCGTCAAATTTACACACGAAATTCAGCCTATTTGCTTGCCCACCTCTTCCGCACAACAGGCGCGTTCCTACAGCGGTCAACTGGCCACCGTTGCCGGCTGGGGTAGTCTGCGCGAGAATGGTCCACAACCTTCCATTTTGCAAAAAGTGGACATACCCATTTGGGCGAACTCCGAATGCGCACGCAAGTATGGACGTGCTGCGCCGGGTGGCATCATTGAGTCCATGATTTGCGCTGGACAAGCCTCCAAGGATTCATGCAGCGTAAGTAGTCCAAAACTCAAGCCATACACATACACTCAAAATTCAATGCCTGCTTTTTATCTCGGCCATCATATTCATTGAAGTTTTATCTGTTTCTGTCTGCCTTTTCATTTCTGTTGGCTTTTCTTTCCTTTCCTCAATGCCAAAGCTTTTCAATTCATTACAGGGTGATTCCGGTGGTCCCATGATAGTCAATGATGGTGGACGATACACGCAAGTGGGCATTGTTTCCTGGGGCATTGGTTGCGGCAAGGGACAGTATCCAGGAGTATATACGCGTGTCACTTCACTGCTGCCTTGGATATATAAGAATATCAAATGATTCGTATAGTATTTTTTTAGTTTAAGACGTGATATGAATGAACATAAGAATTTGTAATAAAGCGATGTAAATCTATGCGATGGTTGTTGTCTTGGATATGTGGTGCCTAAAAGTATGCTGCAAAAAATTGAATGGTTTGCATTTTTAAAGCGGCAGTTTATTCTATATTCATATGGAATTTTAGCTTCAGCTGCTCGAGGTTGATTTACAATAAATAATAATAATTAAAGAATAATAAAAAATATTTATAAATAAAATAAAGGGAATGGAAATAACTCAAAAAAAAACAAATCAAAGAAAGTCCTAAGCTAAAATCTTGTATGAGCAAGTTCTTCCTATACTGGAATTTATTATAATATAAAAATTTAAAAATAAATAATATACAAAATTAGAAAATAGAAGAAATGGAAAGGCGAAAGAATAATAAATAATGTCATAATAATATAATACAAAAATACATACAATTTGGATTGTACCAATCCAGCCTGATTAGCTGGCAGATAAATCAAAAAAGAATGATAAATAATAAGAAAATAAATAATAATAATTATGAAATATATGGAAGTAACAGAATGGATTCTACTCAAAAATAAAATCAACGAAAGCTCGTAAATTAAAAACGTTTATCAAAGAAGTTCTTTCTAAGATCTGTACTGGAATTTTGTATTACCATATATAACGACGGCTATCAATTTAAGTAAATTTTTGTAAAGGAGGATAATAATAAATATCAATTTGTTAGCCTTTTATATAGCGGTTTTTGCAAGAATCTGAATGGCTCGATACTAGTCGAAATAAGAATGTTTTCTAGCCTCGTTGATTCTAATAATTTTTACTAATAGGGCTTCTCAAGCTGTGATGACGTCTAAAAAGCTCACTAGGTGGCGCCAGTGGTAACACCAACTATTCTGTTTTGCCGCCACAACCAAAACTTATACACATTATGATCTACGGGCGCAGAACAAAGATGAACTTTTTGATTAACTTGTTTTTTTATAATACGTGCAGATGGGTTAATGGAACAGTATTACTCTATGATTTCACTGATGCTAGACGTAAGATGGTGATGCGAAGTTCACTTGACGGCGCTTGCAGTCCCATAATGAATGTCAGTTCTGATCCCTATTACGAAAGATTCTAGACTCCATCAGTAATTGGCTTATAAGAATGACAAAGCCAGAACAGTGATGGATTTGAAATTAAATGTAATTGAAATCATTCAGAATTAGTACGGAGCCGATTTGGAAAGCGCTGCAACTACGTGATAACAAAAAGGCTGAATTTTTATGTCTGTTAGGTTTTAGTTTCTCAGTATCAGATCATATCCTTATACGTATCGCTTATTTGTGGGATAGGGTAAACTTAGAAAGTCAACTTACATTCTTAAACCAAAGTAACCCAGTCATAATTTGTTAAATCTTCAAAACTCAGATAAATAACTTTTCATTATAATCCAGCTTTGTTAAAAATGACTTCTGTACGCGAATTTGAATTTAACGATCTATTTAAATTTAATCACATTACTGATCACAATGTTGCCATCTACGATCTAAGTTTCTATATAAACAAATTGATTGAAAGTCCCGCATCAAATCTGGTAGCTATTGCGCCCAATGGACGAATAATGGGTTATATGCTTGGAGAGCACGATGATGGCGATGAAGAAGATGATCATCTCAGCCATGGCCATGTCAGCGTTTTGGGCGTGGCACATGAGTACCGTCGTTTAGGACTTGCTACAAAGCTGGTGCACTTGTTTACGGAATATTTGGAGACTCGAAGGGCTTGGTATATACGTCTCTATGTGCGGCAGGCGTAATTATGTAGCTCAAAAACTGTATAAATCCCTGGGTTTCGTTAAATATGATAGACTTTTATTTTACTATGACGAAGATAAGGCATATGAAATGCGTCTGCCATTAAATCGAGATGTGGAGTGCCAGTCGCTGGATGGGATCTGGGCCAACAGTTTACTTTTCTTTACAAGATCGATTTTATATGTGCCATTTTTTTGCTGGAACGGCTTGAAGAAGTGGATTTTGAACATTTGCTTAGAACTCTTTGAGCGCTATGGTAATAGAGAGATTGCTTATGATATAACTTGACAATAGCTAAAAAGAAAGTGAAACTAAAGATATAATAAATAAATATAAGAAAATAAGTTTCCAAAAAATTGATTAGCAATAATCTTTTTATATTTTTCGCAATGGTAACTATAAGCAATATAAGAAATATACAAAAAAATAAATTTACAAAAAAATTCAGGGGAATAATCGTTTTGTATATTTCACAATTTTATTAATTAATATTAATATTAATTAATATTAAATATTAATATTTAATATTTTGTCTTCTAAGTGCTAAGACCCTTCCTCAACATTTGTCTAGGTTGAGGAATATACTATAAACTAAAAGCTAAGATAATATATATACGTAATAATAAAGGAATTTCATATCTTTTCTAAGACATAAAAGGTTTGAGAGTAAGCATTCATGTTCATTTCTAAAAGTGGTACCGTCAAGTCGTTTAAGTGTAAAACGTTGAGCTAGCTCCCTAAGGATAACTCTCTAGAGTTCCAAATCGTTTAGTTACTTTTGTTTTTATCGAATTTGATTAAAATTTATGGGACCTTATGAAGCATTTGGTAAAAGGAAAGCAAGCTGTAGATCAAAACGCTTTCAAAGAAGTACAAAGAACGAACGCAGACGACTTAATAAAAAAATAATCAAAACAGTGTTGCCCCACGAATTTTTGAAAAAAATTGTATAATAATAAGAACAAGATTTGCAGCAGCCTACTTTTGAAAGCAAAAAGTATGAAAGGTAAGAAAAATCATTGATAATTATTTATAACAAGTTTATTATTTATTGTAAATTATTAAGGGATTCAAGATGTACTTTATAGATAGCTTTTTTATGGGATCTTGAATTGAAGCTATAACTTAAAGGCCCGTAAGCAGTAGTAAAAAAAGCTTTCGAATAGGAACGAAGAACGATTACCGACGTCTTAACAAATCAAAAAAAACAGTGTTGCCCCATGAATTTTTGAAAAATTTGTTATTTGGTCAGCAAGCTTGCCAGCAACCTGCTTTTAAAAACGAAAAGTATGAAAGGTAAAATCATTGATAACACAGTACTACAAAATCAAAAAAAAATTAAAGAACTTTTCAAGTGACCTAGTGTACGTTGTAGGTCTTGACGAGTAGATCACGATGTGTTTCAATAGATTGTCTAAACCCCCAAAATCGCAAGTTATTGCTTAAAAACCGTTTTTCGGGTACTGCGATCACTCCCAGCAATCACAACGTCGCTATTTTTCAACCGATTTTCGATTGCTTTACGGCTTTGGAAAGAAGAAGATTCAAGCTTTAAGATGATATACACTTGTTAATAGTTCATACAAAGCAACTACGAGATTTTTTAAAAGTTATCTAAGATTTACACTTTTTTTTTAGTTTTCACACTTTGAAGTCATTTTTATATAACATTTTCTTAAAACACCTTTACTTTTTTACACTTAATCTTAAAGAAATATTAATTCCGAGTAAGGAAAGTCATGGTTTATCAAAATCGGTCGATAAATTTTTAAGTTACGACGCTTATTGTAAACAAGAAATTTAAACTTTCATCGACCAAAAAAAAATTTTGTAGATGGATAATTCGTTTGTTCATAAAGATATCGTAAACAAAATTTTTTTATTTGAATAGCAAGTAATAAACATAATAAAACAGTGTTGCCACAACATTTTTTGACAAAAAAAAAGTATAAATAGTTTTGCAGTAATCTGATTTTGAGAGCAAAAGGTACCCTGGAGGGTACGGAAAAATTATTAAAAATTACTTATTATTTATTGTAAGTTGTTAAAGAAACGTGAAGTTGAAATTTTGTATATTATTCTGGCGAAATTTTAATATTTTTATTACAATTTAATAAAATAAATAATATATAGTATGTTATGTATATGTGATAATGGCTCTACCTCTACCCAGACTACCTAAAAAATCAGAAAAAGTGCATATTGCGTTAATGTGCACACACTGTTCCTTCTTGAAGCGATTGAACTGCACTTTTTATTCGGAAGCGTTTTCTGATGCTGCGTACTAAACTGCAACTACAAAAAAAAAAAAAACAGCAGTCTTCTTGACAAAACATAGATCCCATTTCATTGCCATATATGTCAAAATCTTTAGTATAAAAAATCAAAATATTTATTAAAAAAAAACTTTTTATAACCACCTAACCATGACTAGCCCACGCGAATTCCAGTTTAATGATCTCTTTAAATTCAATGCGCTCGTCCTCGATCCACTCACCGAGGTCTATAATCTAAGGTTCTACATGCGGCATCTACTGGAATTTCCACAACTTTCGCTGGTTTCGATTGCTCCTAATGGTCAAATAGTAGGTTACATTTTTGGCAAACTAGTCGAGAAACCAAAGACTAACCAATTATGTGGACATGTTTGCTCTTTGAGTGTCTCCCAAAGGTATCGGCGTCTTGGCTTGGGCAGCAAATTGATGAACTACCTGTGCAAAAAAGTTCAGGAAATGGGTGCTTGGTATCTGGATTTATGTATGAGGCAAAGTAATAATGCGGCATTTCAGTTATATCGCTCATTGGGCTACATCAAGATGGGTTTGGTATTAAATTATTATCCTGGTATGCCGCCAGAGAATGCCTATTTGATGAAAAAGATACTGCCATCCGAAGGAAATCTAAAATTGTTGGATCAACATAAGAAAAAAGTTCCGCTTTTGCCTGCTGAAATACATTGCCTGGAGACTTGCGGTTAAGTCAACTTTGGAATGATTCTTTCAATAACTGCACTTCAAATCCAAATTAAAAAATTTTAAGTTAAATTAAAATTTTAAAAATAATCTACAAATTTGTTCTACGTTGTCATATAAGATTTGTTAGGAACTATATTCTGTACTTAAGATTTTGTTAATTCTTAGTTTTAGGCGATTTCTGCCTTTGTGTTGGCAATGCCGTAGAAAAACATGAATGGAACTTGGATTTTCTATGGAAATTATCAATATTTTGTTCTAAATTGTTTAAAGAAAATTTCTCTGCAGAAAAATACAATTACTTTAAATATAAATTAGACAAACTAAAATGAAAATTTCCGTTGACGCACAAAATTCTAAAAACGGAAAGACCAGCACTGTAAATGCGGTTTTTTTTAAATACTTTTTTTGTTGGCCCAGTTTGTGCGTTAATAACGCAGTTTTTATTTTCAATTTCTAATGTTAAACAAATTTAATTGCCAAAAATATTGAAACATTGGCCGAAACATTGTTGAATGGTCAAGGTTTTAAATGCTTTGGTTTTAACACGAGCGAATTGAAAAAGTTTTTTTAAATTTTTTTCAAAATCAACCAAGTTAATGTGAACTGGCAATTGTTTTGGCTAACACGCGTAATAATTTTTTTATTATATTTTGCGCAATTTAAAACGCACAAAATTTTCTCGTATAGACAGCATTAGGGATGAGGTATGGAAGCTGGGGAGATTGAAAGACGAACCATAATTTCTGAAAATTTGTTTGACATATATGCATAAATAGCGTACATAAATTTGGATTTTCATAAGCTTTATTTTTTACCCAATTTTTCTGGACTGACTATTTTAGGCAACGAGTGCAATGAACTTTTTATGCCAAAAGTTTTTTGATCTGCTCAATGATTGTAATGGTTTTTAATGGAATATATACAAATCTTCTGAGGATTTATTTTTGCAATCTATCTTGAAATCAAAAAAGATAGATTGGGTTTATAATGGAAGTTGACGCCAACGCTGACCAAGACATAAGAAGAT
This sequence comes from Chymomyza amoena, assembly GCA_037043745.1. Lineage (NCBI taxonomy): Eukaryota > Metazoa > Arthropoda > Insecta > Diptera > Drosophilidae > Chymomyza > Chymomyza amoena. The sequence goes on along the minus strand of JBAMAX010003595.1, from coordinate 284,065 downwards.
CAATGGAAGATTAGAAGGGGTTTAAGACATTTTTAATATAGGAAAATTGGTGTTTTCTAGAAAGACTACTCTTCGTCCTGTGTGTTGCCTTTTGGTTTAGCTTGCGGTTCAGATGATGACGAAGTCAGTACAGTCCAGAGGTATTTAATAAACTTTTGAGCTTGAAAAAATGGTATACTTGATTTTCCCGAATCAAAAATCTGTCCCATTTAGTAGAGCTGATCTCGATCTTCAATTTTCGATAATCGATCTTTTCGACCGATTCTCAGCAAAAACTCGATTTAATCGTATTAAAACAGTAGACTTTAACAAGTAAGAATCACAGGAAACGATGTCTATGTATAAAGAAGAATATTTATACAAAATTCACTTAAATTTATTTCCATAACTTAAAATAACGAAAATAAAAATTTGAAAAAATAATAATTTAAAGGAAAAAATTTAAAAAAGTCTTAAAAGCGACACTCAAAATTAAAAATGGATTCCTCGACTCCAAAAACCTCCAAATACACATTTGGCTGGAGGAAAAAAATCGCATTTCGGCCTTGTAAATGGAATGTCTAAGTCGATTTTTGAATATTTTGAAACAAAAATCATTTTAAAAATGGCGTACGTAAAGTCGGGCGCGGACGACTTTAGGATACCCTGTACCACTAGCTTGTAATAAAGTCCGATTTTTTCACAAAAAACCAAAAACAGAAGAATTTTTAAGCAAAAATTTTTTTTTGACCGATCGTTCCTATTGGAGCTATATGATATAGTCAACCGATTTCAATAAAATTTCACACAGTAAAAAACGTGTTTTTGGACCGATTGGTCCTATGGGAGCTACATGATCTAGTCAAACGATTTGGATTAAATTTAGTACAGTGCTTAAGAACTATAAAATACTCACGAATGTCAAATTTGGTCCCAATATCTTAACATACAAACGAAACACAACAAATTTTGTTAAAAAATCGATTTTTTGGAAGATTGGACCTATGGGAGCTATATGATATAGTCAACCGATTTTGTTCAAATTTGGCACATTGCTTAAGTGGTCTAAAAAATTTCCAAACGCCAAATCTGGTTACGACATCTTTATTAAAAAACAAAATATAGCGAATTTTTCTTTAAAAAAGTTATTTTGGCCGATCGGTCCTATGGGAGCTATATGATATAGTCAACCGATTTTGATCAAATTTGGTACAGTGATTGGGAACTATAAAAAGCTTTTTTTTGTCGAGGTCGTCTCAAACACCCACTTGGGAGCTATATAATTTATCCCCGATATTAAAAAAATAAAATAAACTTGTCTCCTATGGAATAATATGGGATCTAGTGTGAAAGTTTGGTAGCTCTAGCTCACACCATCTCTGCGATCTAGTCGTTCAAACGGACGAACAGACAGACGGACGGACAGACGGACATGGGTATATCGACTTCTCTATTCACACTGATCATATTTTAGGTAACTTTGGGGTATCTCCGCCGACTCCTTCTATATGTTACATACATACATTTTCGGCTTGCACAAACTTAATATACCCTTTGTACCATACGGTACAGGGTATAAAAAGTGGGTGACTTTAAATTCATTCTGGACCTACAGTTTAAAATGACTCAAACAATGAAAATAGCTGAGAGCCTCAAACCGTTTTTCGGCCTCATACAAATTAATCCGCCATAATCAATAAACAAGGATCGATTTTATTGTCAGAAAAAAAATAATCAATTAAATTGAATTGATGCCCAGGTCCAACATTTAGGTGTAGGCTGCCATCTTGAAAAATTTTGGAGTCGAGCCCAAAACAAAAACTGTTTCGAATTTATTTTAGCGTTGGTTCATGACCAATCCCCACTTATGTTAGTTGTTATAAATCCAAGTTTTTGATGCAAGTCGCTAAAAAGTGCACCCATCGGGGTAGTGACGCGGATCAAGTTCAGTATCTATCAAATCTACTTCCTCGTTCTATTATTTAATTATTTCTTTTGAATTTTTCTTATAATTTAAGACCAACTGTAAAAAGGTGCCAAAGTAATAATTGAAATTTGTTGTATGTAAAAAATAATAAAAAACACAGAAAACTATATATTATCCGAAATACTTTCTAAATTAAAACACTTAAAAGCCTGTGCGGTAATAATGGCAGCTGCTTGACGGACCACTCGATGTCCCTGCTCTTCCTTGTTATTATTAAGTGCATTGTCACATGTGTCAGTTAGTATTTCATGACCCATATTTCTAAATTAGCCGTCCGAAATATTAAAAATATAAAATATTATGTTCAAAATACTTTTTCAACCTTGTTTCTATTGTTTTCATAAATGGACAATGCACGTCAGATATAAAAGTAAGCAGAAATGATAACTAGGTGGCAACATTTTTTGCTAGCTCTGGCGCCATCTACCGCTCATATTGCCAAATTCGGAATATTAGGTATAATTTTAAAGATTTTTTATGTAACAAAAACTGATAGAATTAGAGAATAAATGGAGTGAAGCTTTTTTAAAAATGGTTGCCAAAAACATTATATTTTTCATCTTTTGAGGTGGTCCAGAAATGACATTTAAGCAAGCGATAATCTAGTGCGCACTTTAATTCAGATTAAAATTATATAAAAATGTGAAAATACAAAAAAAAAGCGGTTTGTTTATAAGCCATGTAAATAAAAAAAGTTGATTATAAGTAAATAAAGCCTTGCAGCCCAGTAAAATATTTTGCCAAGCAACCTTCAGAGGTTTCCGTAGTGTAGTGGTTATCACGTGTGCTTCACACGCACAAGGCCCCCGGTTCGATCCCGGGCGGAAACAGTTGACAGAAAATTTTTTTATTTTTTTTTTTAATAAATATTTTTTATTGTTATTTTTTATTTTTGTAATTTATCCTTGCAAAATAAGCTATTTTTTCTTAAAATAAAATTACGGTAAATAAATATGAAAATAAAATGGCTAATAAAAATAAATTATCAGGGGTGCCACAGAAAACCATTCGATTCAACTACGATGCAAAATCACTTGGTGCACAGACATGGCTAACAAGTTTTAAACCGCTCATAGTCATGTATGTGGCACTCAAAATTGGAATTGTACCGAAATTGAAAATTGTTTTTGTAAACCTCATTAGCCATGTCTGAGGCACCAAGAATCGGAATTGAAATCAATTGGTTTTCTGTGGAACCCCTGTATATCACATAATATATGTAACTACACAAATGTTTTTTTTTTTCGCTCAAATTTTCGGGCTTCGTCCAATTTGCCAAATTAAAAATTATAAAATTTATTCAATTGCAAGTTGGTAAAATGTTATTTGCGAATAACCGACTTTAGTGACCTTTGACCTTTAATATCTGGAGACAGGTCATGATACTCATTGGTACTTTTCAAGTTGATCTGAAATTGCAAAACGATTATTTATGTCGAGTTTGATCTGATTATCTTAAATATCGGAAGAGTTATGCTTTTGTGTAATTTTTCGATGACTGTTTACTATGGCGATAATGCCGATATGCTATCACAAAAATCAGCATAACTTCTGAAGTTCTACGAGTTACCGTGTTTTTATTTTTGCGCATTTTCAGCGAATTTCCACACATAAAATGACATTCACAATTTTTTCAAAAGTCATAGATCACTTTTCAATTTTTTAATTTAAAATTAAAATGGTAAAAATTAAAAAAGATATTTTTTTTTTTAAATTCAATTTATCATTTTTAAATTTAAAATTGAAAAGTGATCTACCACTTTTGAAAAAAAAGTGTGAATGTCATTTTATGCGTGGAAATTCGTTGAAAAAGACGCAAAAATAAAAATAACTCGTAAAACTGTAGAAGTTATGCTTATTTTTGTGATGGCACCTCGCATTTTTGCCATAGTAAACAGTCATCGAAAAATGACACAAAAGCATAACTTTTCCGAATTGATAGATAATAAGTTCAAACTTGACATGAATAATGATTTTGACATTTTAAGATCAACTTAAAAAATAAAACTGAATATCATGACCCTGTCACAAAAATCGGTTTTTTGCAAATAAAATTTTACCAGTACTTTTAAATATTTCTCATTGCTCTAAATAATTGTAAAGCATAAAATTCTCTATAAAATCGCCGAAATCATTATTTCGTACAAGTTACCCATCACGAAATAAAGTGTTATCCAGCATACCAATTTTGTAGATAGAAAATTTAATTTTAAAATAAGTTTAAGGACAGTTTTGACAAAAAATTTCAACAATTAGCAAGCATTGATCTGGTTCTAGTCTATCCAAATCGGAAATGTCAACCCAACCTCAACAAAAAGCTGTTAAATGGGTTATTAGATGAAGTTGTGAACCTCTAAAAAAAAAAATCACGCTGTTTTATCTGAATCACCCTGTAATGTAAACCATTTCTTGGGGCCGTTGTGGTCCCTTTTATCTCCAGCTAATCAGTCTAGATTGGTGCACAAATTTTTGAAAACTAAAATGTATTAAAAAATAAAAAAAAGATTTATAATTTTAAAATCAACCACTAACGAAAACTTTTGATGCATAAAATTATAAACATACAAATTAGTCTGAAATAATAAAAAATAATCTTTGAAACTAAATAACAGATGACTTCTATAATCAGGCTGGATAGGTAATCAATTATTTGAAAACTGCGATTCATTTAAATATATTTTTTTTGACAAAAAAAAAACGGATTTAAAATTTTAAAACCAGCCATTAACTAAAACTTTTGATCTATTTAATTATAAAATAAACAAGAAAGTCTAAGAATCAATAATCTTTTTAACTAACTAAATAACATATGATTTCTATTAAAAACTTTTCGGTAAACTATATAAACAATGACGCTATAAAAAATTGTTCTTCGTAGTATTGTGACGCACTTGACTAAAATCTAATACAAAGATTATAATAAATTTTGATATATGCACTTTATTTTTCTATATTTGATTAATATTAAAGAAAAATAGCTTTTGGAAAATGATCAGAAAATACATTTATTCGTAAATAATTAACTGTAGAAAAGCTAAATTTTTATTCGCTCCAGTTTATTCCTTGCGCCCCAAAAAAAAAACACCATACCCAAAATATATCTCTTTTCTAATGAGGTTAATGTTCGAGGCACGTTGACTCATCCTTTGCGCTTTTCAACATGCTCTATTTATAAAAATTTAATGGCGCATTTTGCACAAATATATATAAGTATAATGAGAAGTACACACATTACGAAGATATACTATGTACATATGTATATTCTATGAGTATATATATATTTATATATCAGAGGTAAAATAGGCAAACGCCAATTCTATTTATAAACAAAACGAATCAACAACAAAAATTAATAGACAATATTGAAGAGCACTCAATTCGAATGCCAATTAAAAAATCAAATTCAATTAAATCTTGACATTTGCAGCGTTACGCTGAGTTTCCGAGAACAAACAAACAAACATTTATTTGCCAAACAAAAATACATTGGGTGTGACTCTTAAGTGTTGGAAGAACTTTAAGCAAGACTCATTCTATCTACACATATCAAATAAAACAGATTAATACTTCAGATGACTTTGATTTTGGATAGATTAAACCTTATTAAGGTTTATTTGTAGGAATTAAATAAAAATATAGATTTAACTTCTTCTAGCATTCTGTAGGAGACAAAAATGTGTCTTCAAAGTATGTAGTTCTAAGTATTATATGTCGCTATTCTGAATGGTTTATCAACTAGACATATTACAGAGTACACATTGATCCTGTCCCATTCATGAAATACACTCCAGTGTGACGTCAGACATAATGTGAAGTGCTTAACAAGTTTTAGAGCTGTTTTGACCTAAAGACGATCACTAGCCCTTAACTTACCTACTGTAATTTTCTTTAGGTAGCAGTGAACTAGTGAGTTCATGAACCGGCTAAGAAAGAGAGAAAAGTAAGACTCTGTGTAACTATAAACGATCCCAAAGCTCTCTTCCTTTCTGAAGAAACGAAAAAAGATAAAGTATCTATGTACAGTAAACAATATTACTTCCGAGGCTTTCTGATTTTTTCAATTTTCGAAAGGTATATATCAGGGGTGCCACAGAAAACCAATTCGATTTCAATTCCAATTCTTGGTGCCACAGACATGGCTAACAAGGGTTTTAAAAAAACCAATTCGATTCAATTTCGATACAATTCCAATTCTTGGTGCCACATACATGACTATGAGCGGGTTTAAAACCGTTGTTAGCCATGTCTCTGGCACCAAGAATTGCAAATTGCATCGAAATTGAATCGAATCGGTTTTCTGTTTCACCCCTGTATATGTTTTTTTTTTATCGAAATCTACACGTCGCTTTAGAGAACTTTGAACTCGGTAGAAATTCTTTTAGACTATATAACAAGCAAACTATAATTAGCAAAATCAGGAATAAATTAAGATTATTTTGTATATGTAAATTAAAAATTTTAATTTGTGTTTAGTTAAGAAACCAATATTTTTATATTACGTTTTATGATTATTTTTAAGTGTGGCGAAATCTGGCAAACTTCCAATAAGTTCGGGATGGCTAAAAATTTAGAAAATTTATTTAAGATGCCTGGAACTTAAAATTTGGACTCCTTATGTGACCAGCCAAAACACGACTATTCATTATGTCTACTGGAACCACTCCTCATTCACCGAAATAATTTAGGGCACCACATTTTTTACAATTTCAAAGGTACAGCTTAAGTTAGTATTTATAGAGCGCCGGAAATAAAAAAAAGCCTGATTATAAAAATCGAAACATAAATATCGGTGATAATCGGAACATCTTAGATCTACCATTTCAAAGGCACAGTTTGAGTTGGTATTTATAGAACGCGGGAAATATAAAATTTAGGTTGATTATAAAAATCGAAACATAAATATCGGTGATAGTCGGAACATCTTAGATCTACCATTTCAAAAGTACAGCTTGAGTTTGTTTTTATAGAAAGTGGGAAATAAAAAAGTAGTTTGATTATAAAAATCGAAACATAAATATCGGTGATAGTCGGAACATCTTAGATCTACCATTTCAAAAGTACAGCTTGAGTTTGTTTTTATAGAACGCGGGAAATAAAAAAGTAGGTTGATTATAAAAATCAAAACATAAATATCGGTGATAATCGGAACATCTTAGATCTACACTTTCAAAGGTACAACTTGAGTTTGTTTGGTTGCTTATAAAAATCGAAACATAAATATCGGTGATAATCTAGATTTTGGAGGTGAGAGTTAGAATCGCCTGAGTAGGTCGAGAAATATGGTATCTCAATTGGTAGAGCCTTGGATATAAAAGTAAAAGATGTGAGGTCTAGAGGCCAAGGTACGTCTCGCAGTCGAGAAAATTATTTTTTTTTTATTAATTTTTTATTTGAATGAAATAATTTTTTATTTTCAAGCTATAGTTATATGACAATATTACTGTTAGAAGCATTTGGACGATAATAACTTATACGAGCTAGAAGATTGGGATAATGGGGTAATAGACAGTAGTAAAGGAATTAACATATATACAGGTAGGAGGAGGATTCCACTCTGACGAGATGAGAGCCAGTAGTTCCTTTCGGCTGCCGGACCACTGTAGCGTCTTCCAGGCAGAAATCATGGCTATTAAAGAAAGCCTACTATTTTTAGAGAAAAGTGTTCTCACCGCAAGAGACATCAATATTTACTCAGATAGCCAAGCGGCCCTTAAATCGTTAAAATCTCCCAAAATCACCTCGAAGACAGTGAAGGAATGTATCGATGTATTAATAAAACTAGCACAATATTTTACTATAAATCTGCTCTGGGTTCCGAGTCATAGAGACATAGAAGGTAATTGCAAAGCAGATGAATTAGCTAGATTGGGTACAACAAAGCAAATCCTGCCAGATAAAGCAAACACACCTATACCATTGGCAACTTGCAAGCTGCTAATAGATAGATATACCATCAAATCCGTCAATGTCCTATGGACTCAATCACCAACCTGTGCAACAAGTAGAATAACGTGGCCAGAATGGAACATGGGCCGCACAAACCGACTGTTAAAACTTAACAGAACTGACATAAGAAACCTAGTTGGGGTCTTAACAGGGCACTTCCTAATCGGAAGACACGCCAGTAGATTGGGGGCGCCTTACAACGATTACTGCAGAAGTTGTAGAGACGCTGAAGAAGAAACGGTAGAACACCTTCTATGCGGGTGCATGGCTCTTTGTAGAAGAAGGCTATTTAGGATGACATGACAGAAGTTGCAAGAATAAAACTAACAAAGATTGTTAGCTACATCAAGACCACAGGTTGGTTCAATGAGGACTGCGTAGAGTGAGGAGAGGGATAGCCCCGGTGGCATCACAATGGGCCTACAACAGGCCTAGGTGCGTCAAATGACAGCCACTTTACCTACCTACCTACCTATACGAGCTACTTTTATTTTGGATAGTATTTTTTGCATAAGTGGTAGGAGTACTTGCCAATATTAGCCCTGTAATTTTTGTTTTTGCAAAATTCCGAACTCCGTAATTAATGATAAATGAAAATTTTTGAATAAAGTTATAAATTCGAAGTTTAATCTAAGCATATAAATTATTATATATTTTAATTTATTTATATATTTTATTTATTAATTTGTGCCTCATAAATTTAAATATATACATTTCCATAAAACCTAATGGCTAATAATTATATTTTATATATTTTTAAATCGAATTTCAACATTTAATTTTTTCTAGTCAATCCTTTGATGCATATCAACTTGGCTTTCGTCACTTAGTATATAAATACCTACAAGAGATTTTTTTTTGTATATGTTTTGAAATATATTATGTATTTGTCAACTTAAAAAGTGTGTTTGTTAATATTATAAAGATGAATGATCTGTTAATTCTGCAAACATTGGCCACTTTGAAATGCCTTTTGTTTTGTCTGAGAAAATTTTTTCAATTTTTTTTTGGGTTTATTTTTTTTTGACCGACCGGAGGCTTATGTTTTGTTTCTAATATATACACTTGATGTTTGTTTAGTAAAGAACTGCTTTATATATCTAACAAGTTTATAGTGAATTTTGTTATATATATTCTTTATATATATATATTCTATATATTCGCTGAGCATGTGTGATTTATTATGATTTATCTTAGCATGTGGCTGCAACAAAACTGTCCACGTTGCCAGCCGGTAATTAAATTGGGATCACTCACAGCCTTTTATTTGGAAAGATTTGGATTGTGTGTGTGATATTTAGCAGACATTTAGCCTAAGAAGCTTTTGGGAATACTCAAAATGTTGCTTATTAAGCATGCGCCTATTTCTTTTTTTTTTTTGCCATTTTCATGTGGCGTTTTTCATTTTTGGCACACGGTCAACTTGACAAAATGTTACGAGTTATATTGCTTCATGGGTGGATACACTGAGAGAAATGCGTAGACCAAATTCTGAAGAATATATTATTACTTATAAACAAGGAATCATGGAAAAATGTATTTTATTTAAATGTGTTACGTAACGTAGACTCTCAAGTGACAAAAAAGCCTCCTTAGGGTTAAGGGCACACTGGAATTATGCTTTGTATGTTACAGGAAGAGGGAGGCATAACTGACCAAATCTTCTTCGTATGTAAAGGGTTAAATACCTCGGATATCAATGTCCTTTCGATCGTGGGAATACCTGCTCTCAGAACTATAAGAGCTAAACAAACCAAATTAAATCAGAAAATTTGAAATACTTTTTCCTAAATTAGAGCTATGAGCTATATGCATTTGAGGCCCAAAAATAATCAAAACCAATATTTTTTATGTAGTTCTTTTTTTGCAATCATTTCTTTCAAGGACAAACTAAAAAAATGGAATTTCATATTTTCTGAACTAAAGAGATATCTGTTAAAGATTTCGATTTTCGAATATATACATATATACTATATGTATATATTTTTGACTTGGAGCTATATTTTTTTTGGAGTTGGTATGCTTTTCCAGATGAATGAATGAATCGTAAGATCTCTTGCAAATACCGTTGAAATTAAGCCTAAAATCGGATTATACCCTTTTAACTGCATAGAAATTCGATTATGTGTGGTAATTATCACAATCAAGTTAAGTCATAAATTTGATACTTTTCCTTTTTGGAAACGGCTAGTATACTGCATAAAGATGGTTTTAATCCGTTTGGAGTCCTTAATACAACATTTATCCCTTTTTGCACTTCGAGGCTTAAACTGGGACCCAAACATCCGACTGCCGCCATAGTCTGATAGAATTCCGCCTTATAAAACTGCCTTCCTTTAATCATCGTAGAACATACTATGGCGTGTTATTCTTGCATAAGCTGTTAATCGGTCTTATCGATTCCAATGTACTTTTTAGCAAAGTAACTTTTGTCATACCTTCTAGAGTAACTCGTAATTTTCTACATTTAGCTTTGCAATTTTGTAGATCTAATTATGCTTTACACGATCCTTTCCGTGTCTTATGCTCTAATTATAATAATTTTTAAATTTTCCTTGACCAATCCTATATTATAAACCACTCTTTTGGTCAACGGTCATCCCTTGGCACTTTTTCTTTGATATAATGTTTAATTTTTATCTTCCTTTTTTCAACTTTTATATTGTAAATCCAAGTGTCTGGCCAGTTCTTGATGTGAGAAGGTGCATATCGTGAAAAAGTTGACCCATAGGGCTAGATACACAGACTAGTTATACCTTCTATTTTTATTTTTTGAATAAATTAAATGTTTTTCTTTAATATAATGTCAACTGTTCTTATTTGTACTCCTTTAATAAATAAATAAATTATATAAAGCAGCTTTTGTTACTGCTAGCGCCATCTAGTGAACTAGGTGGCGCTCTCCTTCGTAAAGCTAAATAGTACAACACTTTTTTATTTGGATGTTTGTGTCCACTAGGCCTTCGCATTTTGATATTAAATTCAGCGACTATGGGGTGCCACTATCGGGTACCGCCTATAGGGTATTAAATTTTATTTTAAATATCTTTGGGCGCACTTTTTTCTTAGCCAGGTAAACTTAGTCTTAATTCATACTAAGTAAATTGATTACACAACTGATTATTGAATTTGCACTTGAATGGAAATACCTATTTTGCAATAATACTTATTCAATTGGTGTATATTCTTGAAATTGTATATTATTCATTGCATTCATCACCTTTCAATTGGAGTACATTCCTAAAATTCTGCATCGCTTTAATATCGGAAATAAGATATAAAACCAGCTGCACAATAGTAAACAAATATTTTAAGCCGTATGTCTAAGGTTACCTCTTCAATAAGTAAATGAAGTTATAAATAAAACTGAGAACACTTAGTATTCAAAAAAAAAAAGTGTGTTTATTATTGTGCGGGTTTTATTAAATGTGGCTCTTAAATTTCTCTCTTAAGTGTGTGAGATTAAACAAAACGATTGTAAAATTCGCCGATCAAAGCCTAATTACTATTTTTTGAGATTGCACAATTCGAATTTACATTTAAAAAAACACACACTGCAATGTTTTGACATCTTATAAAGCATTAAAACTTTTTTCCCGACATAAAGTAAAGATATTTTTGCAACTTTTAAGGATAACTGAATCCGAGCTTTAGTAAAAAAACCACGACAAGGTTCTGAAATTTTTTCCATTCTTAGTGTACCAAAATAAAATAACAGATTTTCTGAACCTGAAATTCTAGTTAGAGATAGGGATAATATAGTCCAAAGATTTCCAGAAGAACGACAACAAAGTGCGGAAACCGATTTTAAAATCAATTTCTTAATTTTATGCAAGTCAAACAGACATTACACAATTTTAATAAATAGCCTATATTTAAATAAGTTTTTGGATTGTGTAAAGAATTAATAATTTTGATTCTTTTAGCTTCTGATTTTATTATAATATAGAATTGAAGCTGCAGTAACTAAAATAAATAAATAAATATTGATTTAAATATATTTATTGAAATAGAGATATTATTTAATTGAATGTCAGATTAGAACTAAATAATTATATTATAATTATATATATATAATTTTTATTCTAGACGTCTTAGCATCTAGGACAGCGATTTTATGGGGAAAATAATTGATATTTTCACAATGTTTTATATTTGTAAATTGCGACGCCCTGAAATAATAAATCCTAATCTATCTATCTTTTATAGAGAATGCTTGGCTTTTTAGTAATCCAAAATTTTTATAGTGGGCTTCTAAGGGTTAATTTTCAAATTAATTGCTAGGATAAATATTTCTCTGTAATGAATTTTTGTATATTTCAAATATTTTTCAAGCAGTATAACTTTATAAAGAAATTCTATGATCCAACTGCACTATAATTACAATAATTTATACAATTAGGGTACTCACCGTTGCTGTATAGTTGAGGATTTGGAGAGTTGAGGGCTACGCGGTTACAGCATTTTCAAAAAAAAAAATTTCCCATTTTGAAATATAAAATGCTGTAAAAAAAATATAGGCAAATATTTGTAACTATTTGAACTGTACCTAATGCAATTGAAGTAATAAGGCTTATTATCAATAATTTTATTTTCTAAATTAAGGAAATATTATTGTCGCGTCAAATTTATATTTTTAAAATGTAAGCAAAATCAGGAAAGAAACAAGCTGAACAATTCAACTGATAAACTAACAATAAGGTTGTTCACGCTTTAATCAGCTGAGTTTTGTGCAACTTTGCAACTATTCAACTCTACAACTAACTAAACAGTTGAGTTTCTAAATGTATTTTTATGTAAAAAAGCGGCAGTTCTTGCTCATTGGAAAAATAAGTCAACGACATGTCAATTTTCTCAATATTTTGTAGGCGTATATTATATGAACCCAATGCGACTCCTGCGTGCATCCCGACTCGTGCCAGAACCTATGACCTAAGACATTTTACTAAAACAGTTTACACCGCTTTCCTCAAGTGTAGCCACATGTGCGTAATTTATCGAACTCGAGTTCGAATTTTCTTTGAAACACACAAAAAGCGAGACCGCAGAAAGCTCTCAATAGAACAAACGCCTAACAGAATCAGAGCGCCGAAAGAAAATAAATTTGAATAGATTTCAAGTGAAAGGCCCTAGACCAAACAAACACAAAACAATTGCGGCTGGCAAATAAATAAATAGATTTAAATAAAAATACGCTAAGTACAAACAAATGTAAAAAAAAGACAGCCCGACTGGGCTGGCTTTGCTTGCTCGATATTTTTCCCAAGAATAAACTCAAAATTCAACGAATTTTCCAAGCAGACGCACTTTACACACACAAACACATAAGCACGAGCGGACATATACTATATGGAAATCGAAAGAAAATTCATTTCGAAATTTAAATGTATTTTTTCGGCTTTTCAGCCAAGAAATTTTCGTATGCGAATTCAGTGCTAGTTGGGCTGCTTACTTGAACGCGTTGCAAGAACGAGAAAAACATTACGAATAACAGAAAAAAAATTTTCAAAAAAAAAACAGCTAGCTGTGTGTGCCGAGCAACTAACATCTTGAGCAACTTGTACATAAGTACATATTGTAGATAGTATACTACATCTATCTAGCTGTATCTATAGTATCTATAGATAGATTTTTTGGCTGAACAAAAGTCTATGCAGCATTTGGCAAAAGTGAGCGATGCGTCGATGTCTCGTGTCTTAAAAATAGAAAATTACAAAATTCTTTGCGCGAAAAAATTTGGTGAAAAAAAAGGTTTTTCCTGGTGACTCTGAAAAAATATACTGCACAAAAAAAAGTTTACAAGTGTTTTCCATGATAAATGATCTAAACGCTCTCCTAACTATCAGAAGAAAAAAAAAACAAAAACTAGTGTGTGTCGTGTGTGTGCGTGACACGCCGCGTTTATGATTACATAATAAGGCGTGATTTTTATGCATAATAAATTAAAAATTAAAAAACTACAATTCCTATATCTAAATTTTCAATTTTCTCAACCATTTTTCAGTGCTTTTGTTTGCATAGTTGTGTACGGTGTGTGAAAATTTCTCTAAAACTTGCGTGCAACTAAGCAAAAACAACGCGAAACTCAAGAAACGCCTACAACAACAACAACGAGGCGTTAAATATACAAATCTCAAAAAAGTATCTTTAAACTACAACAGCAGCGGCAATGAGCGGGTAAGTTGTAGAGATAATAATACGTATACGCCGTGTATGGTACAAAAGTGATTTCAAAAACTGGTCGGAGTTGTACATTAAGCTGATTGGGTGTTAATTTGTGAACATTTTGTTGTTAAATATCTTTAAGATCTTTGCACTTGAAGTGAAATATCTTGCAAGTGCACGTATCTTCACAATTGGAGTGCATTCTCGAAATTCTATGGAGGTACTTCAAGTGAGAATATGCTCCTGAAGCGCAAACAAGCTAGAAAAACAGCTGCCCAATAGCAGAGAAATCCGGATACGTTTTTGTACTATCTAAATATAGGTATTATAAGCATTTAGAAAGAGTGCTGGGAACACTTTATATTGTAGTTAAAATGTATCTATTATCTTAGTAGTAGTTAATAGTTCTCATACCGGAAATGTGAAATCTTCTCTGTTGTAGCGCAAAAACTTTCGCAAAATGTTCTACAGCTGGAAACCATTATAACAAATCCAATATCAGCTGATTTTTTTTTTCGTGACAGCGTTTTGGAGTCGCTAAAAATTAACTTTTCGTAAGAGCCCGAAGGACTCGTGAGCTGTAGATCCGTGCTATTATTTTATTTTGATATACGAGTATTTTAAAATTTGACACTGATTTTAAAAAAATCTTGAGTTTTTTGTAGCCCTGCATTTTATGAGTCCCCGAATACTCATACTACTTGTGTGTCATAAGTTTGATAAATTTTTAACACTGTTTTTAATAAAATTGCCAAATCGTGATTATTTTGCAGCCTTAAATTTCGTGAGTCCCCGAATACTCATACAACTCGTGAGCCGTAGCTCCGTGTTATTATTTTATTTTCATTTATTTTTTTCAACACTGGGTTTAAAAAAATCTGCCAAATCGCGATTATTTTGCAGCCTTAAATTTCGTGAGTCCCCGAATACTAATGCTATTCCTGAGCCGAAGCTCCATGTTATTTAAAAAAATTGCCAAATCGTAAATTTGATTTTGTGATTTTTTTGCATCCCAAAATTTTGTGAGTGCCGCGAATACTCATAAAATTCGTGAGCCGTAGCTCCGTGTCATTAAGTTGAAGAAGAATCGCAATGTCGAGATTTCTTTGCAGACCGAAATTTTTCGAAAATTGTTTATTCATGCTATTTTTTAACTAGCTTCGTGAGTGCCCAAATACTCATACGACTCGTGAGCCGTATCTCCGTGCTATTACTTTATTTTGATACATTTTTTCAACACTGACTTTGAAAAAAATCGCTGAATCGTGATTTTTTTGCTGCCCAAAATTTTATGAATTCCCGAATACTTATACTACTCGTGAGCTGTAGCTCCATGTCATTAAGTTTAAGAAAAATCGGCATTTTCCCACAGTGATTTTTTTGCAGACCTAAATTTTTCGAAAATTATTTTATTTTCGCTAAAGCCATTATTTAATCAGCTTATTTACCCTAAATTTGATATGAAAAACTTCCCGGTTATAGCCCCTAAAAGGGGATTCTCTAACGAGTGATCTAGATACTATACTACATAGCTGTAGCTCCGTGTCATTAAGTTTAAGAAAAATCGGCATTTTCCCACAGTGATTTATTTTGCAGACCTAAATTTTTCCAAAATTTTTTTATTTTCGCTAAACCCATTATTTAGTCTTAGTCTATTATTTACCCTAAATTTGATATGAAAAGCTTCCCGGTTATAGCCCCTAAAAGGGGATTCTCTATCGAGTATCTAGATACAGATAAACTATCCATAATTCTTTAGATTTAATTTCAGACAAACTAAAAGAGATAAAAATGTGATTGGTTCTCATTGAATAAAACAAAAAATTTCCAAAATATTTTATTATTATTTTCGTTTTAAATAAGAAACCGTATGTAGTGACTAAAATGGTTCTTAAAAATGATTCTTAAAAAATATGTATTTATTTCAAACTCCTTTAGAAGCATTCGTTTTCTTAAAAGCATGAAGTTTCTGAAAATATATTTTAATATTAAATTAAGGAATATTTAAAATCACTGAAACTGAATGTTAAACAATAGGGACGAATTTCGATCACTTGCTTCTTTATATTGAAAAAATTTGAGAAATAGCAAAAATGATTCAATTTGCATCGATTTGATTATTATTGAGCTTTATTTCTAGTTCCAAGAGAAGCTAAAAACAATGTATGCATACGGTTCAGATATTCAAGGTTTTTGAATATAATTTTAAACTAATTAGTTGATCATTAGAAGCTTATTTTGTCTTTTAGCTTTCTTATCAGAAAATGTATGAGAAAAATAATTTTTAAAATCTGGATATAAAATTCTATAAGCCAAAAATTACAATTGATATTGCTTTGATTTGTATTACAAGGCTTCTAAATTTTTTCTAAAATTTGTAAAATAATAATTCCTATTTCAATTGAAATTTAATTATTGCCAAATATTTAGCAAAATTTTGATGTGTCAACCGCTGCATGTTCTCGTCAAAATATGGGACCATTGTTAAAAATTCTTTAACAATATGGCAACGCCAAACAGCTGCATCATGTCTATAAAAACAAATGCAAAAATATAAATATATTCAAACTCATTTACCCACAATGAGAAATTTGTAAATAAATTAAAAAAAGCTCATTCTCGATTTTCAATAAGATGATTAAAACAATTTGTTTATTTATTTCGTAAAAATATCCTACCTTGATGCGCAAATTTTAATCGATTTTTGATAATTTATGGTCGGTTTTAACTTATTTTTGCTGCTATGATCAATGCTACATCGATAAGAGGAAGTCTGGAAAAAAAGAAGAAACCCTCTGGCGACGCTCAAAATTATAAATAGAAGCGAATTCCTCGACCCAAAAAATACCCTAAATACACATTCGGCTAAAGAAAAAATTTCATATTTGGGCCATATGAAATTTTATATATCTAAGTCGATTTTGGAATATTTTGAAAATAAATACGACAATTCATTTTATACCCATAGTTTCTTGGGCAAAGTTGCCTAAAATAACCCAAAGAATCAAAAACGCCGTGAGCCCCAGAACGATTTTTTGGCTCCATACAAATTGAACCGCCCAAATGTATATATATATCAGAGATTGCAAAAAACTTTCAAACCATATTTCGAACTTGTGAAGGTTCCGAACCCGAAGCTCCACGTTTTAACAAAAAATTCTGTTGAATTTTATGACTTGTAATAATTCTTCACTCTTCAATATAAAGAGAACACAATTCTGAAATATCATCCGAATTAGACCGGCAGTTTTCAAAATAATCTTAAAACAAATAACTTTGAATACCAAATCAGTCAAGCTTACACTTTTTAGTTAAGAAAATATTTTTTAATATAAAATAATGTTGAAATACATAAAATATGGAAACAATTATGCATTAAGATCCCACAGAAATCTTTAAAAATTTTACCAACGGTTTAAAAAAAAATCTTTAAAAAAACCGTAGATGCCACTGAAATCTCAAATCTCAAATTTTTTGGACAAATAATTGCGAACGTTTACGATTTTGTAAGAATAGCAGCAAAATCTCACAATTATTTTAGAACATTTAGACACTTATTAAGTAAATAGTTTTTAACAGTGATTCAAAAAAGTTAATTCTTTATTATATATATAACATATAATATAATTTCCTGTTAGACCCCTTGGAGAAGGGGCATAGGGGATCTCTATTAATAACTGTTCGAACAGAACAGGGACCTACAGTTTATAGCCGAATCCGAACGGCGGTGTCTTTACTTTAATTAATAGAGACTTTCATGGCAAATAGCGTCTTTGAGCTAGCGATGCCAGTGCTAGGCAAGTGCACCAGTGCTACTGCGGGGAATCGAACCACCGACCTTCGGTTTTAGAGGCGAGTACGCTACCACTTAAGCCACCGACGGCAATTCTTTATTATATTAAGCGATTAATCTTAGCCATATCTGGGAACATTTTATTTTCCATTTCTACAAAATAAATATGAATGAAATTTGAAAATACTCCCGTCCAATAAATGAGTATGTATGACAAACCTTCTGGTCAATATTGTAAAAGAAAACTTCGATAAAGAAATATTCGATTAATTAAAAAATTTAAAAAAAAGGTATATAAGTAAATATAATCTCGTCTGGCGCAAACGAGTCTAATTTACCCTCCACCATCATATTGCAATTAAATTCTTTATATTGCTTAAGCTTTCCCAATACTATACGATATCGAAACCCAAGCAAATTATACCATAAATGATTTTTTTTTTTGACCAATCGCTTTATGCGGACTGCAGGATGTAAAAATTTTATAAAAATTTATTGGCTACGCTAAAAATATCATCATCTCAAATTAGTTACGATAAATTTATAAATAAACGAATTCTGCGTCAGAAACTTTTGCCTTTTTTGGCTTGTTTAAAATGACCCATAAGTCTCTTATCGAATGCGATATAATAGGGTAGCTAATCTGAAAGTTGAGTTGCTTTAGCTCTTAAAGCCTCTGAGGTCTAGGTGGTCAGTACATATTGAAAGAAAGACCTATCAGAGAATCGGATATCTCTATAGCGACTTACTCTGGTCTCTAACGTCTCTCGATGCATAATTTAGATAGCTTACCCTAAAGCGTAGAACTTAAAAACTTTTTAGTAGCGGCCTTACATACACAAAGTATATTTAATTTTTCCATATATTTAACCGCCAGGTAGTAGATTTTATGAATGTCAACATTGTAGTACGTGAGCCTTACGTACAGAGAGTATATTGTAGATTTCCCGTCCAAGTTTCGGGTCATCAATATTTAGTTTCGATATTGCTTGCAAATATGAAATCGAAAAAAAAAATCGATAAAGATTGAAAAATCTTCCTATTCCGGAAAACGAAATCCAATACATTTTTGTTCGGCTATTCCGGAAAACGAAAACCAATAAGTTCGGATATTTCGGACTACGAAAACAATGATTTATTGTTCGGCTTTGTTTTTTCGTGCTCATAATTCCATATTTATACCCTGTACCGTATGGTACAAAGGGTATATTAAGTTTGTTCAAGCCGAAAAATGTATGTAACATATAGAAGGAGACGTCGGAGACACCCCAAAGTTACCTAAAATATGATCAGGGTGAATAGAGAAGTCGATATACCCAAGTCCGTCTGTCCGTCCGTCCGTTTGAACGCCTAGATCTCAAAGATGGTAAGAGCTAGAGTTACCAAACTTTCACATTAGATCCCATATTATTCCATAGGAGACAAGTTTATTTTATTTTTTTGATATCGGGATTATATAGCTCCCATAGGGGTGTTTGAGACGACCTCGACAAAAAAAAAAGTTTTAGATGAATAATTCGTTTGTTTATGAAGATATCGTAACCAAATTTGGTTTTCGAAAGTTTTTTATAGTTCCCAATCACTGTACCAAATTTGATCAAAATCAAAATAGGTCGGATCTTCCAATAAATCGTTTTTTTAACAAAATTTGTTGTGTTTCGTTTGTTTGTAAAGATATTCGGACCAAATTTGTCATTCGTGAGTATTTTATAGTTCCTAAGCACTGTACCAAATTTTATCCAAATCGGATCATATAGCTCCCATAGGACCAATTGGTCCAAAAACACGTTTTTTATATAAAATTCGATGTGTTTCGTTTGTTTGTAAAGATATTTGAACTAAATTCGGCATTCAGATCTTTTTTAAGGTATTTAAGAACTGTGTCAAATTTTATTGAAATCGGTTGACTATATCATATAGCTCCCATAGGAAGGATCGGTCAAAAAAAAAATTTTTGCTTAAAAATTCTTCTGTTTTTTGGTTTTTTGTGAAGGAACCTGATTTTATTGCAAGCTAGTGGTACAGGGTATCCTAAAGTCGTTCGCGCCCGACTTTACGTACGCCATTTTTTTATTGTCGATATATTCGCTTATTTCCCTTACAGTTTTATTTCCCTTACAGCTCTACACATTTGCATTGAAATATCCCACAACTAAGTTTTTCTTATTACAAGGGGCATTTTTTTATGCTAGACATGAACCATTTATGCAAAACATAAACCATGTAAACGTATAAAATTTGTTTATTGCTGTGCGTGCTATTTTTTGGTTTAATTCAGTATAAATGCAATTTACAATTTTATTAATAAAATATAAAACTTTTAATGGGCATTAATATAATCAGAATACGAAAGAATATATAGCAAATTATTTGAACTCAAAATGGCTACATATTTTGCAAATTCGATTTAGTTTCCCTTGTAACGAAGTAATCGAACTTAAACCAAATAGAAAATTAATTTAGGGGAAATTGGAAGCACTAAAAATGTGATTTTAAAACGAATCCGCATAAAATACTTAGATTTTTTCGGATACGGCCGATTATGCTTGTAAGGTTTGTTAGTTAGAGCTTCTGTTTTTGTTTTTCTATTTGTATATATAGTTTATCTTAGGATAAGGTCTTGGCAGCCATGTTTAACTGCTTTAAGCTAGTTTATAGTCTATAAATAATAAATACATTCCTATTATTTCGAAAAAAAAATCTAGTTCTGCTGCCAATATAGGCGCGTTTCTTGCTAAGTGCAAACCTATTTTTCATTCTTTTACACTAAAATCTTTTCAAGACGTGCCTTTATTCTAATACCATACATACATATAGCCGGCAAAAGCATTAGTGAGAATAAACTGTTTAGATTTTTTTTGTATACTACTTAAATACATATATATAAAAATCATATGTAGCGGCATATAATATACGATATTATGTATACGCATTTATCTTGCGAAATATATGTAAAGACCACGCAAGTTTATGATGTCTTTCACAATTAAGGCTCATATAAAATTTGAAGGCCAACACACGCCCACGACTACATGGGTAGGGGGGAACTAGAGAGTGTTGCACGTCAATGAAATTCCGTCGGGTAGACGGAAGGGGTAAAATGCTGGCAGACATTTGGACCCTTGACTTGCCGGATGCCACACGCGTTTTTGTTGGCAGACGACATCTTTATGCGGTTTTATAGATGGGACAACCCAAAGAAACAGAATTTTAAAAAAAATTTCTTATTTTTCAACGAGTTTTACAGAAAATTATATTACATGTTACATTTAGGGCTTATGTACTATGTATTTTTGCTATTGTCATATGTATGTTCTTTTATTATATTATTTCTTTTAAACTTTTTGGCACACGTGTTGATAATTTAGCAGACGGCACCAGCCGGAAGCTTGTGGATAGCTGCTGACGTATTTTGGCTAGAAAAATTGGCTAAAAAAATTGAGCTCACTAAAAATGCAATTTGCTAATTTTTCATTTTTTCTTTAAAAAAATTTAACTTTGGACTGCATTTATGTCGCTCATAAATTTTCGTAGACTTTTAGCCAAGTGAAAAATTGTGAAAAGTGAAAATATATTAAGTCAGAACTAGGTCAGAGTGACGTGCAAAAAATAAAGAAAACTGTCAATCCTCACTACGAAAATTTCAAGATAAATGACATTGGCCAAAAATATAATTCAGGAAACTAAAAACTTACATTATCAGCGCCTAGATCTGTCAGCAGTTATAGGAAATATTAAGCATACGTCATGTGAGCTGCATATTATAAGCTGTAAACAAACGTATATAAATAAATTTTATGTTTATTTTTGTGGACTTGTAAACTGCACAAAAGCCCATTAATTTTATGTGAACTTGAGTCAATATTAAAGGTATTTCTGATGTTTTGTTGTATTTCTTGTTGTTGAGTTCCATTTTACGACATTTTGAGGTATTTCTCCGATTTTTTGTTGTTGATATATTACCAAGGCGGCGTCAAGCGTAATTATTTTGACACTTCTTTTGTGTATGAGCGACCGCTTGTTTTGATTACGTAAATCAGGTGTGAATTTATTTATTTTTACGAACATTTTCGCATTAAAAAATTTTAATGTCGTTTTACTTTATTATTGGTTTTTTTTTTTTGTTTTTGAGGTTAAAATTCAGCATCGTTGACCGTGAAAAATATGCATGAAAAGGAAATAAATGTAAAGTCACCGAAATTGCCCAGCCTGGGTAATAACAGTTTTAAAGTCTCTGTTAAGTTAGTTTGGGACATTAAACTTCTAGGCTAAGCTGCTCATAAAAATAAATAGACTTGGAACAGTTGCTAAAATAATTATTTAAATAACTAATAGTAATCGAAATAAAAAACTAAATAAAAATTTGAGTTCTAAAAAGTTATGCTTTAATATAAAATATTCAAGTTACGCAAATCAACAGTTTTGGCAGCACTGTTTTAAAGCCACTGCTTAGTCAGTGTGGGGCGTTAAACTTCTAGGCGAAGCTGGTCATAAAAACAAATGGACTTGAAACAGTTATTAAAATAATTATTTAAATACAAAATTACTAAAAGTAAGCTAAATAAAAAAAAAAATAAAAGTTTAATGTCTAAAAAGTTATGTTTCAAAAATATTCAAGTTACGCACATCAACAATTTTAGCAGCACTGCTTAGTCATGTTTTATTTTTAGGGTAGATTTCTAAGCTAAGCTTTTAGTTCAAATGCAGCTCCTTCAAGCTACAGCCTTCAGCTGATGACAGTTCTAACCTTTACTGCCCTCAAACTGCTGCACAGTGGCCCTCAAACTGTTATGACTTAAGCTAAATTTCTAAGCTAAGCTTTTAGTTAAAATCCTTCAAACTGCAGCCTGCAGCCGTTGAGTGTTCTAACCTTTGCTGCCCTCAAACTGCTGTACAGTGGCTCTCAAACTGTAATGACTTAAGCTAAAGCCATTTTGTCTGGCATTGAAACGTTGATAGATTAAACAAAATGGTGGTTATGCGTCAAACACAAAAGAACACACAAACAGAACTACCTATATAAAAAAAAAATAAATACAACATATATTATAAACTAACTGCATACATATATTCCCTGTTAGCACCAATTTGCAAAAAATTAAACAAAAATTAAGCAAGGCAGGCGAATAAATGAAAAAACGCCCAAATTTATGCGCCATTAAAAAACAAAACAAGAAAAAAAAGAACATTTTGAATAAAAAACGAAAAAAAAAAAAAAAAAAAAAAAAAAAAATAGTTTTATAAGCCGCCTACGCCACGCAGCAAGTGAAAATTAAATAAAATCCCACGTTTTTAGCCTGGAGGCAACCGATTCCCTCATGCCACCATTTCTGTTCTGATTAAAACTATATTTTATATATATACTCTAAACAATGTACCATATATTAGCTCTGATATGACCTTGAAAACGTGCAGCGAAAATTCAAAGCACTACTAACAACAAGAAAAAAAACGTTGCCCGCATCTTCAATCTTCGCAGCCCTGAGCAATCTGGCTGATCCGACACATTGTCCATTTATCATTTGTTCACTTTCTACGCTTGCCTCACTGTGTGGCATGCCGCAGTCCCATCCCCCTTGTTGTAGTTAGTAGCAGCACGCCTGCAACTCGTTTTGCATTTGTCATTATTTAAAATACCTGTTACTTCATGGAGTTAAAGGGTATCTTGGGTTTGTAGCAAGGTGTGTAACAGGAAGAAGGAAGTGTTTTGTTAAATAAGCTTTTGAAGGGTAGACTTAAAACGAAAGAATATATGCTTGTATGTAAGATAATAAATATATATTTTGTGAAAATACGAGATCTTTTCTCTTCTGCTGCTATCCTTAACCCAGTAGAGCATAGGGCCTCGAAGACGAAGAGACAAGATCATTTATCGAATATAAATTATTTTCTCGAATTTGGCCTCTTCAGAACTTCTAACGACTTGCCAAAAATCAGACGTGTTGGTAACAACGAGTTAAATAAACCCATTTTTTTGAATTTTTTTTAATTACATGAAAATCTACAAAGACCGCATAAGCCATATTTTCCAAAAAATAACTTAAGTAATGTTCGCTTTACTGGGCAGATATGCAAAAGTGCCCGACTAACGACGTGAAGTGCCCTAGAAACAATGCACAAGTGCCAGATTACCAACTAGAATAAGCCGTTTGTAATTGTAGAATGGAATTATCTTATGAAAATGCCATTTAAAGTTATAAAGTAAAAAGTTATTTAAATTGGTCTTTCCAAAGTATCGAAAAAAAAAATTAGAATTTCAATTATTTACTAAAGTACTTATGAGAGCTGTTTAGATTCGCTTCGAGAAAAAAACACTAAATAAAGCTGAAAAAAAGATTAAAAAAATATATGCACACTTACCGCAAAAAAAAAAAGGCCAACGGTTCTGAAAAAGAAAAAGAAAGGATGAAAAAATAAAAAAAGATCCAAAGAATAGTACAAATATTTTTATAAAAAAGTTTGAAAATATAATGAATATTATTATTATTTAAGAAAAATGTATACGCGGTTTTAACAAACACGGTATCAAACGTTTTTATTGACTAAATGTTTCCTACAAAAATAAGGAGACCATTTGAAAAAAAATTTTATACCCTGTACCGTGCAAGCCGAAAATGTATGTAACATATAGAAGGAGACGTCGAAGACACCCCAAAGTTACCTAGAATATGATCAGGGTGAATAGAGAAGTCGATATAGTCGGTTGACTATATAGCTCCCATAGGACCGATAGGCCAAAATAACTTTTTTTTTAAGAAAAGTTCGCTATATATCGTTTTTTAATAAAGATATCGTAACCAGATTTGGCGTTTGGAAATTTTTTAGACCACTTAAGCAATGAGCCAAATTTGAACAAAATCGGTTGACTATATCATATAGCTCCCATAGGTCCGATCTTCCAAAAAATCGATTTTTTAACAAAATTTGTTGTGTTTCGTTTGTTAGTTAAGATATTGGGACCAAATTTGACATTCGTGAGTATTTTATAGTTCCTAAGCACTGTACTAAATTTAATCCAAATCGTTTGACTAGGTCATATAGCTCCCATAGGACCAATCGGTCCAAAAACACGTTTTTTATACAAAATTCGATGTGTTTTGTTTGTTTGTAAAGATATTTGAAATAAATTTAGCATTCAGATCTTTTTTAAGGTATTTAAGCACTGTGTCAAGTTTTATTGAAATCGGTTGACTATATCATATAGCTCCCATTGGAACGATCGGTAAAAAAAAAAATGTTTGCTAAAAAATTCTTCTGTTTTTGGTTTTTTGTGAAGAAATCGGACTTTATTAAAAGCTAGTGGTACAGGGTATCCTAAAGTCGTCCGCGCCCGACTTTACGTACGCCATTTTTATACCCTGTACCGTATGGTCCAAGGGTATATTAAGTTTGTGCAAGCCGAAAATGTATGTAACATATAGAAGGAGACGTCGGAGACACCCCAAAGTTACCTAAAATATGATCAGGGTGAATAGAGAAGTCGATATACCCATGTCCGTCTGTCCGTCTGTCCGTCTGTCCGTCTGTCCGTCCGTCTGTCCGTCTGTCCGTCCGTCCGTCCGTGTGAACGCCTAGATCTCAGAGATGGTAAGAGCTAGAGTTACCAAACTTTCACATTAGATCCCATATTATTCCATAGGAGGCAAGTTTATTTTATTTTTTTGATATCGGGGATAAATTATATAGCTCCCATGGGGGTGTTTGAGACGACCTCGAAAAAAAAAAGCGTTTTAGATGAATAATTCGTTTGTTTATGAAGATATCGTAACGAAATTTGGTATTCGAAAGTTTTTTATAGTTCCCAATCACTGTACCAAATTTGATCAAAATCGGTTGACTATATCATATAGCTCCCATAGGACCGATCGGCCAAAATAACTTTTTTAAAGAAAAATTGGCTATATTTCGTTTTTTAATAAAGATATCCTAACCAGATTTGGCGTTTGGAAATTTTTTAGACCACTTAAGCAATGTGCCAAATTTGAACAAAATCGGTGGACTATATCATATAGCTCCCATAGGTCCGATCTTCCAAAACATCGATTTTTTAACAAAATTTGTTGTGTTTCGTTTGTTTGTTAAGATATTGGGACCAAATTTGACATTCGTGAGTATTTCATAGTTCCTAAGCACTGTACCAAATTTAATCCAAATCGTTTGACTAGATCATATAGCTCCCATAGGACCAATCGGTCCAAAAACACGTTTTTTATACAAAATTCGATGTGTTTTGTTTGTTTGTAAAGATATTTGAAATAACTTTGGCGTTCATATCTTTTAAGGTATTTAAGCATAAAAAAAATTTTTGCTTAAAAATTCTTCTGTTTTTGGTTTTTTGTGAAGAAATCGGACTTTATTACAAGCTAGTGGTACAGGGTATCCTAAAGTCGTCCGCGCCCGACTTTACGTCCGCCATTTTTTAAATTTTGTTTTTGTTTCTTTATTTAATTTTATTCCCTGGCATTAATATTTTGTTTTATTAAGATCAAAATATATATAGAGTTTAGTTGAATTTAGCCTTTCAACTGAAAGGTAAATTTTTAAAAATATTAAATAAAGATTACAAAAAAAATACTTAAATTCGTTAGGAAAATTAAAAAACTTAAAGTTTGTATTTTTCTTTAACTTCTTATTAAAATAAAAACTATAACCATAGATTGTTACTTTTTTTTTTTAAATATAAAATTTTTGCAGAAAATAGATGGAAAACCAAATAATTAATATTTTAAACAAAGGGCCAGACAAATTGCCATAATTTTTAAAACAACTTCAAAAGAAGCGATGTAATTCAGGCAGATGTTGTTCCATTTTTTTTTATTGATCCTAATTCGTTTGCTAAGTAAAGTTCCCTTTTCAAGAATCTTCATCTTAAACTCTTCTTTCGAAATCTTTACTCCAACATCGGAGGGGGACCTATTTTTGATTTCAGCAAGTTGATACTCAAAATCCAAACGCTCAACAGTTTTCTCTCATTGGGGTTTTTTACCGAAAGTTCTTATTAACTCGTTGCTGTTCTTCCAAAATGGAGCAAACAAACTTGATATTGTTGTAGTATAATTTCCGGTAATTTAATAAAAAAAGCTTAATAGTAATTTTAGTGCAAAATCGATTAAAAGACCCCTAGTCCCTACAAAAAATGGGATGAATTTTACGGATAGGGGCTGTTGGATATTTTTTTCGGCTAAAGCAGTTAAAAAAGCACAAATCTATCTGGAAAAAGGCTCAATTGACATCACTGGTACACACTGGTAGATATTGTCGCTGTTTTAAAGCACAGTTTTGAACAGAGTGGCCCTACTTTTTGTTTGATTGATCTGCGTTGGCCAGAAATACAGAGTTTAGTTGGGCACTTCTGCACTTCTGGAAAGCAAAGTAAAAAATAAGCTGCTTTTGCATAACCTTTCATATGTTTCACAGCTTATACTATATATTCTTCATCTTCTTTAACATGCTTATTAAGACCTATTCCTTTTCGAGACCTTGGTAAGCCATAAAGTAAAGTTAGTTTTACAAAAAAAATTGTCAAATATACAAGAAAAATTAATTCGAACAAATTTTTCAACTTATAAATTAGAAAATAAACAACGAACTGAAGCGTACATAAACAGACGAAATTTTCATCAAAACTCATTAGCTATAGATATTATTAGATAACAGCGCAGATATTAGATTATTGAAGAAATATCATATATTAGATCTTCCCAATAGCTTCTAAATTACATCTTAATCAATTAAGTTATTCATTTTTTGTAAGATGTTATAAAATGTTTTGAATGTTTTTTAGACAGATTACAAATATAACGTATATAAAATATTTTTATCTAAAACTTATTGAATTTCTATGAAGGTGAGATATTGTATGATCGCCAAAAATTTTAAAATAATATTTTATTATTTTCAGAAGAATTCTAGTTTTTAAACTGATTTTTGTTTTCATTATTTTTCAAACTTTTGCAATTGTATTAATGCGAAGAAACCGCCAAATCAATATTTAAGTAGCTATCTTTCAAAGCAGCAAATTTTTGAACCAATTTTTTTGATCACTTTAGTTTTTAAATATTGAAGTAAAATAATATTTCAACGTTGAGCCACATCGGTTTTCACAGTAAGCAAGAACAGTCATACTAAGTAATACTGGAGAAGCTAAGTTTTGTAAGCTTAATAAACAAAATAATGTAGATCTCTTGTGGCGGAAATGCTCCTTTAGTTTTGTGCTCTTACTCTCACAGATCTTTACATATTGACTTAAAACTTAATCTTAGATCCAAAACAAAATAGTTTAAAATTTAATAGTATTATATCCACTAAGGACTATGCAGCTTATTTGTGACTTCCCCCAGAGGTCAACCGGTGTAACCTACATAGTATTATTTTATTATTATAATAATTATTTATTATTACACTGTAATACATCAGGAACTACATTTTGTTTAGCAAAAAAGTGTACAGCCTAGCCGACTATCGATCACCGCCTCAAGCCTATTCGTTATATCGAATACGGTCACACCGTATTTTACATACGCAATTTTTCGGCTTGCGTTGATTGCATGACATGTGCACATCAGTGCGCCATATGCCCAAATCTGCCCAGGTAGTAGGCAAACATACATAAAGCCTGGCCAGCCAACAAATTGGAATCATAATTATTAATATTAATCTGCCGGGTCACCAGCGGCGATGGCGTCGCTGTCACTGCATCAAAAAGACAAAAAAAAAAAACCCAGTGAAAGTAAAAACTGCGCCGGTTGCACAATGCAAGACAAGCGCCATGGACGACGTCCTCCTCAAGAGCGTTGTCAGTAATATTTCTTCTTTGGCTGGGGATACGTAATTTTTATAAATTTTCCGACCAGATGTGCTCGTTTTGTCATTATGAGCATACAAGGTTTATTCATCAGGCCCGCTAGATATAGGTATATATATATTTCTTTTTATTTTATCTTTAATTTTTCCAACTTGTAAACAATTTATTTTTTGATTTATTTTTGATCCTTTGTATGTTTTTGTTTGAAAAATTGCGGCAATATTGATTTAGGCAAGAGTAAGAAAAAAAAAAGAAGAAAATTTGTGCAAGATATTCGTGGAAAATGAAATAAATTATGCGGGAGAAACTTTTGTCAAGCATATGGGAAAACTGCTGAAGCTGCAATGCCTCTCAAACTGTGAGTAGGCGTTGGTCAGTTTAAGGCAAACAGCTGCAAAATGTTTGGCTAAAATCTGGTTAGGCAGTCAGCTACTAGGTTGGTTGTGCCAGGGAAATTACCAATCTAATAAATCAGTTGATTAGTTTTCTGAGAAAATTTACATGGCCAAAATGGTTGCTGTCATAAGTTCTTGTGAAAAATTACTAAGCAGCAATTGGGTTTCCAAGCTGAAAGTGGTGAATACAAATTTTTTATGAATAGATAGATAGACTTTGATGTTATACCTCAGATAAAAAATGCATTCTTCCTGATAAAAAACAAACTCTGTTCTTATACCTTAGAATTATTTCTGAAAAGTCCTTATATTTTAAAAAAGTATCATATGCATTATCAGTCACCGTGGATATTAAGCTAGTTCTGGCTGAAGTTCCGGAAAGAAATGTTCTAGGTATATGAATACTGTTCTTACTGCCAAATTTTAGTATCATCGCTTGGCTTCTTGGCCTGTTAGAGCTGGGTTTCCTTATTTATACAAGACAGTAAAATGAAAACTCTAGAAAGCACAGGGCCGGATTGAGCCATATTAGGGCGTCTAGGCAAAACTATTTCCGGGTCTTCCGTCTACTATTTTAATACCAAAAAAAACCGTTTAAAATAAAATAATAATTTAAAACAAATTTCAGTTATTATATTTTTCTTTTAAATGGGTTTTTATACAACTTTTTTAAATATTGTATTTTTAATGGACATTATAAAACGTTATAAAAAAAATTAAAGCTGAAAACTTCTGTGCAAAAATTAAATAATTTTGAGTATTAATTAAATCTTTAAAAAAAATTTTAGTGGGCTTAAATTTAAAAAACTTATTTCTTTAAATATTTTCGTAATTTTTAAATATTGTATTTTTAACGGACATTATTATTAGAGTACTTTAAAGCTTAAAAAAATCTTAATGGGCTTTAAAGCTGAACATTTCTTTTATTATTATTATTTTATTTTACATAAATAATTAATTTAAAAAAAAAAATATATTATAATTTAATAAGTACTTTATATACAAATTTTTTTTCTTTTAAATTGATTTTTATAAACTTTGCTTGAAAAATCTTTTTTAAACGGACATTATTAAGAAAGTATTAATTAAATCTTAAAAAAAAAATTTTGTGGCCTAAAATATAAAAACTTCTTTCTTTGCTCGTATTTGGCGTTTCTACCTGTGAAATGATAATAATTTGAAAATTATTATAGAAGTATTTTTAATTTTAATTTAATTTTTAAGAGTTTTTGAGCAGGCTCAATATGTTCAAAAGATATTGTTCACCTTAATTTTTTCGCTAGCCTTTTCTATATCGTTTTCTTTATTATTACCTATTTATATTTTATTCGCCTTTGCGTAGGATTATTATTCCTTTCCTATTTCATTTGAAAAACTCTGGTCACACTAACATAAGAAGATGTACCGAATTAACAATCAAGGCAAAATGTAAACTTTCTAAGGGCCCCTAATTTTTAAGGGCAAAATTGGTATAGGTAAAGGTTTTTTTTTAACAGAATTATATAAATAAAATATAATAGATAAGTTTAAAGAATTTATTTATTTTTATACCCTGTACCGTATGGTCCAAGGGTATATTAAGTTTGTGCAAGCCGAAAATGTATGTAACATATAGAAGAAGACGTCGGAGACACCCCAAAGTTACCTAATATATGATCAGGGTGAATAGAGAAGTCGATATACCCATGTCCGTCTGTCCGTCTGTCCGTCCGTGTGAACGCCTAGATCTCAGAGATGGTAAGAGCTAGAGTTACCAAACTTTCACATTAGATCCCATATTATTCCATAGGAGGCAAGTTTATTTTATTTTTTTGATATCGGGGATAAATTATATAGCTCCCATGGGGGTGTTTGAGACGACCTCGACAAAAAAAAGCGTTTTAGATGAATAATTTATTTGTTTATGAAGATATCGTAACGAAATTTGGTATTCGAAAGTTTTTTATAGTTCCCAATCACTGTACCAAATTTGATCGAAATCGGTTGACTATATCATATAGCTCCCATAGGACCGATCGGCCAAAATAACTTTTTTAAAGAAAAATTCGCTATATTTCGTTGTTTAATAAAGATATCCTAACCAGATTTGGCGTTTGGAAATTTTTTAGACCATTTAAGCAATGTGCCAAATTTGAACAATATCGGTTGACTATATCATATAGCTCCCATAGGTCCGATCTTCTAAAAAATCGATTTTTTAACAAAATTTGCTGTGTTTCGTTTGTTTGTTAAGATATTGGGACCAAATTTGACATTCGTGAGTGTTTTATAGTTCCTAAGCACTGTACCAAATTTAATCCAAATCGTTTGACTAGATCATATAGCTCCCATAGGACCAATCGGTCCAAAAACACGTTTTTTATACAAAATTCGATGTGTTTTGTTTGTTTGTAAAGATATTTGAAATGAATTTGGCATTCATATCTGTTTTAAGGTATTTAAGCACTGTGTCAAATTTTATTGAAATCGGCTGACTATATCATATAGCTCCCATAGGAACGATCGGTCAAAAAAAATGTTTGCTTAAAAATTCTTCTGTATTTGGTTTTTTGTGAAGAAATCGGACTTTATTACAAGCTAGTGGTACAGGGTATCCTAAAGTCGTCCGCGCCCGACTTTACGTCCGCCATTTTTTCATCAGCCTTCAGGGGCCGTTTTGCCTTTAAAGTTGGTCCGGAACTACTCTTTATAGTACTCTAATAGTTAGTATAATAGTATCACCTATTTATAATCGATTTATATTCGAA
The DNA here is from genome assembly GCA_037043745.1 of Chymomyza amoena. NCBI lineage: Eukaryota > Metazoa > Arthropoda > Insecta > Diptera > Drosophilidae > Chymomyza > Chymomyza amoena. The sequence goes on along the minus strand of JBAMAX010003595.1, from coordinate 252,249 downwards.
TTTTTTGCAAAACAAACGGAATAGAGTAAAAAATGGGAGCTATAAAAAGATGCGAATATTAATTTTAAATTACAGCATGAATTCTTCGTTTTTTAATAGTAACTCTAACTTATAATTATAAAATAAAAATAATACGTTCACCTCTGCTAGTTTTCCCAAAATTTTCTGCGGATTGAAATTTTGAAGGCATATTAGGGGTTTAAAAAATAATCTTTCCAGGCGTTAAAGCAAATTAATCTTTCTAATAATTCTAATTTATCAAATTTTATGATGCGTTGTCCCAGAAATAAATTAGGTCTACTTATTTTTTTTATTTAAAAAATACACATTACTAATTTTATTATATAATAAAAAATCAATGTGCAACATATGTTTCCTTTTGTTTTAACGAGCCTGCTCAATACAACTGTCAGTTTTACGCAGCCACAGAATGCATATTATAATAATAAATCTTAAATAGCTACTCAAAATGTATTTAAAAATACCATATAATATACCAAATAAAAAAATTGGGTTAAAAAAACAAAAATTGAAAAATCAACAACAATAGCAAAACGCATATCCATAACAAGAACAATTTGTAAAGAAATTTGAAAAAGTTTAACACATCATTTAAAGATTTTTCATGCAGTTTTCTATTCCCACCACTTGGAACTATTTTAACTGTAAACAGACTTTGAAGTTTTATGGGGTGGATGCGGTGTGTGTGTGGGCAACGGGAGGTGCCTCAATGAGCCAACTAATTAGGTGGCCCTTGGTGATTGATTGTTGAGCCGGCGGCTCCCGAATTCTCAGCGTGTGACCCAATTTTTAGCGCGTCAAGAAAAAAAAACTAAGTAGAAATAATTTTCTGACAGTTTACTTATGCCGTTCATTCAGAAACAAAAAACTTAAAAATTATTGACAGCTACTCAAAAATTATATTCTCAAGTGTGCGTCAATGGTCGAACGTTCAAAACTATTGGTCTAGCTGCCAAGAACGTGGCTAAGTGGGTTACCTATGAGTCAGCCCGACTGCGACGTCATAGTGAGCAGGCCTTACACTTGATTGGGTTTGTAGTAAGACCTTATCCTCAAACTGTTTTGAACATACTATGAAAATCTTTGGTTGGCCACATTAATTACAGTCAACGCGGCTTAGCAATCAATGACGTCACAACAACTCAAAACGAGTGGCGAATAGCATCTCACATGGCGCTCTCTTAGGCGTCAAATAAAAAGCGCAGATTCCGAACATTTCAAACCACTTCGCAGCCCTGATTATAACAAATTCTCATAAGCAGATTATATCAAGATGTGCCCAAAAGTGTTGAAAGTAATGATTACCCTAAAAGTCTTGCCATTTTCTGTATATGATGTGCGAATTGAAGACCGGTTTTTTTTATAACTTTGCAAATATGTAGTAGAGTGGCGCTCTATTCTATTCAAGCCTATTCATTATTATGAAAGCATCAAAAAAGCAACTCCAAAGTTTGTTTATTGATATATTAAACCAAAAGAACTGAAGAATTTCTAAATTTGACGTCTTTAAGCAAGAAGCACTTCTGTGAACACCAGATCATCTCTAGTTAGAATGTAAGATTACCTCCTTCCCTGGGGCTAGTATAGAACTAGATACTGAAAAAAAGTATCGGATAGGATAGATAGAGCCTATATTCCAACCTTGGAGTGGAATACAGGTGTGCTAGGCTCAGCAGGTTCGATAAAAATTTACACGGACGGTTTCAAGCTAGACGAACGTGTAGGCGGAGGCGTCTATGTTGAGGATTTCTACGTTAGAACTGCTTTGCGACTCCTGGACCACTGCAGTGTTTTTCAAGCAGAGGTTTAATAACAATAAGAAACCTACAAGTTCGAAATAAGAACATTTGCATCTACTCGGACAGCCAAGCGGCTATAAAGTCCCTAGTTTCGATGACTTCGTGTATGAAGTCAGTGAATAACTACCGCTTGTCTCTAGGGAGATGGCTGAGCAGTTTTCATTTCACCTCAGTACATAGGGACTTCGAGGGTAACTGTATTGCGGATGAACTGGCTAGACAAGAAACTACTTGCATCCTCCTTCAAGACAAGGAGGGCCTGGGTACACCCCCAGCTGTAAAATGAGAATACGAAATTTTTTCGCTATGTGTGCAAATAAAACGTGGAATCGGACATCAAACATGTGTAGGATCTCGAAGCAAACTTGGCCGACATACTGCAGCAAAAGAACCAAAGAACTTTGCTGTCTGAATTGAACCTAGTGCTCATCCGTTGTCCGTGCTATCACGGGACACTGGCTGGTGGAAAACCACGCATCCAAGTAGAATGCTCCCCACCATGGCTTCTGTGGAAGCTGTAGCGATGAGGAGGAGCTGGAGACGGTGGAACACTTTTTCTGGTTCCTAAAGTACCATTTTCTTGACGATTTATCCCAGCTCTCTGAACAGAGTCCAAAATGCCTTTAAAGGTTTATTCAGGCTGCCGGATGTCTTGGATACCGGCAATGGCACTAATGTTCTAAACAAAATAAACAGCAATTGGTTACGTACTTAGAAGAGTCACTGAATTCAAATCTGAGGTTTAAAAAACATAACCTCAAGAAACTAAATGTGCATTTTTTCGAGACTGGTTATCCAGCTATGATTTCATGTGTTTGGGTCCGTGAATCGCAATCCGAAGTCAAAAAATACTAGCTCTTCGGGTTTCTGAGATAACCCCAAAATACCTCGATTTATATAGTTGTCTGAGATTATGCAAGAACCCAATTGCGCTGCGGTTCTTCTGACCTCGAAAAACATGGCCGAATCTTTATTTCGAAAATGGTTTGGGCAGTTACATAATATCTTCTTTAAAAATAAACTGCGAATTTGCCAAATCAAGCTCTCAGAAAACGGCACTAAATTTAAAGAAACTTTTCCACAAGCTGTAAGATACGTTTGACTATGATATACTAGATACTATCAAAAAAATTAGATAAGCCCCTTGGCTAGTTTACAGTTTTATTTTATTTTTTTTTGCAGCTAATAAATAGTATCTGGCGAAAGCTTTGTATTAATAACTAAAGGGTGTCTGGGTAAGCGGCAAGCGGTGAAAGCATATTTGAATAGAAATAATAGAAATATTTTTTTTTAATATATTAAGCAAAGTATATACAATAAAGCATATAACATTTTGGTTGATTGTTATTGATTGAGTTAAATAACGCTAAATTGGAACTCCATTTGGAGGTGAGCAGAACTTTTGGTATACTTTCACGAAATGCAAGCAAAGATAAAGCACAGATAATGATTATGATGATTGTAGGCTACTATCTACTAACGGATACATTTGTATCTTAAGGCGAAAAAGTTCGTTTATGTCAATTAGGGCGCGAAATGTAAACCAAATATGGTTCAGTCAGATAAAGCGCCAATTAGTTCCACGAATTTTATAGTTTTTTTTTGGGCAGGGAAGCACCCAAATAAGTGAAATGAAAAACAAACTGAAAATAAAAAGCAAAAGATAAACGTCATTAAACAGAGACTGCTTTTGGGCTGGCTTTAATTATAAACAAGTACAAAAGTAATAAGCAGACGACATGACAAGCAAGTGAAAACAATTAGGTGCACGATAACACGTTACACATACATATACAAAGCTTAAGATACAGTAACACACACACGCTCACACAAAAGATACAGATAGAGTTGGAGAGATACATTTGGCATTTAGGAAAATTTGTCGCCGCGTTTGATTTCCGCTGGCCATTGGTCGTTTGCGGGCTGCCTGGCTTTTGACAGACATATAAATTGTTCTACGACTGCGACATTGGCAGCCAGGCAGTTCGTGTATCTTGTAGATACATTTTGTCTTTACATGCCACAACGGCCACTGTCAGCCAACAGGCAGGCAGTAAGGCAGGCAGGCGCTGCGCGTGCCAGCGCAACGTTTATCATTTGGCCAGTTTTCCTTTTGCGGCACATGTTGACGCTGCAAAAAACAGCAAAAAAGTATCTGCTGCACAAAAAAAAAGTAAATGTATCTGCAACAAGTTGCTGCCAACTGACGACGACTACGACGTCGCCGTCGACGACGCCAACGACTTCCAATGCGACGACGTTTCCAGCATTGTATCTGAACTGCTCGAACAGCCGCGCAACGAACTCAGCTTCAATGCGCGTCGAGTCTTTGCTGCGTGCAGTCGCATTGTACGCTTTAACGTAACCAAAAGTGAGTGAACTTCAAAGATACTTTTTTGCGAGTGCGCGTGTGTCTTAACTTAAAACACAAGTATTAGCCAAGTACCAAAGTGTTTGTGTGTGTGTTTGTGAGTGTTCTTTCTGACAGAAAGTAAATCTGAAATAAAGCGTGCTTTGTTTTAGCCCATGATAAATTGTATCTCATAGCTGTCAAATTAATGCTGCCCATTTGTAGCGCTTTACATTGACCTCTGCTTGCATATATGTACTATGTGTATGTAGTTGTTTTTGTTTTTCCACATAATTTAGCTCATGCCTAAAAATAATTATGATCATGCTTGTGTTAAGAAGCATTTATAGTATGTGTATCTTTCAGATACATTACGGCGGCTACATAAACAGCTGCTATATATTTGGTCAGTGTTAGGCATGGCCATAGCCGCCACCATATTGCCGGCATTGTTTATGATCTGTGTGTATATAAATTTGATGACTCAGTTGCCGGCTGTCCAGCATCAAAAGGTTTCAAATTGATTGGTTTTTTATGTTCTATATAAAGAGTATCTAAGCTATGTAAAACAGTTTGGACTTGTAAGCAGAATGTGATTTTCTAAAAAGTATACCTCTTTCTGATACAATGTTTTAGTCAGAAATTCTTTATTGTATAATTGCGATAAACTAAAATTTCATTTCGTAATCAAAATAATTTGGAAATTTTTTTGTAACCTTTTAAAAGTTATTAATTCAATAAAATTTATTTCACGCTTTTAATTTAAAATAATAATATAGAAAATTTAGGAATTCAGGCTCTAAAAATTTTTGATAGTTAGTTATAATCTTTTATGACTTCGGAAAATTTATAATGATACTATTATAATATACAAATTTGTTAAAAATATACAAAAATCCGTTGAAGAAATCTACAACTTGACCAAATTTAAATCTGAAAAGTTTGTAGAAAAAAATTCAAAACTAAGCTAAAAACTTACTACTTAACCAACAAGTCTTAAATGTTTTTTTTTTGTTTTAGCAACATTATTAATTTTTTAGCATATATTTTTTAATTGAAAAAAACCATATATTCGCATAATTTGAAATTTAATCCGAACAAAAACGAGACCTAGGTTAAAATTAAATTTAAATTTTTACAGATTAAATTTCCAGCCTTTTTATATGATAACAGTTCTAAAAATAGATTTTATTATTGTAAACAGAAAGTATAAAATTTATTTTTTTAAACCAAATTAAATCTTAAGCCTTCAAAATATTTTTGAAAATATTCGTAATACTTTTTAGCTAAAAATAAAAAATATATGATTTTCAGACTTAATCCATCTTAAATGCACTTTTTCTGAGTTATTTAAAAAAATTTTTAAATAAAATATTCATATAATTTCTTTCTTTTATTGTAACAAATATTGGACTTTGAAAGTATCGGATCCTATAGAAGCTATAGTGATATAGTCTAACACGATTTAGTTCAGATTTGGTACATTTACTTAACGTGCGTCTAAATAATTTCTTAAATGCCAAATTTTGTTATGATATCTTTATTAAAAAACAAAATATAGCGAATTTTTCTGTTAAAAAAGTCTATTTAGCACGATCGGTCCTATGGGAGCTATATGATAAAATCAACTGATTTCGATCAAATTTGGTACAGTGATTGGGAACTATAAAAACTACTAAATTTGGTTACGATATCTTCATAAACAAACGAATTATTCATCTAAAACGCTATTTTTTGTCGAGGTCGTCTCAAACACCTCTATGGGAGCTATATAATTTATCCCCGATATCAAAAAAATAAAATAACCTTGTCTCCTATGGATTAGTATGGAATCTAAATGTGAAAACTTTTGCGTAACTCTAGCTCTTACCATCTCTGAGCATCTAGGCGTTTACACGGACAGACGGACAGACGGACATGGGTATATCGACTATCTCTATTCACCCTGATCATATTTTAGGTAACTTTGGGGTGTCTCACGACGTCTCCTTCTATATGTCTACATACATTTTCAGGTCTTGTACAAACTTAATATACCCTTGTTACCATACGGTACAGAGTATAATAATAATAATAGCATATTTGCATTCCTCTGAGCTTTTTCCAATTTAAAGAAAAAATTGAAATTTTTCAGTAATAAACTAACTTGAATTTTCCAGCTCTTCAAAATTCAAGTCTTAAATAAAATAAATAAATATTTTTCGAAAAGGCAAAGAATAGAAGTATAAATGTTCTTTGAAGTCTTAATAATGCTTTTAGAAACAAAAAGAAATTTAAGCATAGTATCTGCTTTAGATAAGAACATTCCCAATTAATTCGAAATATTTTTCGAGCGCTTAGTATTCTTCTAAATCTTCTGCAGTCTTCAAATTAGGTTAATGTTATTATTCTCTAAGGAATTACTCGTTCGATACCACAAAAAAGTACACAAACTGCGAAGAAAAGGAAAAATATAACCGATTTCGAAATTCCACCGATTCTACACAATGATTTATTTCCAAAAATATCTTTCTGACTCTTTTCAATAAGCTGAATAATGCACAATAATCACCAATCTAAATCAAAACATATAGTAGAAGCAACCCATTATATCTACTCTTTAACAAATATAAGTGTATCTCAGCTTCGTCATGCTTGAGTCAGTTGTCGGTTTCAAATTTATTACTTAGAATTGAAAAGCCTGTGAAGTATGCTGAGTCAGCGCTACGTGAAGTTAAAGGGTTCGGGTTCATTGAATGATTATGGTTGAATTTTTAAATTAACGGAAACGAATCACTCTATCAAAGAATTTCCATAGAAATAATGTATTCATTTTAGTAGCAATTCGAATACCTTTTGTTTCAATGTAAGTAAACAATGGAACTTAGTAGTAGCTGGACTGACGTAATATTTACAGAAATTTTTAAGATTCATTGCTTTGTCTTACGTGGACTGACCTTATCGGTAGTAACTACTCTTTTAATTGCGAGACATTTTTCATTGTTCCTATAAGGTTAAGCCTTTTAAGTAAAGTGCATAGAAAGTTAAGGAATCGATAGCTATAGGTGTCCATAAAAAAGTGTTATAGGCATTTTAACCTCACCAGTCAAGGTCTATGCTTCTCAAGGAGTTAATGGAATAAAAAAAGAAGAAGTCGCATCTGTATTTGGCTTGAGTGAGTTAGTTCCCAATAGTTAATTCCGAAAGGTATACATTATTCTAACGAATATGTCTCAGTTCCTTAAAAAATCGCACTAGAACTTACTTGACAATCAATCTTTCTCTCTTGTAGCCACCTTGTTCCCTCTATCCATCACTTGGCGGCGCATTCAAACTTCTGCTTCCATCATTCAACTTTCCATTACCAATTTATTGCTCAGAACTGAAACACCTTTAAGGTATGCTGAGTCAGCTTGTACCATGTTACAGGGTTCATTGAATGGTTTTGTTTTAAATGTTTTGCCCTAATAGTTCTTATCTTTGGGAAACACAAGAGTCTAACAGCCATACAGACAAACCCATTTGGACCTCTCATAGTCTTAGACCTTAGTTGCCTTACTCATATTGGTTAAGCCCCTTTTGGCTTTATGAAGCAATCAAAACTTGTCTGACAATCCTTCAATGCCAAAGCCGTGCACACACTCATCCAAAATGCTTTTATTTATGGCGTAAGATTTTGCGGTCTCAAAAAATTGAGCGCCTTTAGGCATAGCCACAAATTTATGACATGGGTTCCAAATGGGCGCATTGATTGACATTTATGTGACTAATGTAGGACAGCCTCAGTGAAATATGCAAAGTAATTGAAACTCTGTCAAGTCAAGCTTGAAAATACAAAAAAAAAAACGAGATACAAATAAAAAAAAAGACTTTTAGATAATAAATAAGCATAAACATGGCCACCACGCTGCAATCGCAGCCTCCAGCGGCACAAGCCGCCAAGAATCCTCAATTGAAACGCATTGTCTACTCCAAGTATCGCGAACTGCTTGGCTCCTATAACGATAAGGCCAATGCCATTATTGATACGCTGCCCGCCTATATGGTGCGCGAGGATCGCGGTTTCCACCAGCTGCCGCCAGAGCTCTGCACGGACAACGAGTAAGTGTATCCAAATACATACTAAATCTACCTAGTGTATTGCTAAACCTAAGTCATGTCTGATTAGAAAGAAAACAGCTGCGTGTTTCCGACTGATAAGCGTTTGAAGGCAATACGATAGCTGCGCAAAAAGTAAAAAAATAATGAGTGGGTTGGGAGATTGGAACATGTCGACTGTAAAATACACTACAACTATATATTTTTATTTTTTTTTTTAAAATTCTGTCTAGTACAAACTGGATATAGCTATTTGGTCTGCTAAGTTGTCAATATATCCGTAATTCAATTTCCACCATTTTCATCTGATTTCTAAGATAGTCGATGTACGGAGTCAACAGTAAAAATCTCAGGCAGAGTATTTAAATAATATCCCAAATAAAATGTGTTGAAATTTAAGTGTAATTTTTAGAATTTATTTTCACAATTTCTTGGTGGCTTGTCTAATAAGAGGAGAATGGAATAGATCAGTCCAGTTTTAAAATTCTACATATTATTAGGAGAAATGAGAGCCAATGAAGCTGAACAAAAGGTGTACCTTTAGATTTCTTGGTCTTTCAATGGTATATAAAAGGGTAAGCCGAGTTCTGAGAGTTTTATTTTTGTTTGTGCTTATGAATCCGCATATTTATCATCTTATTGCAAGTGAATCCCGTAGAAAAAAATGTTGATAAATCGTAGATTACAAACAATGGTTTTATATACCAAGTGACAGTTTTATTATCATCTTATTGCAGTGAATCCCGAAGAAAAAAATGTATAAAAATCTTAGATAACAACTAACGGTCTTATATATCAAGTGATAGTAATCTTATCTAAGATATTTTTCAGTTTTATATTCAATTTTCTAATCTGATTGAGAATATTTTTCTCATACTTAAAAAAATTAAATATTTTACTTTCAAAAATCTTTAAGAAAGGTATTCTAAATAAGGGAATTCAATTTAATTTTTGAAAATTCCAAAAAAATTTGCCTCAAAATAAATGTTTATCGTAAATTTTACAAAAATATCAACAAAAATAAATCAATTGAACTATTGATATATTGCCCATTTTCGAATAGCTTTAAATAAATATTACTTTAAAAAATAAATGCTTCTCCAATATTCTGAATTTCATAATTGGTATTAAATTTCTCAAAAAATTGTTTCTCGAAATTTAACAAAAACGTTAAAACGTTAGCTAAAAAATGAATCCTTCGATTTTAATATTTCATATATTTTGTCTAATTTTAAAATAAATCTAACTTTGAAAAATAAATGCTTTTCCAAAATTTCAAATCAATTTATTAAAAATATCAAAATCAAAATGCGTCTCAAATTTCTAGTATTTTATCTAAAATATAAAAATTTTAACAACTGAAGATATTGTATTTCAAGAATGATCTAAAAAATTTAGCAATTGAATATTGACATTTAAAATATTTTGTGCCATTTTTCAAAGACTCTAAATAAACTAACTATAAAAAATAATTGCTTCTCCAATATTCTTAAATTCATAATTAATTTATTTTTACTAAAAATTTAAAACGTCTTAAAATTGTCAAATAATTGTTTCTCGAAATTTAACAAGAACTTTGACTAAATAATTGATCAATAGAATATTGATATTTTATATATTTTGGTAATTTTTCGAAGACTTTTAAAAATAAATGCTGCTCCAATATTCAGAAATTCATACTTAATTAATTTTTAATAAAAATGTTAGATGTTTCAAATTTCTTAAATAATTGTTTCTCGAAATTTAACAAAAACGTTAAAACGTTAGCTAAAAAATGAATCCTTAAAATTTCAATATTTCATATATTTTGTCTATTTTTTGAAGACTTTTAATAAATCTAACTTTGAAAAATAAATGCTTTTCCAAAATTTTCAATTAATTTATTAAAAATATCAAAATGCGTCTCAAATTTCTAGTATTTGATCTAAAACATTAAAATTTTAAAACTGAAGATATTGTGTTCCAAGAACATGGCATAAGATAGTTTTTGTCAAAATTTTTTAAAAAATAAAATACTTCAAAATTCGAAAACTTCTAGTATTTGATCCAAAAACATTAAAATGTTAGAACTAGAGATATCGTATTTCATGCATTTAAATAATACTGTATTGGAAAATTTTTTAAAAAATCAAAGAACTTCTTAAATAATTCTGACATGTATAAATTCTAAGTCTTGATAAGTAGATCATGATAATATGTTTCACAAATTATCAAATATCTCATAAATGGTGATAGTTATTACTTATGTTTACTGTTTTTCGAAGTACTGTAATACAAATTTAAAAAATCACAATGCTCCACCAAAGTTCGGAAACACGATACATTTGGATTGCATTGTTTTTTTACAAAAAACTTCCTGCAGATATCAAGATAATTTGTAGATTCGTATATCGATATTTGATTCATTATTTTCTTACAAAGCAATCTTCCAGCGACATTCTAAGATAATTATCTAGTTCGTATTCGAATTTGATTTATTCTTTTCTTCAAAAATTGTTCCTGCGATATCAAGATAATTATTATTATTCGATATTGATCTATTATTTTCTTACAAAAATGTTCCTGCGATATCAAGATAATTTGTAATTCCGTATTCGAATTTGATTCATTATTTTCTTACAAAAATCTTCCAGCGACATCAAGATAATTTCTAGTTCATATTCGAATTTGATTTATTCTTTTCTTCAAAAACTTCGTTCCTGCGATAATCAAGGATATACTTATCTAAAGTTCGGAAATGCATCGATTTTGATGTAATTATTTTCTTACTAAAATGTTCCTGCGATATCAAGATAATTTCTAATTCGTATTCGATTTTGATTCATTATTTTCTTACAAAAAATTTTTAGCGATATCAAGATAATTTCTAGTTCGTATTCGAATTAGATTTATTCTTTTCTTACAAATATTGTTCCTGCGATATCAAGATAATTATTATTATTCGGTTTTGATTCATTATTTTCTGACAAAAATGTTCATGCGATATCAAGATAATTTCTAATTCGTATTCAATTCAAAAGAAAAAGTTAATCCATTGAAAATTAAGATAATGGCTTTCTATAATTTTAAAAATTTTCCGAAAAATCCAAATAAATGTTTTATTAAAGTATAGTTTTTATAATTCACTTATTGTACCTAAAGATTTTCTTATGGGTCAAAATTCTGAACTTATAATTGGTATTAAATTCATAGGTTCTTTTTCCAAAATGCATATCACCAAAGCTACCCTTACATTACCTTATAGAGTATTAAAATATTTGCCATACCATTTCAAAGTAAATATTGCTCATTTTTGCTTTTGTTTTTGCATTTATTGCTTTTGTTGTTGTTGTTGTTGTTGCTGTTGTTGTTTTGTAGATAAGCGCTGTGGAATGTGGGCGTTGAGCGACTGAGTCTATGGAGGCAGTCCAGGGAACTGCTGCATCTGCCTCTGCAACTCAACCCAACTCGACGGCTAGAACTATTTATAGCTGCACAATGACTATCATTATGTCATGTTGCATGTTCCATGTGGCATGTGGCAGAAGTTGCAGCAGCAGTTGATGCAAAGGCAGCAGCTTTCTGCCCTTGATCTTGAAATATTTTTCTATGTGTGTGTGTGTTTGTGTGCAGCTGCATGCAACGCATACTAGCAACTTGTTGTTGCTGTTGCAAGTTAGAATGCAACAAGTTTTTTATACTTTGTATCTTTATATTTTTTTGCTGGTTGGTCAGGCAATTCAGTTAGTTGCACGCTCATTTGCATGCAAAAGTGAAAATATAAATTGCGCAGATGTTTTTCATATTTTAAAAGATTTTCTTATATACCCACACACACGCATACACTCACGCATGCAACTAAATATATGTAAACAACTTGTAGATACATTTTTACGCCACATTGAATATTTAAGCTTGTTTATATAGTATGTGATTATATGTTATACATATATTTTTACACTTGGTATTTTTAGCAAAAGATATAAAAAATAATAAATATAAAATATAAAATAAAAGGAAAATGCAAAATTTAATTTGTCACGCCAGTGTCGCGCAATTGCTTGACATTGTGCATGATTCATAGTCCAAGTAAAATGTATCTCAAAACATGTATCTGAGGCAAATTAGTCACCATTTCTTATGACTTTAACGAAAATAATAAACATTTTTCCAAAACGATTTTATTACAATTTAATTTTTGGTTTAATTTGGAAATTTTTGGTTGAAATCAGGTCTGCAAACCGGATTTCCAGCTGAGTGATGCAAAATGACTATTTTGCAATAATTTTGCGGAATTGAGATTACTATAAAGTTTGCTCTGAATCATTTGTTTTTTTGTTAATTAGCACAATTTATATTTTTAGTTTAAATTTTAAACGAATTTTGTGAACAGATTTTTTATAGATTGAATAACAAATTCCATGGATGAGTTCGAAGAGCACAAGGCGTTTTTATCTAATAGGTAAAACTTGATTCCAGCTTGAGATATCTTATAACTCACTAAAGAACTAATACCAAAACAAAATGCCAGAATTTAGAATCTCAAGAGGTTTCTGTTACTTACAGTAATTGTTAAAAATTTTAAAATACATCTTTCTTTTTGAGGCAACCTTTTACTTCTTTCCTATGGCTATATGATAATTCTCGGTGAGCCTGATACATTGATCATCATCTAGACGCCACCCTTAAGAATGCGCCTAATTTATACAAATAAGTATTTTCAAACTAATTTATAGATGCCATAAAATATAAACACTTTTTCTTTTCAACATATCCTAAACGTAGATTATTTTGACTATTACACACTGCTCCCAAAAAACTAAATTTTTGGCAGAAACTCAAAAAATAAAGGCACAAAGCTGAAACTAGGCTCTCACTTCATTATTTTTATTATTTTTTACCATTTAAAAGAATAATATGATAAAATTTTAATGTCGAGCATTAAGCATCTATTTATAGAATGGACAAAAATCAGTGTGGTACCGATTGTGTTCCTATGCATGAACCTATCGATGTGAAACTTACACTATGTTGAAGACACATTTCATACGGAGTGCACAGTATAGGTTAACTAGGTATAGAGCACCCAAGTATATAAAAAAATATCTGATATGATGTGGTAGTATGTATCTGGAAATATACTTAGGAAACTTAAAAGCCAAGTTTATACAAAATTATTAAAAGATCTCGTAGATGAATTCAATTCTCGCTATGGACAAAGTAGTAAAAGACACCACATCCTCAAAAAAAAATGTTTAATTTTGCCCAAAACACATTTATGTATAATGCTTATATATCTGTGACTGCCCAGCGTTGGCATGGGACAGAGCCTGTCACATGGGAAAGGAACGGATTAGTCCCTTCCAACTCAGATCAACACCAACAAAAGACCTACTGCTATTGATGAGGAAAGCGGAAAGTCTTTTGTTTTAACCTTAGGGTATGGTACAAAAGACCTTTTGGTCGCAGTGCCCCACCTCTCTGTGAGGTACCCTTTTCGGAAAAAAAAATAATAATGCTTATAGTGAATTAACAAAATCGATAATAATTTACAAAAAAAAAGCTTTGTTAAAACTATTTAAAAGCTTGAATACGAAAGAATACCCATCGAATATCTGTATCCACAGAAAGACTATAAGGCCCAATTCTATAATAAAAAATTTATTTATAGAGAATCGATACTGATAATATATTGTACTTCTACACAGCTGCAGATGATTTGATCTGCCAAAAACCTGGTTTGTAAAAAATATCCACTCCTGAGGGGTACCTAGAGAATCCTTAAATTAAAGTTATACCCTACAGCCAGTGAATTAAGCTAGCAAAGGAATCGATTCGATCAGGATTTGATGACCAAAAAAAAGTCGGTTCATCATTACAACCAACTGAAAATCTAGAGAATGTCATAAACCAAGAACTAAAGTCATATTCTACATAACGAGCGCAAGTAGTTATCGATAGTCGCTTTGTTCACTGGGGTATCGAAATTGCGAATTTTATGCAATTTGTAAAAAAAAAAAACTACCGAGGGGTAGAGATTCCTAGCAGGCAGAAAATAAAGTTATACCATACAACCCGTGAAATAAGCTAACAAAGGAATCGATTTGTTCAGTGCATTATCCGAGATGCAAAGATATATATATATATATATATATATATATTGATGGCACAAAAAAAAAACGTCAGTTCATCTTTACAACCAACTGAGAATCTAGAGAATGTCAGACTGCCCGAAAACAAGAACTAATTCTTCTACGTAACGAGCGCAAGTACTTATTGCAAATTTTTTGCGACATTGATACTTCTACTTTTGACTCCTAAGTGAAGTATAGCTCCGAAATACATTAACGATACCCTAAGAATTTTCATTTAAAAAGAGCTCCATTCATTTTTACAAGAGCACTGGGTATCTAGACAATCCCAGATAGCAAGACACCAAATAATAGTAAGGGCAGTATCTGCTGTAGGGCTGGAAGACCAAAATTGTACTTCTGAAAGAGTATCGCAGCAACGATGCTTCTTTAAAACTATGATTCAACTTTTCACAGATTATACATAAATTTTTTCAAACACAAATAGAAAATTTTAAGCTCTATCTGAGACTTAAGTAGCACTTTCTACTTACCAAGCCTACTCACATGATTAATGCATGTATAGGAAACATATATCCATGGATCTTTCTTTCCATTAATATATATATATATATGACTTTTTATCCATGTTTGTTGCTGCACATTGAAAGCTTTTCCTGTTTCCAAGCAAGGTTAATGTATTTGACAGTTTAATTGCAGCTGACACGCCGTTGCTGTCAAAACAGCTGGTGGTATCTGTGGCCAAGAAGCCAAAGAGCCAACATCATGTTGGCCAAAATCTTAGCCAGCAATTGCAACAAATTGTCTTAGAATTGACGTCATTAGACGTCTGTTGTAGGTTATTTTTAGTCTAAGATAAGTTGAGAATGTCAAATATTGTGGTTAAAATCATTTGACAACTGCCTGCCTCAAGAAACAAGAAACTTAGATGTTTGCTCTTAGAAGGGGTCCAGCTGATAAGGCGAAAAAGTAACCAAAAAATTTATGTTTTAAAATTTCATTCAAATTTTCTTGGCAAATAATTAATCTAGCTTTCTGCGTAAGAGAAAAGCTGTTGAACTAATTGAATTTTGTTTATTTATTTAGTGTGTTTTTTTTAAGATAATAGGTGGACAAATTTTTACTGCTCTATCGTGAGTTGGCACGTGATTGTTTTTTTTTTAAATTTGTAAAGTGCCTTGAAAATGGCGGGGAAAAACAAAATTATTACCATATTATAGGCACAGGTATTTACATGAATGTTTTTACGTTTACGCTTAATCTAATCAAATTTATTAAATAAAAATGGTGTATCTTAATTTCTTTGTGTTTATGATGAAATGTTATTCGTGTTAATATATAATTATCTGTTATCTTTGCTGTGCTTTCTTATTACGTACTATTTTTGTTACGATCTATTTGAAAAACAATAATTGTTATATGTAATATCTCAGAATTGTAAATTCTCTGTAGTCGTGTTGTTATCTACCAACCCTTGGACGTTTTTTTTTTTGGAACTATGAATATGGAGTCTTTCGTTTTTTTTCAAATGCTTCGGTAGAGTTTATCTGGTGATGCAAATAGAAATCAGAACCTCTTCATCTTTTTATTTACTATAATAGAAATGTGATTTATGTGGAACTCAGCTGATTTACTTGTGAGCTTTCGAAAGACAATTATACAAACCTTCACCAAATAACTAAAGATTAGAAAATAGCAGTTTGAGTTGACAAACTTAATATCGTCTACCAGAAGCTATTCACAATACTGGAGAACGTGGGAAAAATTCTTGAATCCATAAAATTCGAATATATCTCTTCAGCCCTATTAATTCAATTCTTTGCAAACTAAAAGCTTTCAGAAAGACCGATTTACAATGGGACAGGTTTTTTTTTGTTATTGTCATCTTCTTCTGTCATCCTCGACACCCAGTGGAGCATAGGGCCTTGACCATCCTCTTGTAGCGAACTCTATCTATATGGATCTTCGAAGGGTATGAAACAAAATTTGTCTACTACTTTATTAGTAAAAGCGAAATTTCAAATAATATTTTCTTGTACTTGAGCATGAAGAAGCAGCAATCTGCTTTTCTTTATATTTTTTAGTAAATTAGTTCTGCTTTGCCTCCCATTGTAAAGTTCGTCAAAAGGAATTTGTTAAGCTTTTACAAAAGAAATCTTTCATCTTGTACATGTAAAACCTTTTTGACACGCGTGCCTTCTAATTGCCCAACGTTGCATTAGATGTGCAAGTTCGATAGTCTATTGTCAATAAAATATGGATAGTTATATATATATTTTCTCTTTGCAAAACTTCACTCTCACTTACGATGTGACAGTGTAACCAATCAAGAGCTTAAAGTTTTTTGTTTTAGAAATTATCTATAAACAAAGATAAGGGATTTTGTGTTTCAAGAGCGAAACTATAATTTTTCAGTCTGAATTACCCATCTTCACGATCACACACATCAGTGTCGATATGCGGCAGAAAGCCACATTAATAAGAATTGGGAGGGTAGAGGATGACTTAAGACTCATCAAGAAAGATGCTGCAGATCTAGCAAAGGACATGCCTATGCTTCTGCGGCCCAGGGATGAAATGCTAGCTGAATACAGGTTCAGTTTAAACTTTGATACCAAACTCATCACAAAAGAGGCTTGGACCGGCAGTTCACCCTATGAAACCACATACAATAAAGTGGTTCACAGACGGATCACTCACTGATCAAGGAAGTGGCCTGGGGTAGTAGGACCCAGGACCAAATATTACGAGCCTCTAGGCAGACACACCAGCATTTTCAAAGCTGAAGACTGTGCTATTGGAAGGTGTGCAGAATTCAAGCCAAGATCACATCAAGGCTGGTCAAAGAAAGGAGAACGTCACTAGATAATTTAGGATCCAGGAATAAGCTCACGCTGGGTTCCAGGACGTAGCAACATACCTTGTAATGAGCTGGCAGATAAACTCTGCAAGGACCGGTGCAGCAACACCACTAATCGGTCCTGAACCACACTGTGGGATTGGTAACCGACTACGGGGCCTACTAAGAATAGAGGAGCAAAACAAGCGACTGCGTCACTGGGCACAGATACCAGGGCTTAAACAGTCAAAAACCCTCCTCTCTAACTGCAAACGTAAAAGGTTGAAAGTCATGATAAGTCACGATAAGAACACCGTGAGAATCAAAGTGGATAGTGGGCTATGTCGCTTCTGCAGCATGGGGGAAGAAACTTCTTCGCATGTATGTATTATGTGAATGTATGACACTCGCCGGTAAAAGAAACAAGCTCCTGGGCACGTACGTTCTTCCAACGGAGATCGTTGTTACCACAAGTCCTAACAAAATACTGTAATACATGCAGGCCTTAGGACTTTTGGGCGAGCTCCAGCCATGAAGGGGTACAATAGATCCACTTGGGTCGCAGTACATTTATGCACCCAATAATAATAATAATAACCCATCTCCCCCTTGACTTGATAGTTTATATTCAGAGAATACCCATCTCAAGGACGGCCGCTCTTCAAAATTTACTTTCTCCTCAATTACCCACAGTATGGAATAAATTAGCTGTCGATAATTAATAAATATTTCGAAAGCGTGAACTGAACCAGCCGGCATTATCGGTTCTGGCATTATTCTCATACTTATCTCCATGCTTTCTGCCAAGCTTATCATAAGCCTATACTCAGATAGCTCAGTCAAAACTATAGTAGGTGTCAATTTTATTAAAAATACTATTACATTTTAAAAAAAAATTTTTAAGTGCACCCGGCGCATTTTTATTTTGAAGCTTTCCAGTCAAAATAATGGGTTAATAAATTACATGCGACTTTCATGTAACTTTTCATTAAGATACTTTCCCAGCCAACCAACGCAGTCTCTATCTTGCCTCACTTGTTGCACTTGCTCGTAATTTTCTCCTCTCATTATGCTTAAATTTTTAAGATGCGTTTAACGTAAAAACATTTTAACTAATTAAAACCAAAAATTGATGATGCGTTGCCGCCTTGTTAACGTATTACTAGGCCCACTGGAAGTATCTACCAAAAAAAGAGTACACATTTAAGCCAGTTATGCGGAAAGAAAGTGATGGTCAGCCGTGTTCTGAAAAGTTGTCGAGCCTGTTGCCTGTTGTCTGTCAACTTCATTAGTTTTTATGTGTGTTTACACACAGATACACAAAATCGCTCACACAGATACACACGCACGCACACACAGGTGGATAGGCATCAAGTGCGTGAATGATTCGCTTTTTAAAAATTTTATGTGTCTGGTTATTATACAAAGTGGGTCAGGCGAACAGGAACAGGTGTTGTGGCCTGTCGTTCTTCATATAATATTATATGATAGATATAGATAGTTGACTTTACTGCAAAAATCACATTAAATTGTTGTAGCAAAAGTGTTATAAGCAATTGTCTTTATTATTTTTTTCTCTCAATGACATAGCGACATAAAAAATAAAACAATAAAATCTCAAGCGACAATTTATGGAGAGACCAGATGATAACTTAGAAACCGCAAATGCGAAGGCTAAGTGTTGGCTAACCGCAAATGATTGCAAAACTGCAATCACCCACAATCCGCTTTACATGCAAATTAGAGCGCATGCATCAAAGTCAAATGTAAAGCGATGACGTAACTGCGGTTTATGATGGAGCACCCACCAGCACCACCTTGTCATATGTTTATTAATTGGGGAAAGATTTTTAATGCGGACGTGTAGTAGGTGCAATCATGGGAGATAGTTCAGGAAATCTAAGTATTTAGGAATGTTTTAAACAATACTTATAATAAAGCTATATTTTGCATAGATCAAATTTTTAATATTTGCTATAATCGTTTTTTTTAACCCGAAACTAGAATTTCTGTTGTAGTGTTGCGAGTTTAATTTAAAGAAAAAAATTTCAACATTTTTGGATTTGATTATGATTGAAAATGCTTTCAAAAAATTTTATTTAAGAAAAATCTACATAAAATAAATAATAATTTATTAAGGGATTTTTAAGATACCAGTAAAACTAAAGATTTTGCGAAAAATTAAAAATATTGCATAAATTAATTTTTTGCATAATTTTTCGATTGCAGTTTTTGTTTATGAAAGACTTTTACGAGAGATATTTTTAAAAAATCGTTAAGAATACAAAAAATATAATATAAAATTTTTTTTTAATTTTTCGATATTTTTTCAAAGATATTTTATTTTAAAATCTAAATACGCGGAGAAATTATGCATATTTTGAACAAAAAAATAATTTTTCTAATGTAACAAAAAAAAAAATATTCAAAACTTTTTTTCAAAGAATATTTTTTTATAAATTGTTAAAAATCGAAATATGTTTAGAAATTATACTTATTTTGAGCAACAAAAATACATTTTTATAAAGTAACAAAAAATAAAATTATGTTTTTTTTTTCAAAGAAAATGTATTTTATGGTTATTCCAAAATCTTAATAGGTTAAGAAATTATATCTACATATCAGCAACAAAAATTAATTTTTCTAAGGTATCAAAAATAAAAATTTTACTAGAAGACTAATTTTGGAAGATATTCTTTAAAAAAAAAATTTACAATGGAAATTATGTAAGAATTTTTGAAAAAGTGTTATTTTCGAAAAAAAAAATCTATATAAATATAAAATAATTCTTTTTAAAGAGGTTCAAAACAAAAAAGTACCAGTTAAATCAGAGATTTTTCGAACAATTAAAAATATTTCATAAAATAATTTTTTTCACAAAATTTGTTTTGAATTTCAGTCTAAGCAAGACGCTTTACTATAGATATTTTAAAAAAGTCGTTAAGGATAGAAAAAACTATAATTAACCATTCTTTTTTTTAATTTTTCGATTTTGTTTTTAAAGAAAATTTATTTTATAATTATCCAAAATCTAAATAGATTTGAGCAACAAACAATATATAAAAATGTTACATAGCTAATTTTCGGAGATATCTTTAAAAAAAAATTGCATTTTTGGAAAAAAACAATTATTTTTCGTCGCAAATATCATGAAAAACTAATTGTAAGATAAAAAGTTGTTATTATTTTGAGAAAATTCTACTTGGTCGACTAGAAAATGATGTAATAAAGCTTTCGTCAAAATTTTAAATCAATCGGTTAAAAGTTGGCAGAGTTATGAAGTGGCTTTGAGAAAAATGCGCTTAATGGTTTAACACTGGTCCGACATTTTTAAGTGGGGAAAATATTTTTTCTTCTAAATATCACTGCGGGGCATATTTTCAAGCATAATCGCTTGGCTAGAAAAAAACTATTTTCCAAAGAAACCTTAAAATTCTGAAGCTTCCATCTCGGACTATTGGATTGTTTTAAATATAACGAGCATTTAAAAAGAAGCTTATAAACAGGGATAAAATTGTTTTCCTTCAAAAAATCATTTCGGGACATTATTTCTAACATAATCATTTGGGTAAAAAAAAAATATTGTTTAAAGATTATGCTGATACACCTTAATTAAATTCTAAAGCTTCCATCTAGGACTATTGAAATAGTTTAAATATAATGAACGTTTAAAAAAATATTTAGTATATAAAAAATCATTTTTAAAAATATAGAGAATTAGAGCTATTTTTAAATATTTATTTTTTTTTTTTATTGTATTGGCAGATTGAAAAATTTTTTTTAATTGCTCTTAAATATAAGTCTCTACTTGAAAATACCACATTTGATCCCCCATAGATCTATGTTTATTTCACGTAGTCAATAATATTTTGTTTCAAAAATAATGGATCTTTTTTTTATCAGAAAATTTTCTATTATTTTTTACAATTGCTGGGATTTACGTGTAACTACATAGCAACTATGGAAAGGTTCAAAAATTGTATGAATTGCGTCACCTAGTTTGGAAAGGTTCAAAAATTGTATGAATTGGGTTACTTAGTTTCGGTACGGCCCCAAAACTAAGTCTTTTATTCTAATCGTGTAATAATGATATTCTTATAAGCTAAAATCATGTACATATCCATACATTATATAAACCTTAGCCTAAAGAAATTCGAGACTTTCTTTGATTAGAAAGCGGAACCAGACAATATTCTCGGAGCTGCAAATTTTGACATCGAAAGATTTTAGACTAAATAGAATAATACTTATCTAAATAGTTAAATAACCTAAAACACTGAATCTGTTTCTAAGATAATTTTAAGGAAAGATAATTTTTGTTTGCAATTTTACAAAACTTTGCGTCATATTGGATATATCCGATCTATCCAATCTAAAATTAAGTTACAGTACTATTTTATTATTATTAACTATTAATTTAAAATGAGTAATCTACAGTTTTTCAACAAGTACCAGTTATTCTCATATTTAAAGCGTATTCCTAATAAAACCTATCGAATTACCCACTTATCGCATTGAATATCTTTCCCAGCTGTCTATTATAATAAACATTCCGCATATCCATAAGAAATCCTAGCAGTTTATGGCCAACCTATGTGCAACAAGTTCAGGTACATTGTCATGCATTTGGCTGAACTTGTCATAAATTATGTATGGGCAAAAGTTGGTTGCACCTACTTGGCCATAATTGCTTGGAGGCTTTGTACCGTTAAAGGCGTGTCAAAATGCCGTTTTGTGAGTTTTTTTTTTTGTTTTTATTTATTTTTTTATTTATTAATTTTTTGTTTTGCTGACGTACATTGACACTGTGCGGGGTTATGGAGTTAACCAGTTGCACTTTATGGCGCTAGGAAATTAAATTCGTAAAAAACAAGTGAATAGTTTTTTGTTTGTTCGAATGCGAATGTTAATAGTTTGACACCAAATATGGGTGTAGTTAATATAAAAAATTATTATAGACTGACAAGCGTAAAAATAATTTTATTTATTTCCTACAAAATTTGTATGGAAATGTTACATGAACTTACTTATAGGTAAAATAAGCTTACATGAAGTTAAGTTTATAGATAGTTTTGCAAAGATGTTTAAGCAGCTATTAGTTAAGTAATAACTTAAATATATTTACTTATAGAAATGCCACAAAATAAGATAACATGACCAACTGCCTACGAAATTTAAAATTATTAATAGATTGTGGAAAGGAATAATCAGCTGTGTTTCGGAAAACGAAAAAACCAAAACGAATACAATTTATTGCGTTCTTTCAAATCCGCATATATTTGTATCTTTCCCAAATCAAACTTATATTTTTATTCATGAGAAATATAATATATAGGTCTTTTTGCTCTGGAACTAAAAAAATTAGTTGCTTAAAAGATATACTAAGGTCGCTCCAAGTTCCAAAATTACCCGCAAGATGCGAAGAATATTCACGTCTAGTTTCGAAATTTTCCATAATTCGAAGAAAGACAAAAAAAATAACGTAAAGAAATATATTATGATAGACTTTTTTAGAATAATTTATTAATAATTAATGCTTGTTACTGATGAAATATACTAATTCCAAAACGGATTTGTCAATATTATATTGGGACCTTGAATTAATTTCCGTCTTTTTTTTTTGTAATTTTCAACTATTTTGAAAAAATGGATACAAAATTTAATGTTCAAAGTATTGTCCATCACTAACCACTACTTTTTCCCATTTTTTTGGTAATTATCGGATTCCGAGTGATCTTTTGAGGCTATCCATGAACCGATCCAATTCTTGGTGCTTTCATAAGAAGTGAACCGCTGGTCATTCAATGCAAGTGCCATCGATAGAAATAGGTGGTAATCGGATGGGGGATGTCCGGAGAGTACGGTGAATGAGGTAGCACCTCCCATTTTAACGATTCCAAGTATGTTTTCACGACTTTCGCGACATGGGGCAGAGCATTGTCATGTTGCAAAATAACTTTATCATGTCTTGCCGTTTTTCTCTGAGTGCAAATCTCAAAGTCATCAATTGGAGTCGGTAACGGTCCCCTGTGATCGTTTCATTCGGTTTTAACAATTTATAATAGATAACTCCACGTTGGTCCCACCAAATACAGAGAATGAGCTTAGATCCATGAATATTTGGCTTCGCCATTGGGGCTTACCCCATGAATTTTTGCGCTTGGGATTGTCATAATGAATCCACTTTTCATCGTCAGTAACAATACGATGCAAAAAACATTTCCTTTTCTGTCGTTGAAGCAGCTCTCTCGGCTTCAACTCGTGTAGAACTTAATTTCCTTGGTTTTGTATCATTCCCAAGGCCTTTAAACGTTTGGAAACGGTTGATTCATCGACATTCAATATTTCTGTCAACATTTTGAGCATTTGACACGAATCTTCATTGAGTAATGTCTCCAATTCTTCATCCTCAAACTTTTTCGGCTGCCCCGGACGCTCATTATCTTTTACATCAAAATCACCACTTTTAAAGCATTGAAACCAATCAAAACACTGTGTTCTTGATAGAATATTCCGCATAAACTTCCACGAGCAAACGATTCTTTGCGAAAAAGTGTCCCAACAAATGTCCCAAAATTAATTCAAGGTCCCAACACATAAGGTAAATCAATATGATCTATAGGGATCTGCCGGATTGAAAATTGAGAAAATTTAAAAACAGAAATAGTAGAAACTACACAAAGCTCCAAATATTTTAGTGGGACGGAACAATTGACAATCTCGCCAAAATTCGAAATTTTTCGCGATAAAGAGCAAGAAATAAATTGAAACCTAAAGTTCTAGCGAAAGAGCAAGAAAAAATGGTAGATGAAGGAACTAAGACGAAGAACTAAAAATTATGCTTGAAAGAGTAACCTTTTTTTAGTTCTGCGTACACACAATATACTCACAAATTTGTTGT
This sequence comes from Chymomyza amoena, assembly GCA_037043745.1. Taxonomy (NCBI): domain Eukaryota; kingdom Metazoa; phylum Arthropoda; class Insecta; order Diptera; family Drosophilidae; genus Chymomyza; species Chymomyza amoena. The sequence goes on along the minus strand of JBAMAX010003595.1, from coordinate 228,191 downwards.
TTATCAACTTATCTCCTTAAATTTTTAAAAACATTCCGCTGACAATGGAATAAATGAGAAATTGATGATGTCTTTATCCATAAGCTTTAATTTGTAAAAATTACCATAGACTATTTTTACATCATAAACGTAATATCATTATAATGATAATTTCAAAATCATACGCTTAAGATACATTTTTTTTAGTTTTAAGATACTTATATACATACCGAGCTCCACAATTAAACATCTTAAGCTTGGTGCTCATTTAACTTTCATCTAAAAGAGCCTCAGTTCACTTTCGCTTTCTCATTAGAGAAATAAAAAATTTAGCTGTCAAAATGCTACTCATTAGTCAAAAAAATTCAAACAAAAGCTGATGAGGCATAAGCATTAAATTTGACTAATCAATTGAAAAAAGATTTAACAAAAATAAAAAAATAGTGAGCAAAAATCCCAAGCAAAAACAAAGCGAAAAAGTTCAAAACAGAGAAAACAATAAAAGATATTTACATAGGTTATGGTTTCGCATATGACTTATAAAGTCAATCAACCAACCAGTTGAAAATGAAATCATCTTTTGTTTACTATGCAAATTGCGCCGTGTTGACCATGTTAATAATCATCTGCCTTAACTTTGCAGCTATGGACAACGCGGTGCTGGCTACGAGGCGCCCGCCTGCGTACAGAATGCCATGATGACAAAAGACAAGAAGCCCTTCACCTACACACCCGGTGGCATTGATCTCTCGCAGATAAAGTCGGAGCGTATGGCACAGCGTTTGGCACGCAATGCTCAGGCCGAGGGCACCACTGGCGTCAATCAACACAACAGACCAGCACAGCCGCTGTCACCGAGCGGAGGAGGTGGCACAGCTGCATCAGCTGTGGGCGCTGCAGCCTTGGGCATGCCTTTTCAGGTGCTGCCGCCGCCACCACCACCACCACAAGCAGGACAGCAGGCAGCCGGTAAGAAGCCCACAAATGGCAACAATGTTGCTGCACCCCCACCGCCACCCCCACAAAGCACACTAGCGCCACCTGGCCGTGTAAGTGCACCCGGTTCACCGGCTGCGGCGCGTAAATCGCCAACGCCGCAACGTTTTGAGCCGCCACCATTGGGTTTTCGACCTGAAATTAAAATACCAGCGAATCCCATGGCTGCTTTGCGCAAGGTGCCACCACCGGTAGAGAAGAACACCTTTTGGAAGGATGAGTATGTCAAGGATCGTTCGAAAAGCCCACTGCCGGAGACCGCGGTTCCGGCTGAGGCTGCTTCAAACGCATCCGCTGCCTATAATGGCAATGATGATTACAACAATAGCAACACTGATGCCATTGATGGTGAGCGAGGCCCATAGAGTCGGCAAAGTCTTTGCATTGGGTTTTGTTTTATTGGTTCTAACCATTACAAAGGGACTACAGTTCTATTGGTACAGTTCTTGGCTCCCGTCTCATGCGCAATCATTCGCCGGCTATTACTAAGCGGTTATTGGTGCTATAAACCACATTTTACTAATACCAACATATGGCTTATCAATTGGAATTATCCCCCTAACTAACTGCACTAAAATCTAAGTCTTTTTTTTGCTGTAACAACTATTAATAAAAATTTTCACTTACTTAGGCTTCAAGCGTGCAACAGCCACGCCTACATTGAGCACGCAGCCACCAACATCACAGACACCGGACAACAACAACAGCTACAACAATGGCAGTTATAGTCCATACACACCGTCCGTGCAGCAACAGCAACAACAACAGTCGCCCACACCCAAATCTCCGCCATTGCAGCAGCAGCAACAATATATGCAGCAACCCACACCACCGGCAACACCGCCGCAGCAGCAGCAGCAACAGTCACCACAAGCTCGTCCAGAGTTCCGCAGCGTTGCTATGCCCACATCGCCAGCGGTTCCAGTGTATACACGTCAAACGGATAGTCCTCGTTCACCCCTCGAACAGCAGCAGCAGCAACAACAACGTGCAACCGAAAGTCCTTTCCGTTATGCACAGCAGCAGCAGCAACAACAACAACCACAACAGCAACGTCCACCAATAGCCATTTCACCACTGGCTCAGCCACCACAGCAGCAACAACAACAACAGCAATCACAGGTAAGGGTCATAGGGCTGCCGAGTCAATTCCAGGAGTTAACTCCTATAAATAAATTGCTCTGAAAGTGAACTTCTATGGCAACCAAGATCCCCTTGGCGGTAATCCATTAAGGGTACTTTAACGTAGACCTCTTTACTAAGACCCAATTTTTTTATGTAGGTAAAATCGCCTCAGATGAACTCGCTTAAAACTTAACTTCCAAGGCATTCAAGCTCAGACTTCTTCAAACCCCTTTGAGGATGCTTAAAGCGTCTAAATAGCTCTCTCCAAAACGGAATGAGCTTCGACCTCGAGCCGTAGATACGAGATCAAACTTCCAAGGCACTCAAGATCGGTATTGGCCAATGCCACTTTGGGTACTCTAAGCAGTCTGCATGCAATACGATTGTAGCGCCGATCGCAGGTCAGGAACCCAATTGACATGATAGATGGAAAAACCACAACAAATAATTTCGTACGAAATTAACTTTTCAAAACTTGACTTTGGCCTATTTCGCTCGGGATTTCCCACACATTTAAGCAATAAACAAGCTGCACTAACCTAATCCTATCATAAACTCTATTATCTGTTATCATATAAAATTAAGCAACAAAGCAAAACAGAGAACAGAGACTTTTATCCCCTACACAGAATGTAATAGACAGCAGGTAGAGCAAAGTTGTCCTAGAACAGGTAACAGTACATCAGGATACTCCCTATCTAATAGATTTTCCATCCACGGTGCTTTATCTGCTGACAAAAAGATCTTGGGACCTTCTTTTTAGCCCTTTTAAAGGATTAACGATGATGGCACAATCTGTGCCACGGTTCAAAATAGTTTACAAAAAAAAAATAATTTAAGAAAAAAACTCCCTTTCATTTATGTACTCTTACTTTTTTCCCAACCTCAGGCACAGACTGTACCTTGGCGCACACAGCGCAATCAACAACCTGCACAACAGCAGCAGTCAACGCACCCCCAACCCATTTACAATAATGTGCAACAACAACAGCAGCAACAACAGCAACAACAACAGCAGCAACGATCTCGAGAGGTATTCAGCCCAGGCAGAATGGAACCAACATCCAATTTTAATGCAGCCCAACAACAGCAAAACTATGGCACTCAACAGCCTCAGTATCAGGCTCCAAAGCCGGTGAGTGAAAATTAATAGAATCTGCAACTCAGGATTCACCCACTAAATCTGGTCCTAACTCAGACTAGTCAAAACACACCAGACAGCTGATTCTATAAAGATCTAAACATTTTCACTAATCCCTATCTCCTTCGTTCCTTTCCAGACTAATGTGGGCTCGCTTTACATTGCGCCCTTGGCGCAACCCGTTGAGCCCCAGGCCCAACGCATTGTCTTGCAACAGCAGCAGCCATCGCGAGATTCACCAATGCGTCAGTTGCCCCAGCAACAACAACAGCAGCAACAACAAGCTGGCCAGCCACTACGCTGGCTTACCTCACAGAACGCCGCCAAGGAGCAGGCACCCTGGGCACGTGCTGAGGAAAATGGCAATGTTTTGCCCTCAAGCTTGAGGCAAACTACGCCAGCACCACAAGCTATGCAACAGCAGCCACAGCCTCCACAATCTTACTATCAGCCACAACAACAGCAGGCTCCAGCCCAGGGTAATGGTTATGCTCCCACATTGCAACAGCAAAACTTTGGCTCAAACACCCCACAGAGTGGTTTGCGCCTGCAAATTAATCCAAATTCTACAGTGGTGACCAATAATAATAGCAATCAAACTGGACCAAGGGTAAGTTGGTAAAAATGAAGGGGCTAAGATCTAGGAGAAATTGAAACACTTTGTACGGGGAGATAGATCCAAGAGCACTAGAGCACTCTTTCCAAACAAATGATGTTGACACAATCCGCCCAGGGGCAACGATATAGTCAGGGAAATTTTTATTATAGAGTGTTACAGAGGGAACTCTAATATGCCCCCGCCCATAGCGTGTGTGGCTGCTTTTGTCGAATCCTCAAAATGGTTTCTATAACACGAGAGACTTAGGCGATTAGGGATGTCCTACGGTTTTTGAAGCTGATTCACAATCCCTCACTGCCTTCGATTCCTTTCCTCCTTCTCTCACAATTAGGCTCTGTCAACACAAGAGACCTCAGGGATTCTGGGTGATCTCAGTCACTAACTGAGCTGCCTATTCAACCAACCAACCCCATAATGATTGAAACACAAGAATAAAAAGGATTTTAAAGAGATCACTGTAATCCTATACTTCTGCAAGAATATTATTTTCATTTCAAACAAGTTCCGACTTACGCTGAAGGACCGGCTAGTCAAACTCGGTAATGCCAAAGTAAAAACGAGGGTAGGATAGACTATTGTAGAGTACTATTGTTTTACCACGTCCAGTTTTGCGGTGTTTTCATAAACGTGACTATGCTTTGATAAGAAGTTAGTCTTCTACGTTCTTACTTCAAAGAGAATGTTTTTTTTTTTTGTAGGGACTAATCAGCAATTTCTCACGATTCTATAAATATTTCGGACAGTGTAACAATTTGTCACGAATTGTCTGACACAACCAAAAATCGTTTACTCTTCACCCCTCTTTTGTCCACTCACGAACTGTAAACGATAATTTTAACGATTAGTTCGCAAAATGTTCAAGGTCGCACTTTTTATCAGCGTTGACCTACGTCATAGTAGTTTAGATACGGGTAAAAAATACTTATGCCATGAATGGAATCAAATGCAAGGTCAAGTTGTTTTTGTTTTCGAAATCGTAGGGAGTTTATAGTTGTTTAGATATGGGTAAAAAAAATACATATGTCATAGAATGAATGGAATCAAATGCTAGTTTAAGTTGTTTTCGTTTTCGAAATTGTTGGGAGTCTAGATCCCATTACTGCAGAATACCTATAAAATAAAAGTTTTCGAGTTCTTTCATTGTAACTATAGGTGATTGCCGTTTTTTAGAATATCCCATCACTATTCCTCATTTTCTTGGAGTATCTTAGAACTTTATCTAAGCGTATTAAAAAATGTTTTTTTTTTACTACATCAAAAGGGGGTTTATATTGCTTCCAAAATAATATTTTAGAATTTTTTCGACTTTTTAACCAAATGAGTTTGGTGTTTTTAGAAAATCCAAGCACATCCACATTTTCTTGGAGTATCTTAGCACTTAATTGAAATGATCTAAAGAGTTTTGTTTATTTATTTGTTTGTACAGGATATCTCCAAGTCGGAGCTAATACGATCCATTTCTTTCTCAGTTTATGCAAGGTAGGCCATTTAAAGTTGACCCATTTCTAAAGCTCAACACTTTCAGCGCGTTCTTTTTGGAGTGTACAGTTCCATGGTATAAATTGTCTCCGAATGACGCTTTCAATACGGAATGACATTTGTCGATCTGTCAAAAGCTATGGGGTTGTTTGATGGCTCTACTTGAAATGACCTACTCAGTATTGCCCAATTCGTTTTTTTTTTAAATGTTCCCATTACCCCTTTAGTATTAAGTGTTTTTGACATCATTTTTAATTTTTTTGGTTTCTAACTTATTTTAACTCTTTTTAGGAGCGCATAATACCCATTACATTGGAGCAAACTCCCACCTATGCCGCTGCACAGCCCAACTTTGGTGGTAAGTCGCCTTGCTTTGCCAATTGTAAATGCTTTCCGCGCAGCTACTTAAGATCTTAACCTAGTTTTAAGATTTTTTTTTGGCACTAATTAAATGTTGTCACTAAAAAAAACGATTAGAAAACCTGCATATAGCGCAGTTGTACAATAAAACCCTATTTCCAAACCCCTAAAACCCTACTATACATCACGCACTCTCTGCAAACCCAGTTTAAACCACCAGACTGTACCCCTTTTTATTTATTTTTGACCATCCCTGTTCCTGCCCAACTCTACTCTCTGTCACTCTCACACTTTTAATTTTATGTATATGTGTCTATGTGTACTCTTTCTTTCCTACGAAAGCACCCGCTGGTCACATAATACGCTCAGCTAATCAATTTGTCGATCAAGGTTACAACAATTATCCAGCGTCTAACGCCACGCCCACACCATGGCGTGAGCCGAGCGCGCAACGCGTCATGTCACCCACGCAGCAGCCGCTCCAAAATAGCACACGCATCATACCCATCTCTATTGAAGGAGGACGTGGACCCATCTCACAGTCGCCCGTTTTATTGCAAAAGTAAGTACAGCTGCACTTGCATTTTGCAGCTTTTTACTATTTTTTGTGCTTTACCAACACTTAACAAAAGTTTTGTAATATTGCCCAGCACTAATGCATATTAATTTTGTGCTTCTTTCAACAACAAAATGCAACTAAATTTACAACTTATAGTGGCAATTACAATTTGTATGTGCATCAATGTCCGCTCGAGGCGGAGTTACGCTACAGAAAGAATCGACTCAGGTAGTAACGCTCATAGTCGCTGCAGCATTTGCCAAAACTAAATAGTTGTTAGCTTAGTCAATTGTAAATTTTCAGTGTTGTTAAATTTTTTTTTTTTGTGTATAAATGTTGTACAACTTCATCACGTATCCTACATGATTCTTCTCTAATCGGTTTACTTGCAAATCCTTGCAGAAACTTCATAAGCACTTTTTTTTATATTTCAAAACTACTTTCTGTAATCACTCATAACTGTTAACCCCCACAAAATTGTTGTAATTTTGGGTTTTGTCACATTTTTAGTACATTGCTAACCAACAACCTAACCTAACATTACGCCTATATCTTCTTACAGCGATCCACGCTCACCGCCTATACAATCGAAATCGTTTAGAATCTTACAAAAAATAACCGATACCATAGATGATGGCAGCAACGATGGTGCGGCCAACGCCAAGCGGGATTCCCCGCAACAGGATGCTGAGCCACAATTGCAGCGTCCACAGTTTGCGCGACAGATGAGCGCCCAGCTGGCGCGTCATAGTCCCACCATTGAGCAAATGCGTCGCATGCAAATCTCTCAGGATCAACAAACGGGTACGCCAATAGCTTGGTCGCCGCAAGGTGAGATTTGTTTTCGCTGCTCTTTGTAACTCCCCAAATTCTAGATATGCTGTTTTGATGGTAAGGTGTAAGTGCGTGTAGTAGAGTGTTTTAGGGTTTGAGCTTTGGTCCCATGGTCTTAGGTTGCTTCAGTTTCACCCATCTAATCGTTTAATGGGAACTACTAATACAGCGCTTAAAGCTATAAAAAAAAATATCACATTTTTGGACCATATTTTTTAGAACTAATTCGCTTACTGTGTATGTTTGGCGAAGTAAACTTCGTAGAGCATAAATCATATCAAAATTTCGTTGGGCATTGGCAGCACAATAATCCGATAACTTAGTAGTAAACAATAAACTAATCGCAACTATTCCTAGGTTATATAGGTAATTTGTAATACTAACGAGTAATATTTATCTACTTACAGGTAATGGCGTGTCTTCACAGAATCGCTTTACTCCACAACGCTCTTTATATGGTAAGCCTAAGCTGCGATTATATGGTACAAGTTCCATAACCATCTTATCTCATTTCGGCAAGTTCGTAGAAAAATGAGCTTCATTCGGAGAGAAAATATGTTAGTCTAGGAGTTTTTATGATTACGTTATGATCAATAACAAGAAATCAAAAAATCAAGAATAAAGAAATTCCGATGAGTTATCAAGATATCAATTAAAAAAAAAAAATTCAAATATCGTTATTTCTTTACGAGGTTAATAATTATTCAGTTAACGATAGCTAAATGAATCATAGGAACAGCAACATGCGTAAAAGTTATCGAAATCAAATAGATGGATTTTTAGTAACCGACTTATGGAGCCCAGTGCTCATCTGTTATCCGTTCTATCACGGGACACTGGCTGGTGGGTAACCACGCATCCAGGTTGAATGCTCCTCGCCAAGACTTTTGTAGAAGCTGCGGCGATGAGGAGGAGCTGGAGACGTTGGAACACTTTTTCTGTCATTGCCATGGTCTGGGGAATAAAAGATTTAGGTTCCTAAAGTCACACTTTCTTGACGATTTATCTCAGCTCTCTGAACAGAGTTCAAAATGTCTTTTAAGGATTATTCAGGCAGCCGGATGGATTCCTCACTTGTTATAGAGGACCACTCAAGTGGGGAAGATTGGTGAAATTGCTCACTAAAGCGGTATCGCAATGGGCCTATCCTAGGCCTAAGTGAGTTGGTAGGTCAGTCCCAACTGCCGCCCTAACCTAAGTAACCGACTTCACTGATTTGTTTTATAAATGCGTTATTCTGAGTTCCCACTTTCGTCCAAAAGCTTGAGATTTTTTATCTTGTTTTATACTGTACTAAAACGACTTCTTTTTCTAGAACCACCACAACAATATGTGCCACCCAGTGAACAACAGGCACCAGAACCTAAAAAATATACCGGCAGCGCTATCCCCAGTCGATCTTTCAAAATTCTACAGGCAATGACAACACCCGAAAATGCCGGTAAGTACAGTTGCCTCAAAATTGCAACTGAAAGTGATCAAAAGGGTTATTGCCTTACTTTGTTGTAATTTTTTTTTTTAAATCTACACAAAAACATCATCGGCTGGCCCAGGGCTGCCACAGAAACTAAAAGAAAAAAAACTACTGTACATATATGTAAACTCAACCATTAAACATAACTAATACACACACTTTCACATAAGCACACACACACAGAGACTCACAAAATGAAAACTGCAACAAGTTTTTTTTTTAGTGTATGTTAATGTTTTTGATTTTATACTTTTCGAGAGATTTCACCTTTTTTTTGCAACCAATTTTGAAACTTTTGATTAGGCCTATTTTTTGTTTTTTGCATAAACTATTAATTTTTTATATATTTTTTTATAATTTTTTATTTTTTAAACATTTTCCTTAAAGTTAGTTAAACTTTTAGCACATACTTCATTCATGGTCGAATGTATTTTTTATATATGTACTATATGAAAGTCGCTCATATACATAATATCATTTTACATAGTCACACATCAAATCTGTATATAGCCTGCTCGAAATCAAAATTATTGGTGTATTGGAACATAATGCGCACTCACCATGTCTATTTCTCTTCTTCTTCTTTTTTATTTTTGATAACCGTGCATCAAAACCGACCTCAGAACATAAAATTCACACCGAGCTGGACTCGGATTTGGAAAATGTTGAATTGAACGAACCCAATAATAATAATAATTATAATAATAATGATCAAAACAGTAATAATAACAATAATTTCAAACATAACAATGAGTTTAACAACAAAATCAACAAACGTCATAGTTACACATCTGCCACGCCCACACCGCCACCTAGCACCCACTCAAATACATATTCATCCAATTCATCACTTAGTTCAGATAGTTCTTGTCCCCCACAGCCAGAGCGTTCACAGTCAGTGCCACCGCATTATCCCTATGCATATGGCTATCCCTATCCCTGGTATATGCCACCCCCACCGCCACCAACCGCTCAATCTAATGGTGAAATGCCAACAGCAGCACCTTTGCCGCATATGGTTAACTGGCCCTATCCTTATCCTTATCCGCCACCACCGCCGCCCGATGGCAAAGTTCCGGATGCTTATGCAGCTTATCCGTATTACTATCCCTATTATCCACCGCCACCTTATGGTCAGCCACCTCCACCTACAAGCGAGGCTCAGCAGCCTCACCAATATCCCAGCTTTATACCACCTTATGGTCCTTATCCCTATGCCGTAGCTCCCAGTTATAGTCAGAGTTCCCAAGAAAGTCGCGCCAGCAGCGTGCTGCCAGACATTATTATAACGCCCAGCACGGATGACATGCCCTCGCAAGTCGTAATGCAGCATCACATCAAGGTAGAACCACGTGAGCCACCCAAGCGTGCACACTCCGTAGAGATCGAAGAGGTTTCCAGCAGGCCCAAGACGCGCAACATATCAAACCACAAACATGAAGTCATAGACGTGCTCAGCCAACGTTTGGCCAACATTAACAAGATATCTGGTGGCAATACCCAAGCAAATCTCTCTAATCAGCTGCAGAAGAATTACGCAGGCGAACAATCGAAAGAACTAGGAGCACGTTCACCTAGCGAGAATGCGTCTCCTGTGCTATTATCCAGCGTGCAGTTAGACGACAGTGATACAGATGATAGCAGTGATGAGGATGAGATCACTCCGAAGCATGCAAGTCGTCCAGCGCCGCTACAAGCCATCAAATCCGTAACCAATGTACAAGTTTACAAAGGTCTGGGTAAGACCATGGAAGAGCAGCTAGAGTCTGAAAGCGATGATGAGGATGATGTAACCACAGCTGATGGAGAAAGCGAAATCTTTGACGAAGAGCTACAAGTTGAAGAAGAAGAAGAGGGTCTAGTTGAAGAACTAGATGAAGACTGCATGGATGATCTGAGCGTTATCTATGAAGAAGAAAGCGAGCTAGAACGCAGTAGTTCTTATGCCAAGACAGTGATTAAACGCGATGGTTCCAACATTAGCGATGCTACGTTAGCTGAACGTCAAATAGACGAGCTGGACAAACAAATCGAAGAAGATGACAAGGGTGACAAAGATGAAGCAGATGATGATGAAGAAGAGTCGACCTCTGTTACAGTGCGCTTGCCTTTGCGTTTCTCTTTTAGTCGCAGTTCCAACGATGAAAACATAGCCACTGTTGAGGTAGGAAATACCACACAAATTGAGCAAAGGCGCAACAGTATTGAGCTGGACACTAAGCGTAGCTCGTTCAGCGTAGCCAAGCTGGAAAGCGATTCGGAAGGAGAAGATGATGATAACGATTGTGAGGTTAGCGTTACAATAAGTCTGTCGGGCTCCTCACGCTCCAACTCAGTGGAGAAACAGGCTGAAGCCTACAAAGTGTCGAATGCTTATCCTGTGGAAGACATGCCTGCCCCTTTAAAGGAAAGCAACGAAGATGTTTCCAATACCTTCTCATTGGGCATGCGTAATAAATTCTTGGGTGAGACAATTGGCGGAGAGGTGACGAATAATATAGCACAAGAAGTTGCCAAAACTAACGTTGAAGCCCCATCAGCACCCAAAGAAGAGTTTGATTTCTTTGCCACACTTATGGCTACGAAAATGCAGGCTCAAAAGATGATGGAAGAATCGAAAAATTTATGGAAAACCCCAGAGGCTAAAACTTTACAAGAGACTAATGATCAAAGTACAACAGAAGCACCTAAAATGCGAATCAAAGAAAGTGATAGCCAAACAAAAGCTCCTAGACCCAAGTCGAGTGACATGTCCAAGACTCAAGCTTCACTAGAAGCAGCTAAGAATAGCTTCTGGTCCACATTTGCAACTGCCGCACAAGAGCCTATGACAGAAGTTGAACCTGCAGCACAAGAACCTCTAAAAGAAGTTGAACCAGCACTAGAGGAAGAGGAGGTAGATTTCTGGGCAAGCATTGAAAAGAGCAAAGAAGAAACCCATAAAGGCAAGAAGAAAAAGAAGGTTACCTACACGGCGCTACAACGCGAATCTATAGCCAAGGTAGAGTATTGGACATCCACTCTATATGCCAGAATGGAAACCCTACCAGAAGCACAAAGAGCTAAAACCGATTTTATAGAAAAAGAGGAAGAGCCCATGGAGTTAGAGAGCAAGACAGAAGAGCATGAAGTGGAAGTAGAAGAAGAAGATTTCTGGGCTTCCGTAGAAAAAGCTAAAGCCAGCAAGAGTACCGATAAGGTCTATTCATCAAACAGCAGTAACAACTATTGGACACATCAAGAAACGGAACATCCTGAGTCCGAGCAAGCAAAAGAAAATGATATTACATGTAACGGAGAAAACCATGAAGAAGTTGATTTTTGGGCCGATATTCAAGAAACTTCATCGAATAATCATAAAAATGAAGTTAATGAATATGTCTACGATACTCCTATCCCAGAAGAGCCACAAGAAGTTGACACCGATGAGGAAATCGATTTTAATCATACAAATGAAGTTAATGAATATGTCTACGATCCTACAAAATACCCAGAAGAGCCTCGAGAGGTTGATACCGATGAGGAAATCGATTTCTGGGCTGAAATTGAAGCAAAACGTAAGGATGATGACGATGATGTTACATTTCACAAGTCTGCTACATTTTGGGCACGCCAAGATCGCCAAAACTCGTTGGACGAAACTCCCTTTAAGCCAGTTGAAACAAAAGCCTTTCGTGCAAAGCTGCCCGATGAGCCTGCAGTGCAAATTGATATATGGTCTACACTTGAGTCAGCACGCGGCGAGGAACCGATATTAGTTGATCCGGTCATCGAAGAAGAGAAAGTATTAGCCGAACAATACAATGAGCTGGAACATGAGAAACAAGAAGATGAAGTTGAAAAAACGCAGGCAGCCTACAGCAATGAAGAAGCTGAGCTTAAGAACCAGACAGTAAATTCGAATTTAAGTAGAATTGATACCATGTCGTTGGCCTCCATGGCTTCCATGCATGAACCAGCTATGGTATATACTTGGGGTGCACATAATACGCAATTAAATGAACAGTCACACAATGATGAGGAGCCCGATTTCTGGGCAGATATACAAGAGGATCGTGAGCAGCAGGTACAGTCAGAAGAGGCTGAACAAAAGCGGAACAACTATCGCAAGGCCATGGCATTCTTTACCACCTCTATTGACGAGCATAAGGACAATCAGGACACGGAGCGTTATAGACCCAGTGCACCAACATCAAATCGTAATAGCGCCATATTGGAAGATACGGAAGCGCCCCAATGGACAATGGAGACGGCACATGTTGATTTAGGTCCACCTGGAGAATTTGAGATTGTAGGTGAAGATGGCGACATAATAGAAGAACACAAACCTGAGCCCGTAGAGCGGGAAGAAGAACATGCTGATTTAACGCCTACAAATCATGAGCGTCAATTACCAGAGGTGTATATAGAGACACAACCCCAACAAAATGGAGTAGAGGAACAAGAGATTGAGAAAAGCGAAGTATATGTGGAACCAGAGCTCCCAAAAACGCGCCTAGCCAATGGTTTGCCTGATCTAGGCATCGAGCAATTCAGCGAGTTGCCAAAAATATCCGTACGCGATCGTATTACCGTATTCGAAACAAGCCCGGATAGTAACATAACTAATATAAAACCTCCCACAAAACCCAAAAGTTTTGCAGCACATTCGCTCTCTGTGGAGAGCTGCAATGGCAAGGGCACGCTCTCACGCAACAGCAGCAGTCAACGCTCCGAATCGGAGATGGAAGAGGACGACTCAGGTGTTACCGATATGAACAAGATGCTGTCCGAAACCGACACCGAATCTGAAAGTTTCCCAGAGCTGCGTAAAATGACCAGCTACCAACGTGCTGCTACACATTCCAGACTCTTTAAGCTGCTGCAAGATGAGAACGATGTGCCCGAGGGTGAAGCTAACAATGCTGCCCAAGCCGATGAATTCCAGTTTAAGCCAAGTAGACGCAAAATTGTGCACAATGTTTCCATAACACGTCGTCAGAATCCAAATGCCTTGGCAGAGGCCGAAACCTTGTCACAACGTCGTGAACGCCTCTCATTGCCGCTGCGCAAGAATACCAGCATTGATGCGGATAATCCCTCAACGCCCAACAGTCCCGCATCGCCCATTATGGGTCAGCCTAATAATCAACGTGTGGTCAGCGACAAGCTCGTAAATGAGCTGGTGCAGAGTCTGCTGCTGAAGAATGATAGTACACATTTACATAATTTGCCCATGGAGCGTTTACAGGCGGCGGCCAAACGTGCGCTGGCAGAGGAAATGGATTCAATGGAGAACACCTCCGTAGACAGCACTCCAGCCATAACGCCTAAACAGGACAAAGAATATGCTGATTATTACAATAGCTGGTCAGATGCAGCAGGATCTGAGGAAGTTGTGCCCTCTAAGGCGTTTCGTGCGCTGCAAGATCCCAGGCGCAGCCCCTGGACTGTGCGTTGTCCACGAGTATTAAGCTCCAAGACCATAAATAGGGATTTGGCGCGCGTAACAGAATCTCCAGAAATTTTAAATAGTAGAGGCAGTAAAAGTCCCGAATGTTTTCGACAGTCACGTGAGCGTTCCCTTAGCAGTTGGCGCAAGGTCTAAATGGGTCTACTAGAGCTATATATAGGGGCGGGATCTAGTCTTTAGTATTAGATGGTAAAAGAAACAGAGGCGGCAGTTAAAAGAGCAGCTGGAACACTTTCCAGCTCTAGACTGTGACTTACAACCAGGCAAACAGTTACTGCCCTTTACAGGGTTTCTCACTCAGAGAGCCAGTTATTGCATTTTAAATATACTCATTGAAATCTCATTGTACATTTTATAACTCTCAATACTTTAATAAACTAAATAACTAATAAAAAATGTAAATAAAGATCAGATATAAAAAAAAAATCGTTCATTCGTTCGTTCGTTTGTTACCTCAGTAAAGCGTAAAACTCTTCGCCAGTCATTTTTAAAAAAAAAAATGTTTCAAAATTTTTCGTAACTTTCGAAATCGAACCAATTAATAAAAAAAATCAAAACAAATTACCAAAAAAAAACCGCCACAATAAAAAAATATTTCATCATCTCAATGATTTTGTAAAACTCGTTCAAAATCCTAAGGTACCTAAAAATTAAAATTTTTATCAAAAATTTTAACTAATTTCTTAAATGTTTTCATTCTACTATTTTCCAATTTGCCCTCTACTTTGTATTTTTTTTCTTTGTTTTCGCTGCTATTTGACTTTTAATTTTGTGTGTATTACTTTAAGTTTTAAAAAAAATATTTGCGATAGTAAAATTTTTATAGGGTTTATCTTTTTTAAATTAAAATTAAAATTAACAAGGTTTGTATTAAAAGTAATGTTATTTACTTAACTTAACTAAATTAAAAATTAAAGTTGTAGCAAATTTGTAATATTAACCCTTGTGCAACAGTGTGCGTTTTGATGTACAACGCTTAAATAAAAAATAAAAATATATTATCGCAAATATTTTACTTAATTATTGTAGTTTTATATACAACGCTTTGAAAATTAATTCAAAAATTATTTCAATTTCGTGTTTGGAGAGCAAACTCCACCTTAAAAAAAAAATGTATAATAAATGAAACATAACGAATGAAGATTTTTTTTGTTAAATATAAATAAAAAAAATAAATATAAAAAAAAAATTGTGTAAAATAAATTAGTAAAGTCGTGCGTAACATTAACCATTCATAAGTTAAAAAATACATTATTAAATGTTACTTTTCTTCTACTCGATTAACTTAAAATACATTTTTTAACCAAAATTAATCGTTAATTTTAATGAATATGAATGGCTTTTATCTAAGAACTTCAAATGAATGCAAAAATTGGCATTTTATTAAAAATTTCAAAAATTTCAACACACAAAAAAGGTGAAGTTTTCTCTCAAAATTTTGTTTGGCTGTAGTGCTTGCAAGTTATTAATTTTTAGTTTGCTTTTTTTTAAACTATTTTATTTTTTATTTTTAAATTTTTATTTGTATGTACGTATTGTCTTTAGCTTTGTGTACTGTTAAACAAACAAAGACGTTCTAAATACTTTCCAAGACTTAGCTTTATTTGTGTACGCTGTTAAGTTATGTCTAAAAATAAGCCCATTTCTAATTATTTTTTTTCATTTAATCTTTTACAGGACCTGGAGCATCGGATCTATAATTATTTCTCAACACCATAGAAATTAATTATAGCCTAAACTACTTCAAAACAATACGATATCACGCATATCTTTAGTTTAAGCACACCAGCATACTTAGGATCGCCAAAATCTATAGCATGGGAACGGGCTAGATCAGTTTTTAGTAAAATTTCTTAAAACTAACATAGCATTGTAGCTGAAAAGAAATGTTTTTTTTTTTTGAATTGTTAAACGCGGTTTGGTAGCAGCACTAAAACTTCTAACCCATATACGAAATCTTGAAAAGCGAAACTTTACTAACCTTAATTTTTAAGCTGTACTAAGGTTTACACAAAAGAAATTACCAGGTGCAAAGAGGTAACAACGAAACGACAAAAAGAAAAAAAAACAATGACAACAATGGGTTAATGTAACTAAAATCCATTGTGAGTTTGAAAATCGACTAAGCATAATATGTATCCGGATAATACGAAAAGCGCACTCAATAAATACGACTAATAAAAATTGTTATATGAAGAAATCTTTGTGTGTTGTGTCCATAAAACAGCAGCAGATTTGATCTAAGTTCTACATTTTTTTGATTTGATTTTATAACGAAGTTTTTACTATCGTATGCATACGAAAGTGTTATCAAAATTTATTTGACTATTATTATTTTATACTTATACATACATATATATTTTGTGTTGTGTAATTTTTTATGCGGTCAACATTTTTAGTAAATAAATAAAAATTTAAAAAAAATAAATATGTGTGTTTTTAATCATGATGGACCTATATTTATGAAACTTCCCAAAGCTGTGTAGAGTAATACAAAAGTAAGCTGACAGGAGTCAGCTTTATTTAAAATAATTTAAAAAGCTGTTCTTATAAAAATTTTAATAATATTTGCAATGGGATTAAATATTTGAATATCAATTATCATTGTTGAAATCGCAGGCTATCATGCAATGGAATTCTTATTCAATTTATAAATTAAATGTAGTGATCCATCTGACAAGGAAGTCTATCATAATGTTGATAACAGACTTAAAGATGCTTTAAATAACTTAAATCAAAGAGGGATCTCTTCTTACTAATGTGATTACAAATGATGATGGCAGCATTTGGCTTCTGACACGGTACTTAAAAAAACCAGCCATTAAAAGCGCTCCTATTCAAATCGCCTATGGGCTCTGGTGTCGTTCTGACCGAGCCCGTGCTACAGCTTTCGCACATCACCTGGATCGTTTTCCTCCCTTCAACCTGAAGTGAGGTTCTGAGGTCGAGGAAACTTTGGAGGTATTATCTACATCGCTTCAACTGGACCAGCCAGTACGACCCGTGCGACCTAACGAAAATGTAGATCAAATAAACGCACTCAACCCAAAAAATGCTCCTGGCCTTGATAAAATTGAATCCAGAGTAGCTAAGGCTCTTCAAATGGCTCTAGCCAAGATATTCAATTCGTCTGGCATATTTCCCAAAGGAGTGGAAATGTGCTCAAATTGTTGATTCTAAAGCCCTGCCAGCCTCCCATATCCTTTGCGTCTTATCGCCCGATTAGCTTGCTGCCGGTATTCACGAAAATTTATGAAAGAATCATTCCGGCGCATCAAATCGGTTTTTGTCCGAAATATGAGTGAGAATACAGAGTGGTGCAACACATCTCCTTCGAGCATCGTCGCTACTACATGGCAGCATTTTTGGATGTCAAGCAGGCTTTTGACAGAGTGTGGCACGAAGGGTTACTACAAAAACTTAACGTCTGTCCTTCCTGCTCTCCATTATGAAATCATAAAATCATTTCTTGACAATCGCTCTTTCAAAGTTATGAGGAAAGGTGAACTCTCGGAACGACGGACCATTAAAGCTGGAATGCCGCAAGGTAGCGTTCATTCGCAATTTTTATTTACCATTTTTACTATGGACATGCCGAGCTCGACGGACAGTTCTGAGCTTATAACGGCAACATATGCGGACGACACAGCCATACTTTCGTCTTCCTCCAACGTTCAAATGGCTGCTGATACCTAGCTGAACCAACTGGATATTATCACAAATTCGGCGAAATGCTGGAACATCCAGCTTAACGGTGATAAATCGTTTTATTTGTGTTAAGGAAAGATGCAAGTCCTGCGCTTACTTTAAATGGACAGTTCATTCCAATTAATGCATCGCACCCGTATCTCGGAATTCATCTCGACAAAAAATTGTGTTGTAGAGAGCACATTAAAATAATAACAGCAAGGTGTAGAACCAAAATTGGCACAATGGAGTGGCTACTTGGTAGAAATAGCAAGCTATCCTTGGAAAATAAAAGTATTCTCTATAAGAGTTTAATAATGCCAACTTGGTATTATGGCCTCCAAGTCTGGGAAACAGCTGCCAAGTCAAATATTAAAAAAATTCAAACTTTACCTAACAAAACCTTGCGCAAAATTGCTGATGCCCCGTGGTATATCCGAAATCGAAACCTTCAAAGGATCTAGGCATTCCGTATGTGGGTGATGTGTAAATAAACTTAGTGACCGCTTAAGGAACTATCCAAATCCACTGACCGGTCATAGACCAAAAAGACGCCTGAAACGACTTCACCCAAATGACCTTAAAAGGTGTGTCTTATCATAGCAACTACTTGATTTTTGAAAATATTGTATATAATCTAAGCCCTATAAGTTATATTGAGTGTAGTGATTTACTTTTTTATTATAAATGTTTGATCATAACCCTTAGAATTATGGGTTGATTGCAAATAAAATAAATATTCGAGAAAAAAATTTTATGTAGAATGTAAATGATTATTGACACTTTTAACATGGAAGTTTATTTTATTTTAGATTAAAAGTGAAAATAAAATGCTTTTAGATACAAAATTAAATATCATGCCGACTTACCTGAATAACCTATTCATACAAAGTTCAATTTTATTTTATTAAATAATAAGTCCATAATAAACACTTTAACCTCTACCAAGGGCATCACAAAAAAAAAACAAAAAAACCTTATTGCACACACTTTAAAAAAGGCTTAAAAAAACACTCACACTAAAGCAGAACAATCTGCTTTAAATTTAACACACACTTATGCACTTATTGACTTCACTGCGTTTTAGAAAAAGAAACCAAAGAGTAAAAGCAAAAAAAAACGAAAGGGACACTTCGCGACGTCATTCGGCTCTCACGACTCGATGTTTGTCCAAAGGAGCACCACCCACGCACGCAACACGTAACTGGCAGCGCAAACTAAACACTTTTGTATATGCTTTAACTTTACTAATTAATTTATTATTTTAATGATTATAGCACTGACAACAATAACACGAACTTAAACAGCAATGAACTTTAATAAATTTAATATTTTTCACTTTTACAAAACACCGTTATTTGGCAAAGATAAAAAAGCGCGGCAGCTACAGCGTTTGTCGAGATCTCTCTCTCTCCTCTTCGATAACTAACTATCGATAACGACCAAAGAGTGTTGCTAATGTTGCTCAGCTATTTATTTCACTAACTATTTTAAAAACGATAGCAACGAGCTAAAATATTCTTACTTAATTTTTTTAATAAATGCAAAATTTAAATGATTAGTGCCACTTTTCTATATGTACTTTTATTTAACTTGATTTAAAGGTGAAAAGCGGCGACTGTTTAAATAGAAAGACAGCAGCAAGTAACAAATAACACAATAAATTCAAAAATTATAACAATACACAAATGCAATACTGAGCAAAAGTCCTTTAGAAGCTAATTGATATTAAACACAACATATATACGTCTTCTGCAACACTAAAATATTAATGCTAAAATAAAGGTTTTTCAATAAGAGCGCTACAAAAGTCTTTTTAAATAAAACAAAACAGTTTTGAATATCAATGAAATTCTTTATTCTTGTGAAAGTACATTCGATGCCATTATGTGTATGGAACTCGATTTCTTTTGCATGGCCACCACAGGCACGCTTGCAAAACTCCAGACGCTGAACCCAATTTTCGACGGTTTTCAAGCATAAATCGGCCGATACTGCTGCAATTTCACTTTCGATATTCGTACGAAGCTCATCAATCGTCGCTGGCTTGTTGGCATAGACCATAAACTTGACGTAGCCCCACAGGAAATAGTCCAACGGCGTCAAATCGCACGACCGGCCAATTGACTGGGCCATTTCGTGAGATGACACCAAACTCGGTTTTCAATAAATCGATTGTGACATTCGCTGTGTGGCTTGTGGCGCCGTCCTGTTGAAACCACATTTTGTCCAAGTCCATATCATCCCATTCGAGCCAAATATATTCGTTTATCATTGAGCTGTAGCGATTCCCATTCACAGTAACGTGCTGGTCTTGATCATTACGGAAGAAGTACGGCCCAATGACGCCGCCGTCCCATAAACCGCACCAAACCGTAGTTTTTTAGATTACGTGTGGATTGCTGCCTGACCAATAACGCATATTTTGCTTATTGACGAAGCCATTCAGTCAGGAATGAACCTCATCGCTGAAGATGATTTTTCGATGAAAATCCGGATTGTTGCTCAGCACAATGCACGAACATACGACGCTTCTGGTGATTAACCGGCTTCAGTTCTTGCGTCAATTTGATCTTGTAAGAATGTAGGCTAAGATCTTTTCGCAAAATTCGCCACAGCGACGTCACAGAGATGCCCAACGCTTGAGAACGACGTGTGAGAGACTGATTTGGGTCTTCCTCAATTGATGCGCTATCGGCAGCAATATTCTCGACACTACTGGCACTTTTTTGTCTCACTGGCACGGGAACATTTTGTACTGTGCCTGTAGATTTAAATTTTTACAAATTATGACGACTTTAAATTTGACATAGCGCTCTTAAAGTTGAGGCCACTGAATCCGAATCTCTACCAGCATGTAACCTAGTTTACACAGTTTATATTGCAACTATTGAAATTTCATTTATTGCAACATTATTTTTTAAAAACCTTTATATTAAATAATTCACTGCTTTAAACATAAATCATTTATTGTAAAATTAAGACAAATAACGAACGTAAGGTTGCACAAATCATATGATCCTTGCCAAATGCAGTTTACTAAAGTTTATTAAAGAAATAAAAGCAGTTGCTTAAAGTATTGCACCATTTCGAACGTGAAGCTTTAAATACTTGAGATGAAATACATACCTATGTAAATAAAAATTATAGTTTAAGATCTGTTGCTACAATAAACACGTTTATTTTCAATTTAAGTATGTTCAATAGGTTGATGTAAACTTTTCAGAATATCATACATATATTTAGCATTTGTATTATATATAAAACTAATTTATGTATATACTTAATTATATAATCTGTTGGCTTAAAGAAAATCAAACCGATAGTATAGAAACCACAAGACTTCCTTTAAATGATTTTAAAGTTATAAAATATAAACTTCAGCTTAGTTATTGCTTTTAAAAATAATTTTTAACCATTAAACTAAAAATTTATATAGTACTGTAGCGTCAAAGTAGCTTACAAATTCGAAGATGAAAGTTAGACTTTTATATTATTTATAGAGTATTGCACTTAAATTATATTTTTTCAACATTTTTCTTTTCTAATTTACAAATCGTAAACGATTAAATTTTGCGGTTATATAGTTTTGAATATTGTACAATTAGGCTTAATACATTTTTCAAATAATAGACTTTAAACCGTTTAAAAATTCTACAGTCAACGACATTTAAAGCCATTTATATATATAGCATATAACATGAGTACTGCATTTAATACTCTTATAGTTAAATAACTTTTAAATGCATAAATACATAAGTATAAATATAAGTATTTTGCTTGTTTATATTATAAGTACTATTGAGTAAATATTTTCAACAATAATTTTTTCTAGTTAACTTTTGAGATACATATTTTGTAATAGGTACATTTGTATACTATATATTTTGGCTAAGCCGCTGGCAAGCAGCTTTTAATTGGTAGTAAAAGATAAATATGTTTAGTTGGCATCAACATAAAGTATATAAATGTAGTTTTTCATTGCTTGTACAAAGCGCTGCTAAAGCAAATACCATAATATTGTTATTGTATATAAATATTGCTTAACTTGCGTTTTCTTTTTTGTTTTATAAAAACTTTTAAGTTGAACTTTGCTCTAGTTGCACATCCATTAGCTCCTGCACAATGCGATATTCATGACAATCGTTACAAAGCAAACGTCCTTTGGAAAAGCTGGAGCGTTGCGTTTTTTCATGACAAACAATATGTACCAGCTTGAGATTCTTTAGTGAAAATATTTCCAAGAAATATTCCAGCACAGATATGTCCACGACGCGTTTATTGTGTATGGAGCACTTACGCTGCGGCTGTGCAACAAGCTCCTGCACATTGGCCACAAGATCGGGTAGTATAGAACGTGATAGTTCGATTTGATGATCAAGATTCCATACTTGAAATAATATAAGATTCTCACGTGAAGCATAGGGATTTATGGTGTGTTGTAAAGCGCAACAGTTGCCATTTTCTGAAAACGCACCCTGGCAGTAGAAATCGCCTAGATTTGTGCACAAAGAAACGGACCACTTGTCGAGTATTTGATTGCGTGCAGTGTAATCTTTTATGAGCGTGCGTAGGCGCTTATTGGGCACGCTAGCCGCATCGGGTTCTTCATTGTCGAGATGTTGTCTCAGAAATTCGTGCTTTTGCTGGCATTTACGATTAAATATCATGGAAAAGTAATCGCAACCAATAAGTAAATAACGAAATTGCTCTAGAACCGAGTTGATTATCTGCCTGGCCTTGGCATTTTGTCTATAGAGCTGCGTGCGCGTCAGTTCGTCCTTTGTTTTATAATAATAGCCACGTACGCGTGTTTGTGCTCGCACTGCCATGGCCTCCTCCTTGGTATGAAAACGTTCTTCGCCACCTTCAAACCATTCAATATGCTCGTCCTTTAAACTAAGATGCGCCTTGGTATTGTCCAAGGCAACGCGTTGTTTCTGATGCTCATAATGTGTAATCATGCGACGAAATTTATCCGGATGCTGCTCAATAAAATCGTAGAAAATGTCAGCTACTTTAAGCAAAGGAGAGTGCTGACGCAGCTTTTCGAATTCAAAGTCGGCATCTATTCTTTAAAAAAAACATAAATATGACTAAACGCACAAAAAGACAAGACTACGCACCTGTTGTTATGACCGCATCAGGCCCAGCAACAATAAACAATGTTTGGGCAGGCAAACTTTCCAAATAGTCATCATCTGATACTTCAAAGCCATCGGAGGCTAAGTAGATGTGTAAATCCTTCAGCTAAAAACAAATTAAAGCATGAAAAAGGCGCCCTTGACTCAACTTGGCACTGAGCGCCCTGACCTGACCCAGTGCGCCACAACTTAACGCTCAATACAAACAATGTAGGTTCAATTGCGGCGGCATGAGACAGGTTCAGCGGCCTTCAAAGTATTTGGGCAAGGATGTGAGGCTTAAGCAGCAACAGGTCGCCTTTGCTGTTGCCCGGACATGCGCACTGCAGCTGACATTGAGTAAAAGGAGACATTTGTGTGCAAAACACACAACACGGAAGCTAACAGCGGAAGGACAACCAGGGACATTGGCCTTGAATGTAGTACAGGGTACAGGGCCGCACGTGTCTATGTATTGGTGTGTGTGGGTGTGAGTGTTTTCAGCTTGGCAAGCACAGCGCAATTTATGTTTTTAAAACTTACTGGGAATTTAAGCTGCGCTTTGTTTCGCAACATTTGCAGAGAATTGGCGCCAATGCCATATTTATGCGATCTTTCGTTGTCCGTAATTTTAAAGCCACGCATTGGAGCTGTTGCGGAGAAGTCCTTGTCAGTCCTTGAACTTGTGCTGTTAGGGGAAACTGCTTCCAGGCTTTTATTAACGCTGCTGCGTGTAGACGGCGCCATTATTGTCTCTTTAATGTAGTTCAACATCTGTAAATGCATTTAGTTTTTATTTACACTGTTTTTTTAATTTTTATTTTATGGCTAAAAACCTTGCAACAAGCTGCCTTTTAAGTTTTAAGCGCAGCAAACTTTACGCACACTAACAAAGCTCAGTTTCTGGTGTTGCCAATAAGCCTAACAATTCGCTTTGTTTACTTTTTATATGCAAGAATGCTTTGTTTGCAAGCCACTAAACAGCTGGCAGCACTCTATTGTATATATAGCAAGCAGCTTTTTAGCGCATATAGTGCTGTGTAATGCGCAGTGCTGTAAAAGGTATGAAATGGCTGAATCAGCTGTTTTAGCTAAAAGTTTTGTGAAAAGTTAATTTTTTATTGCAAAAATTGTCACCAAATTAGTAGTGTACAATGAGCAGTGCTTGCTCTGCGGCGTAACAACGCGTTTTATACTTACCGCACTATTGCATCGTTATGAATTTGCGACCACGCTGTCGCGAATGGCTGCCATTGGCAACACAGCAGCTCCGGCTGCGAAATCTAGCACGAATACAAGGACTCAACATTGAATGTATTCCTAGCCATGATGATGCCAGCAATGACGAGGTGTTCATATACTATACACTACACGCTGATAAGGCTAGTGAGGCATTCTATAGCAGCGAAGCGTTACCACAACGCCATCAACAACAAAAGTGGGCGGAAATTTGTGCGGGCGATGTCTGGCGCAAGTCAAATGCGAAGTGTATGTGTGTTAAAGTTTGGGCGCGATATCAGCCGGCCAAGCGCACGCCCAAGTTATGTGAGACTGAAGTAACAACTGAAACGTCTGCGAAAATAGCATCAACGGAACCGCGAAGGTTGGTTTTCAGCAGCAGCTTAAACATACCTATTAACTCATTTGTTTTTGTTACAGTGCCTTGACGCAACGTCTGGCCACTGTTGGTTTGAAGCCATACAGCTTGCCACGACCCCCGGAGCAACTACTCTTCTGCTGGGGCATATACCTATCGGGCCTTATACCGCTTGCAACCTCTATGCTATCCAAATGTCACCCAAACTGTTTAATATTTCAATTAAATGGCGAGTACTTTACTTCGCCTACAATGATCAAGTTAGAAGGCTTGCACGACAAGCTACATTTGAACTATCAGCGCTATGCGGTCGAAAATATGGAGCTGCAGGACGATAGCATGGGCATTAACTCGCCACCAGTTAGTCGTAGTTCCAGTCCGGTTTTAAATCATTCCGGCCAAGCTGAACGTGAGCTACTGCGCATGGCCAGTGCGCGTTATATGGAAATTTTATGTGTCTTGCCAGATGTGCGGCGCAGCTATAATCTAGAACAGTTACTGGAGCTGCAGCGCCTGCAACGCTCGAAGCAGCAAAGCTTACAACTTGCAGCGGAAGTTTGCAAAGAGGTAGCACGCCTAAGTATGCACTGCATAACACGTAACGAGCTACGCTACAAGCCGCGCACAACGTCATTGTCCAGCTCGCCTTTTACTTCGCAACACCTCAACCATTCCATGGGTCGCAAGCTAAGCATACTGTTGTCTGAGCAGCAGGAGATTGCGCCCTTAACGCTGTACAATGCACAGCGTTTGTCACAGCAAATCGAAGCTTTGCGCTGCAAGCGTCGTTTATTAGAAGCGGAACGCGAGACTTTTATTAAATGCAACGAACGGCATAGAGAACGCCTGCAGAAGCTGCGTCAATCGCGTGTTGCACTGCAGCAGCAACTGGAAATGCAGCGCAGCCAGCTCGAAAAACGGCGCCTGGATCTGATAACCCGAATGCAAGAGTATAAAATACAACGCAATGCCAAGCAACAAATCAACAGACAAATGGAGAGACGCATGTCCACTCTAGTCATTGAGCTGCAGGAGATCTACAATATACATAGTCTGGAGACGAATCAGTTTAGCATTTGCGACATAGTCTTTCCGCATATGGAGCAGTATTCCAGTGATACAAGACAAATATCCAATGCTCAGCTAATGGAGAATGTTTCACCTTTGGCTGTTAGCGCAGCTTTGGGTTATGTAGCGCATCTGGTGCAAATGTTGGCCTTTATTATGGATAGACCACTGCGAAATCCGATTGTATACGAACCTTCACGCACGCGCATAATTGATGTGATCAAAAAGTTGCCCGGCACAACACGAGAGTAAGTTTGATTTTAGTAATAAAAAATATTGTTTTCAAAGTTCAATAACAGCAGATCTCTAATGGAAGATTCATACTCTTTAGGTATCGCGTTAATTTACTTAATAGGTAGCGAGGAAAAAAATCTTTTGTTACAATTAGCGTTACCCAATTATACAATACACTAATTAATTTATTCTATAGATTTCCACTCTACACGCGTTCAATTCTGCCCTCCCCTCAGACGAAATATGGCATCTATTTGCTGCGACAAAATGTTGCCCAGCTAAGTTATGACATTACGGGCAGACGTGATTTGAGCAACACGTTTGGTAGTTTGCTTGAAATATTCCAAACATTGCGTGAGATTGAACGAAGTCAGCGTGAGCAGAGTGCGGAGCCAATGCAAGAGGATGATGTAGATGGGAACAAGGGCATGAATGGTCTGACAGTGGCCTCGGCTAATCAGCAACTATCGGAGTCACACTCGTCGATTGATATGAATCATGTGCCGCTACCAACAACTGTGACCACTGCCAAAGATGCGCTGCTGCAGCTGCTGCCAACGCCAGGCGTGAGTCAGGCTTTATCCATAGAGGGTTATGCGTCAACGCAGCGGTAACAAAAATGTACCAAGACACCAAACTATACAACTTAATTATTTTGTTTTGCAGAATTTGCCGTTCTGTGGGCTCCTATTCCGATGGCGAGGAGGACTTTCGTTCCATATTGGAGCATACTTATTCCAATTCGGATTCGAAAATCACGTTTCAAACGGAGCGTAGCTGAATGGCGTTGTGTATTTTAGTTTTGGTCTGTGTACACTTGAGATATATTGCGCGTTGAGCTACATGTCGATCAATACAATCTAAAAGTCTAGTATATAGTTGTCTATGAGCAATTACAGCAAAATTTAATTTTAAGATGAAACTCTCTTGTACGCAATATGTCCCAAGTTCTTTAGTTATTTATAGCATGGCAATTAAATCCGCTCCAGCAGCATTTCCTACGCTTTTTGTGTGTGGATTATATTACACTATAACCATATTCTACATTATATTTATATACTATAATCATAATGGCTGCATTTTTAAACTGCACAGCTGTTTTTTTTTTAACCCAACCCTTCTACCTGCCACCCTAGCCCACGGTTTTAGCAAAATTGTTTCTGTTAATGCGAGTTGAATGCTTTAATTGAAAACTTGTTTATTTATTTTACGTATTGTAGCTCTAAAATGAATTTTTTTATTGTATGCTTGTTTACTTGTTTCTTCTGAGTTAAGATCTCTTTGTAAATTCAACTTTCGATTTATAAGCTACATCAATACTATAACAATAATAAACTGATATATACTTATATTAAATACATTATATTAAATACATTTTATAAAAGTTAAAAGCATTTTTTAAGTTATTGTACGGCTTAGCTCTGAAGAAGACCAATTTGGTTTATGTATTTAAGTGTCCTTTCTTAGACATTTCTTTGCTTATGGTTTATGTATTATTAGAAATCAAATATGCACGGGTGCCACAGAAAACTAATTCGATTTCAATTCCAATTCTTGGTGCCACAGACATGGCTAACAAGGGTTTTAACAAAACCAATTCGATTCAATTTCGATACAATTCCAATTTTTGGTGCCACATTCATGACTATGAGCGGTTTTAAAACCGAATCGAATTGGATTTCTGTGGCACCCCTGATAAATATGTATATTTGACCCTATTTTGGTGTACTGAAAACTTAAGCAAAAAATTGTATTATAATCAATTTATGTAATCAAGCAATCTATCAAAAAGTTCGGCAAATAATTTGCAATTGGTTTTCGTTAAGATCATTCCCATAATAATGATGGATCTACAAATTGTAGTTCGGTTTTACCATGTAGCCTCAAGGCAGGTCTTGCAAATGGGAGATCCTAAAAGTAATTATATACTTCATCAGCATGAACAGACGAGCTGATATGGCCATGTGTGTCTGCCCGACCCTCTGTCCCATTGTCTGTCCATATGAACAAATTGATCTCAGAGACAATAAATGCTATAAAGCCCAAATCGTCAGTCCGATCTAGTTTGTCGATTTATGTCGATTGCTTGCTCCTATACCCCGTAGCAGATTACGCAGTTTATTAGGAATAGCAACTTTTTCGCCCGGACCCGCAGCTCTTGGAGGGTCATTTGAGAGTCATTAGGGAAGTTTTTATTCAGATCTGCATTGGAGCTTTATGAAATGCATTGTTATGATTTTATCAAATCATCAATTCTCTCAGAAATCCTTTTTATACTTTTTTTTTACGTTGATCTCACATTTTTCAATAATTATACGTAATTTCATGAATTAAGATAAATTGATAGGAGCCAGGAGACGAAATTTCCCACGGGGCCCGGATAGTCTCTCTACGCCCTGCCCGTGGAGGGAACTTTATTTGCCCGACGGCCAGCTATGCTCATATCGCGTGAAAACTTCAAAGGTTATAGGTAAAAATTTGACACCAAAAGAAGCTCTAAAATCAAGCTATTTCTCACTAGGTTCATCTAGACAAAAGTAAGAAAGTTATATTTGCTTAAAGAGGAGCAGCCTTCCTTTTTTCATTATCCGCCAATGAATGCAAATTTTATTAAAAATTTGAGCTCTCATTTGAGTGAAAAATTCTTTAGTAATAATATATTTCTAAAGTCATTTGTTAACAATAAGAAAACGGGAATTTCTTTAAAAATTCAATGATGACTGTTTTGGAAACTTATTTGTTACCTACGATATCTCTTTTAAATAAGGAAAACTTTTTTTAACACATACATTTAATACAAGATAGCTGTTTCAAACAAGAACAATCAAAGCGTCTCTCATTAAGAAAAAAAAATGATGAGTAATGGTTTGAAAAGATATCTGTTTCCAATAGCTTCTTCCAAGCTCCTTTTACAATATTAATTAAATTTGACGCGTCTTACAAGCTCAGTGCAGAGTCTAATGTCGCTTGGGAATAAATAGCTGCGTTCTAAAATATCTCTTTGAAATCAAAAAAGAGAATAAAAGCTTTAGCCAGCCTTAAACACGCAAATTCAAATTTACCGCCATTTGCAATAAATGTGCAGCAGTATAAAAACGTTTTCCAACACTACAAAAATCAGCTGTGCCAGTGCTTAGTTGTTTTGTGAAGTGGTTCGTACGCACTCGCCCGGGAAAATGTTAAAAAATGCACAAAAAGTAACAAAAATATTGTGAAAAAAGACTTGCAACAATTAGTGGCTAGTATAAATAGTGTGTAGTTATAAATAGCAAACAAAATACAACACGCCTGCTGCATAAAAAAATAAAAGTTTGCATACGAGTCAAACTGTGTACGTGTGTGCAAGTGTATATACGTACATTTATTTGGTCATACAAATTTCTATTAATTAAAAAAAGAACGCCGAATATTTTTGATTGTACCAATTAATAATGGTAGCTGACGCCAGCTGACAAATGAACTGCCATTGATAAGACTCGGTAATTAAGTGTAGGTATGAGGCAGCGTCGAGGAACGCCCGTTAAGCCCATAGGGTTGTAAAAGCAAAGTGTTATTAGCGATTTATGATTTGTGTGTAGACCGAATCTGTTTATAAATGTTTGCGCTGCAAATAAACGGAACGCGTTATAAAAACATTTGATAAGAAGACGCCAACCTCGTCGTAGAACACAGGCGACTAAGTCAGCACGTTTTGTTTGGTTTATAAACAAAACTGAAGCTCAACAATTGTACAAAGTAATTGCTCAACTTAAAGCTACATTGCAACTGGCAGCAGCTGCAGCTGAAAACGTGGCAAATCTTAAGAGCAGTGTAGGCGGCAAAAAATACTTATTATTTAGCTAGTAAGAGAGAGCAGCTAAACAAACGCCTAGGCGTCACATAGTCATAAACATTGCATATAGGCCTAAATTAAATTATTGCAAAACCTCGAAAGAGAGAGAGCGCGCATTTAAGAGAACAACAGACTTGCCCACCTACCTTACCTGTATATTAACTGAACGCACGCTCATTTAACAATGGCTGATAACGAGCTACCGTTACGCGACTTTGATGAAGAGAGCGACAATACTGACTCAGAAACGGAATTACTCATACGCCACACTGGCGGCAGCGGTGGCGAGCATGCCGTCAGCGGCGGCAGCGGCATTACCTCCAGCAACAATAACAACAATAGTCAAAGACGTCGCAAAAGCTCAACTGGTTATGGCGTCGGCGGCGGCGTCAGCGTCGGCGCTAGCATTCTGGGCAGTCTCTTTGGTCACAGTCTTGGCTCTGCCGCCGGCCAGATACGTTATAGAAATGAGCGGAGCCGCGAACGCGCCAAATATTCGAACAGCAACAGCGGCAGTGCAGCGCGAGACAGTACATTGGGTACGGGAATTACGGGCGCTACGAAACTGGCGCAATTAACGCAAGCGTCGGGCGGCGGGGGTGCAAGCGTTGGCGGCGCCGTTGGCGTTGACACAGCCGGTGACATAGGCGGTGTTGCAAACGGTGGCAGTCCCGGTGCACTAACGGTGATCGATCCCGAAAAC
Source organism: Chymomyza amoena (assembly GCA_037043745.1). Taxonomy (NCBI): domain Eukaryota; kingdom Metazoa; phylum Arthropoda; class Insecta; order Diptera; family Drosophilidae; genus Chymomyza; species Chymomyza amoena. The sequence continues at coordinate 197,929 of JBAMAX010003595.1, read as the reverse complement.
GGTTCCTCGACAGTATTCTATCAAAATAATCGACGGCGTAGTAAAAGTCGTAGTATTGGCAATGTGTGTAAAATGTGTTTGTGCAGGTGAGTCGTCATCATAATAAACGTATTTCAGCTAAGAAAATTGTTGGAAAATTGTTGCCATAATTTCTTAGAGCTATTGTTGTTTTTGTTGTTGCACTAGATGTGCATATGGCGCGAATAAGTGTTTCGACATGTGTATAAAATTTTTTATAGCCAAGTCTTAATTGTGCTTGCTAGTAAACAAGCATATGCTTGCCATAAGAGAGTATATAAAATATAAATAAATAAATAATGTAATAAAATTTAACAAAAATTTTCTGTGTGTCAATTTGTAACAAGTTTAATTTGCGTGCTAAAAATTTCCATTAGTAAATATATACGAGTATACTATGCGTATACATAATGTGTTAATTTGAAGCAGCTCTAATTTACTTTCTTTTTATAAGTGTGTGCGTGAGTTCTGTGTGTGTGTGTGTGCGTCAAGCCTTGGGTTTAGGTTTTGATGAAATTCTTCAGTTAAAAGTTACCAAAATGGGCTGTTCCGGGAATCTGTGTTAAGCGAATTTTAATGAAGCTGGTTTTGACAAATATTTCTTTTTACCAAATTTTAATTCAAAATAAAAACGTGAAAATTGTGAAATATTTGCAATAGTGTGGGAAATACATTGGTTTAAAGAATTACCCCTAAGCTTTACGGAATTGTGACTTCCAAAATTCGAAGTTAAACGAATTTTCATTTATTTTTTAAACCTTTTTGGAAGTTTAAGAAATTTATTATCAAACGTCTTGCTTGTTTTGACTCTCAGTCTAGAGAGCTTCCGGGGAACTATGCTTAAATTCTTATCGAATTGAATTTTAACTATTAAGTAAAAATGCTAATATTTCTATTTTTCTATTAATTTATAAGAGTTTCGTCAATTTGCCATAAGTAAAAGACATTCTAACAAACATCTAATAAACTTGTTTATTTGTCAATTTATAACAAGTTTAATTTGCGTGCTAAAAATTTCCATTAGTCTATATACCTTATATATACTTAGTATATAATATATATAGTATATGCTAATTTAAAGCAGCTCGAATTTACTTTCTATTCATGTTTTTTTTTAACCCGTGTGGGTGTGTAGGTCAAGCTTGATCTTTTACGGAACTTTGCAATTTAAATTAACTTAGGTAGTGTCGGATATCTATGTAAAGTGTTTTAAAATGATATATTATATATAGTATATAACTATAATATCAATTTTTTGGCATTCTCAAACAAGAAAATTATAACTCAAAAGTTCATCTCTATGGAAAGGGCTCGAATACTTTCAATAAAAACTTTTTAATGCTGCATTTTCGAAGCGACTTCAAAGACTCTTAAAATCTTACAGATCTGACAAATTAAAAAAGGCGGATTATTATTAAAATATTTACCGAAATAATAATAATTCTTTGGTCTTCGAAAACCAGAAAATTATAACACATAAGTTCGTCTTTATGTCATAAATTTGAGAGCGTAAGAAATCTTTCATAAAAACATTTTATGATTTATTTTCGAAGAGACTTCAAATCAGTGGCGGATCCACGGGCGGGTTTTCGGGTTCGGACCCCCCTCCGCCTTCGGGATCAGAAAACCCTAATAAAAATATTTTTCACAATTATAAAAGATGGATTTCTCTGGACCCCCCCTTACCAAAATCCTGGATCCGCTCCTACTTCAAATAGTCTTCAAATCTTACATATCTGAGACATTTAAAAATAGAGATTATTATTAAAATATTTACCGAAATAATATCAATGCTTTAGACTTCCAAAACAAAAAAATTATGACACAAAAGTCTGTCTTTATGACAAGCATAAATTTAAGAGAGTAGAAAATCTTTCATAAAACTTTTGAATGATGGATTTTTAAAGAGACTTCAAAGAGTCTTAAAAGTTTACAAATCTGATAAATTCAAAAATGCAGACTATTATTGAAATATTTGCCGAAATAAAAGCTTTTTTTGGGTCTTCTAAAACATGAAAATTATAACACTAAAGTTCGTCTTTATGGCAAGCATAAATTTGAGAGAGTACGAAATATTGCATAAAATCTTTTTATTAATAGATTTCCGAAGAGATTTTATAGAGTCTTATAATCTTACAGATCTGACAATTTAGAAATGGATATTATTATTGAAATATTTACCGAAATAATAGCAATTCTTTGGGGTTCTAAAACAAGGAAATTATAACACAAAAGCGAGACTTCATGGCAAGTAGAAATTAGAGACTACGAAATCTTTCAAAATAACTTAATAGATTTTCGAAGTGACTTTAAAGAGTCTTAAAATCTTACAGATCTTGCAAATTTGGAAATGAAGATTATTATTGAAACATTTCACTAAAATTTAGCAATTCTTTAATCTTTTAAAATAAGAAACTTGGAACACAAAAGTTCGTCTTTATAACAAGCATAAATTTGAGAGAGTACGAAATATTTCATAAAAACTTTTTATTGATAGATTTTCGAGGAGACTTTAAAGAGTCTTAAAATCTTACAGATCTCGCAAATTTAGAAATAAAGATAATAATAGCTATATTTAAAGTCATGCTTTTCAGTATCTGCTGTACTATTTAATACCTATAACGACTTGACTTGAGCGATAACCCAGATCTGAATTCCATATCTCTCCTAGCCAATATTGTCTGCTGCAAGAGCAAACGTTTGTTGCAAGGGGGGAGCTGCTGGAAAATAAGTTTTTGAATATAATTGTTTGTTAGCAATTTGTTGTCACGCTTTAACGAACAGCTTCTCGGACTAAATCTTTCTGTATTTTAAGAGATTTGCAAAAACTAAACAATAGTACGAAAAAAACTGCCTATTATATTAAATTATTATATTTGCAAAAAGAAAAAACCTTGGTAGCTGCTCAAATGCAATGTACAAAATTTATATACAGTTGAACCCGCCTATAACGAACATTTCCCTATATTTTAAATTATTATAATTAATTACCAAAAAAAAAACCTTGGCAGTTGCTCAAATGCAATATAATAATTTTATATACAGTGCAACTCCTCTATAACGAACATTTTTTAATTATTATAATTACAAATAAAAGGCAGCTGCTCAGATGGAATGTACAAATTTTATATACAGTGCAACTCGCCTATAACGAACAATTCCTTCTACGAATGTTTTTCTGTAAAGTTGTTTGATCTTAAAACGAAGTTTTGTATGCGAATTTTTTATACAGTTGTGTCTGGATATAGTGAACTAATTATTGCAAGGCCTTTTGACAGTATTAAGGCTGTTTACTATATCAAGTTTTTTTTGCTTAAAACATTTGTGAAAGATTTCATTAGAATATGTATATTTGTAGGAAAATTGAAAGGCAAGCAAAACAAGCAATAGCGTCAAGAAACAGCTGACTTTGCAGCACTTATGTAAAAGCGAAAAGTACAAATAAGGGGAATACCCGATTTCGTTTCAAATTCCTTTTTGTGTTTTTTCGTTCCTTTCTCCTTGAAAACGCTATCAACATTTGGTTCACTATTTAGAATTTTTCGATTGTTCACTCAATATGAACCTACAAATTTAGGTGTTGCCTATATCGAAGTGTTCACTATGCCGGGTGTTTACTATATGCATCCACGACTGTTTAACAAAAAACGTTTAAAGCCACATAGGCTCCAGCTCTCTGTATAACAAATAATTTCAAAATAATGATCTTTAAGCACTTAATTTAAATTTTATAACAAGAAAAAACCCAAGCAATTTTAGGGTACTTCCAAAAATTAAATATTTCCGAAATGCACGAATAGCAGATTGCGGAGGGTTAGGAATAATTCAATATAAAGCACAATATTTGATAAGAAATGTATTATGGGAAAAGCGCTGACGTCTATATTAGGGTGGCAATTTTTGCAACATCTCACGATTTTAATAGCTCTATCGCCTAAAAAGTTTTCTTTTTACCGACATATAGCGCATTTAAATATTAAAAGTGACCCAACGATAGGGCAAAATGCGCCACTTTTGATATTGCATTATTGTGGCAGGTAAAGGGCTGAGGGGGTCTTAAGTAGGCACTATGTTGTATCCCACATAAGTGGCTAAAACTTAATCTCAAACAACTTTCATTTCTAGCTGCTCTCTGTGCCTTAAATATTACGTTTTATATAAAGACCCGTGGGGCAAAATGCGCCATAACTAGTGTGATCAACTCAATTTTGAGCGATACCGGGACATTTTCTGAAAAAAGTACTAAAATCCGGAGCACTCGAACTCAAAACCGGGCCATTTTTAGGAGCTTTATTATTCAAACTAAATTTATTAGACGAGTTATAGATATATATAGATATAGATTATAGATTTGAATTTAACTTTTTATTGCTTTTTGTTTAAAATCGTATTTATCTTGATTTTATATTTGCTTAAGCAGTATTGGATGTTCTTTAAAAAAAAATTTGAAATTCAAGTCAATCGTACAATAAAAATCTGGGCCATCCGTAGGCAGCCATCGGGATACTGGGACGTTGATTTCAAAACCGGGCTATGTCCAGGATTTTCCGGGTCAGTTGGTCACACAAGCCATAATGGATAATGCAGTTTCCGCAGGGATTATTGCTAAAAAATAAGTGGGAAACATAAAACGAGAGACTAAATTGGCAATTTTATAAAGAAATTTTAGTTGAAAAATATCAAGAAAATTACTCTGTTCTTCCTGTACTACTACTTTGAATTCTGGACTCCTAAGTGTAGCGTAATAGAGCCTCCTGTTCATCCTGTACCAGAGCTTTAACAAGCTCGGCGTCGGTAAAGATGGCAGAAAATTTTAAGCCTCCAGCCGTAATCGTAATCGGTAATCCTGGTTGAATATTTCCCAAGTGGCGCATTTTGCCCCACCGTCCTCTATTTGATAATCACGAAAATAGGTCAAAAAAATATTAAAAATTTCATATAGATGCATAAAGTTCAGTTGACAAAAATGTGTCCCAAATATAATCGATGGGCAATTCAATTATCTTACTAACTGTCGATATGATCGAAATCAATATAATACAATCTGAGATAAATGCTTTTGAGTAGACACTTTTTCTTTACAATTTTGAAAAACAGTTTATTTCGCAATATCTCGAAGCACGTTTCAAGATAAAAATATGTGACTTTTCGGTTTTAGTACGTAATTTTAATGCGGAAAAGACTTAAATATTTTGAGTATATAAAAATTTTTCAATATTTGTAAACTAGAGTAATTAAATTTTAAAGCTTACCAAATCTATTCAGGTCGAAACTATTTTTTTCTTAAATGATGTTAAGATAGTTTGAGGTCTTGTTGAACCATAATCTTTTTGATTGGAAATAAGTTTTTAAAATTCATGTAGAACAGTCAGTGGCGGATTTAAATATTTGCCGCCCCTAGGCAATCCATAAGTTGCCGTCCTTTTTTTCACAAAAAATATATTCAATGCGATTGTGATTGTCATCGGTGCTTTATTACAATATAGTTGTAGTAAGTACTAATACGAGGGTGGATTGATAAGTTTCCGGCGTGACCAAGAAAAACAACGTTTTTAAGAATTTTTTTTTTTATTTCTCAACATAATCTCCTCCAAGGCTGATACATTTCTCATAGCGGTGTTCTAGTCTAGTAATGCCATCTCTATAGACTGATTCGTCAAGCTCCTCAAAATACCCATTTACAGCTTCGATTACTTCTTAATTGTTCGCAAATCTCTTACCGCCAAGCCATTTTTTGAGGTTAGGAAACAGATAATTGTCACTCGGGGGTAGGTCTGGAGAGTAGGGAGGATGCGGCATCAATTCAAACTTCAGATCGTTGATTTTAGCCATCGCAACGATTGACTTGTGCGCTGGTGCGTTATCGTGATGAAACAAGATTCTTTTCTTCGCCAGATGAGGTCGTTTAATTTTCACCTCGTGGCTCAAACGTTGCAATAAGTCTGCGTAGTATTGACCAGTGATAGTTTTACCCTTTTCAAGGTAATCAATGTATATAATACCTCTTACATCCCAAAAAACAGTAGCCATATCCTTGTTCGCTGAAAAAATTGTTTTTGCCTTTTTGGAGTTGGTTCCCCTGGTCCAATCCACTGTTTAGACTGTTCTTTGGTTTCAGGAGTGTAGTGGTGGACCCAATTTTCGTCAGCGGTTATGAATCGACGCAAAAATTCGCTTGGATTACGCTTATACAACGTCAAATTGGCGGTAGAAATGTTTTTTCGAATCAATTTTTGGGATTTTTTTTTCAAGAAAAACACAGAGGCGTCTTGTTCAGTGTGCTCTCAAATCTAAACTAACATGGCGATCGGGCTGAAACTATAGCTACAAGCTATCTAAGGATGGTACTATAGAACGCCACCTCAAGGTAGGCCTAGTGGCGCCATCTCTTGGCCCTTAATTCTGCCGCCCTAGGCCTATGTTGCCTGTACGATAAATTCGCCACTGACAACAGTACAGTTAAAAATGGCTATCAAATATTTTCAGATTGTTTTTAGATAGAATAGGCGCTATATGCAGGTAAAATGGAAACTTTTTAGGAATTTGGATTATATCGTCAGTTTAAAACCAACCTAGGCTATATATATTATTAAAGTGATGATGCGGAAGAGGTGTTACCTTACAGTGGGAGGAGTTTTTACATAAATTTACTTTTTACGAAAGTCCATAAACGATGTTTGAATTAATATTTGAAATAAGTCCATAAACGATGTTTGAATTCATATTTGAAATAACTAATATAATTCCTATTTTTTTTTTATATATTCTCGAATATTTTTTTTATTGGCGATTCCTAAAAATTGCAACAAAGCGATATTGACAGATGGATTACATATTCCCATCGAAAATTGTAGTGTGACCAAAGTTCTAAGCAGTTTAAGCATTAAACACAGCTGTAAATAAATTTCAAATTTTCTCGCTGGCAACGCTATGACGTCACAAAAACCCTATAGAGCATTGCAAATTTTTCAATTTATCAATTTCGAGCGAAATTATGACAAACCCGCCCAGAGAATATTGTCATAGCCCTTGATTATAATAGGCTCCCATAAAATGTTTGTTTGTATTTATATCTCTTGCGATATTCCGCCTTTACAAAACAGCTGTGAAACAGACAGACTTTCTGACTTGACTTATAAAATATATATACAATATTTTTCTTTGTTTTTGTAATATTGTTTCACGCTTATTTACTTTGTTATGCCATAATAAAAAGCTGTGTTTTTTTTACTTTATCTTTAGTATTTAGTTATTTTCCCAGTCAGTATGTTGAAAGTTGTTACTTCATGTTATTAGTTGAAAGTTTTTTTTTATTTTTTTTTCTATATTGCTGACGTGTTTTTGGTTTCTTGAAGTTTGCAGCAATTTTTTAGCATTAAACCTTGGTTCAAATTGCAGCAAACTTTGCTGCGTAGACATATTTTGTTTTATTGTGACTTGCCAACTTTTTGAATGTAAATCAAGCCGCTTTTTTTTACTATAAGAAAAACTTTTTGTCTGATGAAAAAAATTAAAATAAAATTACAAAGGCTGGCAACGTGTCGAAAGAAACGACGCTTCTCAGAAAAAAAGATTTTGATTCGTCGTTGTTTTGAAATGTGAGTAAAAATACATGCTTGCCTTATATACAAACTGAAACATACATCAACTAGTCGCTTATGTACAAGAGAGTGGAATATATTTTTAATTTGCTTAATTAGAAAAGAAAACGGAGCAAAAGCAAAATGGCAAAATAAATAAATACCAAATTTTGCTGTTGTTTTTCGTTTGTTTTTTTTTTTTTTTTTTGCAACAACGTTGCTTTGAAATCGATAAACGTGTTAGTCCCGTTCCCGGTCTCGTCTGGCATAGAATAGCTTCTCTGTTTATAGATCTGCTAGCACACACATCATACACACACTCACACACGTTCCATCAAAATGGAAAATTTCAACAGCAAAACAACAACAGAACCACACACACAAATATGCTATAAATAGTTGGGTGTGTATTAGTAGTACCCAGTACCAAGTCGAGTGACAAAGTATTGCCCAACAGCCGAAACATTTCTCACGCCAAACATTTTTCATAAGACTTTACGCTAATTGTACCCCACAAACTATAGAGCGTCCACCCGCCCCCTAAAATTTGCATATGCAATCGATTTTTGCTCTGCGACTCCCCCTGAGCAAAAACAAAAGAAAACTAACTCTACTCCAAGGTGTCGTCTGTTGTTTAGAAGTCGTCGGAGCAAAAAAAAACTAAGACCATATATTACCAAAACCAGTTTGCCGCCGCCGTCTTCTCCATGTCTGTGCTGGGTGTGACTTCAAAGCTTGTTTAGATGTTTTCAAGGTTCCCCCGAATACAATCAAACCAGTTGCACGCAAAGAAGAAGTCTTGGCCAGTTCTTCTAAGCTGTTTCTCGCCCATTTGCTTATAGATTTTTATTTTTATGTAGAAAATTGAAAGTTATGTGCCCTCGTTGATTATCAAACAAGGAGGTCAGTTCGCTGGAAGTTAAAAAGTAGAAAAGAAAAATGCAGTTTATGCTTTGGAATTCGCAGAAGTTCTTAGGTAAACTTGTGAATGGTTGGAATGTCCAAGCGCTGTTTATCATCTAACTATTTTTTTTGCACATTTTAAGTTTTGAAAGTTTGTTAGATAAGAAATGGTAGCTTTAAAGAGCAGTTGACATTGTAATGTCTGTGAAGTTTCGACAAAGAAAACCAATTAGTAATGGACAGTAATTAAAAAAAAGATAGCTTAGTTGTTTTCAAGATAATACACTGAGAAAAAGCATTAAGAAGAGGGAAAAAAATTAAGCATTTTTCACTTAAAAGCGAAACTTTTTTACCTTTAATAAGGTTTTAAGGGTCATCAAGTGAACTGTCGTAAGAAAATGTTTTTTAGGGTAAATTTGGGTTAAAAACATGAAATTGCCAACCATTTTTTTAAGCACCGTTTTCGCGATATTTTCGAATAGCATGTTTTTGGCACTTGCTTTAGTTTTTTATTAATATCTCGTGAGCAAAAGTTTATATTAGCATGAAAGATGATTAGATGAAAAGGTATTGAAGTGCTCCTTATTTTATATTTTCTTGACCCAAAATTACCCTATAAAACACTTAATTTATAAAAAAAACTAAACTAGTGTAATAGAAATCGCAAACTCTTGTTTTAAAAGCATTTTTTGTTGTAAAAAATAAGAGTGCGTAGAACGATTTCATGAACAATTAGGTTTCATTGAAGATAGTTTCTAACAAAGAAATTCTTAGTATGAGAATATTTGAACTATTCCATGAAGAAGAGCTCTCTAAGAGCATTTCGAACCCATGATACAAATATTTTTTGCCCAATCGTTCCTATGGGAGCTATATGATATAGTCAACCGATTTCAATAAAATTTGACACGGTGCTTAAATACCTTAAAAAAGATATGAACGCCAAAGTTATTTCAAATATCTTTACAAACAAACAAATCACATCGAATTTTGTATAAAAAACGTGTTTTTGGACCGATTGGTCCTATGGGAGCTATATGATCTAGTCAAACGATTTGGATTAAATTTGGTACAGTGCTTAGGAACTATAAAATACTCACGAATGTCAAATTTGGTCCCAATATCTTAACAAACAAACGAAACACAACAAATTTTGTTAAAAAATCGATGTTTTGGAAGATCGGACCTATGGGAGCTATATGATATAGTCCACCGATTTTGTTCAAATTTGGCACATTGCTTAAGTGGTCTAAAAAATTTCCAAACGCCAAATCTGGTTAGGATATCTTTATTAAAAAACGAAATATAGCCAATTTTTCTTTAAAAAAGTTATTTTGGCCGATCGGTTCTATGGGAGCAATTTTCCCAAAAAATAGCTAAAAACCTCGCTTTCTATCGAGACGTTTAGTTGCTTTAGTACTAAAGAGAATGACTAGGCCAGCTAGGGCTAGAAAAGGTAAAAAAATTATGATTTACTCGAATCACAAAGCTTCGAGTTCAGATTGATAAGATAATTACATATTTTATCTATATTTATCACAATTTTTTTATTTATAAAAAATACAGGTTTTTTTGTATTGATGTCTTCATTCGACTCATCCCCCAACATCAGCATTTCTTCAGGTTTGGATATAAAAAAAATCGTTAAGATCCAGATCTGAAAAGTGCGTTCGAGGAGTCATAAAACCGTAGCGTAATTTATAAATTTCCCCATAGTGCAGTTGTGCCAATGGTCGGCGTGATATCTTGAGAGTTTATTCTTCTATAGTTTAGTTTCAATCCATGAATTTCAACTACAATTTCCGTCAAGACAACCTCTTTTGGGCGATCTTTCGTGGTCTCCTTGTACTAGTAACGACATAACTCAGTATACCAAGGCATTAAATTATAATCAATTTTAGAGTAGTCAGTTCACAGATAATGCTGGCTATGTTTAAGTTACTACGCAAAAAATTATAAAATGTTAAATCGATTTATAGAGAAGGACTTCTGAAATTGAAACATTATAGCCTATGTCTTTTTAAGATTGTAGCAGATTTTATCTCGGGCTGAAATCTTATTCAGATGTTGCATAAGGAGGAAAATAAGCTAACCTGTAAGATAAATATTTTTCTATAAGACGGCAGCGAGAGTGGCTATGAAGAACATCAATAATGTCGGTTTTTCTTTTAGACAGAACAAAACACAAAATAATGCTTCCATTTAGTTATTATCAATTTGGCAAGTTGCTCGTTTTTGTTTTTTTTTTACTTTCCACATAAACAACTTATCTTTCCACTAAAATCTCTGGATTATCTAGAGACGTCGGCCAAACATTTCATAAGCTTTTAACGACTTTTCTCAAAAAGATATCTGGCACACCAAAAGTTTGCTATACGCTAATTTGGAAGAAAAAAAATATGTGTCATGACACTGTTGAAATACTCACAGAGAGCATTACTTCTGTTCTAAGAATTATTCAAAAACAGAGTCTACAACACTGGGATCAACCATATGACTTCTTCATTCCAGCTGTCTCTAAAACGGCCATCTGTACAGATATGTTTTTATCATTAACTGGAAATTTTTTTAATTTCTCGGGTAGTAACTAGAACGTAACACTGCTCTTTCCAGACATAACAGAGTACTCTAAATTGCATTATAATTTGATACTTAGGAGCTGGTTCACAGAGTTATGTTGTGTGACGTCGAAGCTTTAGGTCGCCAAAAAGAGGTTGGCCCTTCATAGAGTGCCATTTGGATTCTTTGTAAAGGCCATGCTTTCTATGCTATCTGAAAGAGGCAACAATGTGGATACTGTGGAGCGTATGTGATCTGGGAGGTGGCAATATGGTTCAGGGCATCGGCTTCAAGGTTAGGTACGGCTAAGTGAATCAGGATACTCAGTTTAAGATTAAAAGCGAAACTTTCTGATCCATTGAAGAAAAAAAGTAGAGAGTAATAGAGGGTAAGGACAGAGTAGAGAGTAAAAGAGGGTAAGGACGAAGAAGGTTTGTATACTTGGATGGAGTAGTTGCTCAGCGTTATTGAAGACGGCTTTATCGACCTAGCTAACATGAATTATTTTGAGGACTCGATAAAAAGAACCAAGTACTTCTATGACCGGATTTGCCATAGAGGCCCAGGTTCCATTTCTTCGAAGCAAGAGGTTCCCACGCAACATCTTCTATCGCCATCCTTGACCGGTTTTTGTGACACCGCAGAAGCTAGGACGTTGGTGTAGTGAGCTTTTGTTACTTCTATCACCAGCATTGTCCCGTTTTTGTGGAATCTTGTGGATTGAAACTTGATCAGACTACTCGGGATATGTGAAAACTAAAGGCTGTGGTTCATTTTTGTTATGCCTAAGTAATGGTTATCGCTGCCAATGTACCAGAACTCGTGACGAGGATACGCATTAAATCCAGTTGTTCCAGTTGGGTTTTTATTGGACGAGACTTTTTAACTCAACTAAGTTTACTTAGACAATCTAATTGGTCAGAGTTTCGCTTGAAACTACAAATGGGGCTATTTACAGGGAGTATCGTCCGCAGAGATGCTTACAAAAAACCACTGAGTAGTCGTGATGGATGTAGAAGAAAAGAATATAGAAGTTTTAAAGAATATACAAGTTCATTTGTCTTTTCTAAAAGTTAGTAACTGTCAAAACTAGGTTTAAAATTCGGTGCGTCTTTGAATATAACTGGTCTATCTCTTCTAGCCAACTGTACAACATTCTTCGTCCACGTCATCTGTCGAAAAAGAATTTTTAGCATATTAATAATTCAGTGTTAAAATCAATATGCTCCCAAATATACTACATATCTATCAGTATATTAATTAGCTATCACGACTAAAGTTTATCAATTAATTTTTGGTGGGCAAGTCCATTTGCAACTAATGGAATTGATTTCTTCGATTGTGTTCCATATGCCAGTCATACTTCAAACAACAAACCAATAGACTACACCCACTTCTTTTCGAGTAACATTCTGGACACTTTGCTAAAAGGTTTCCAATTTGTTTTCTTTTTTCACCTAAATTTTTTGTTCTAGGAGCTCTGCCTGCCTTCAATTACGGTGTTATTTGAGGTTCAAAGGTTTCATCAACTGATTAGAATTTCAAAGCGGGATGTTGGTTTTGATTTTGTAATCGTAACCAGCCTCGCGGAACCAACCAACAGTTAGAGTAAAGTTAGCTTCGTTTCAGCTTTTGCACCGACATAATTGTTCACATATGTTGAATTTATTTCCATTAGTTTCGAAATTAAGCTGATAGCGTAGAAACTAGGGGAATTATTTGAAAGACCTTGGAATGAGTTTTGTTTTTGGAGCTTTGTATGGGCATGGGTGGCAACAGCAGAATTGTTATTGTAGGAGCGCCGCTAAAATTTGCATTAAAACGCATTTTGGAAACCGGTTTGACATTAATGGGTATTTTTATGATTATTTTCAAGGTATCTTTGAAGTGTTTACATTGAGAGATCAATGCAAGTTCTTAAGTGCAATCATCGATCAGAATCATGGAAAAAGAATTTAATGAAAGTAATTTGATTGACACTTGAAATACATATTGCATAGACTGCTGAGATCTTGAGTAAAATGTACGGAGAATTCGCACGGAAACCGGGATGGGGAGTATAAGTCCTATCAGGGTAGTTAAAAAAAAATAACATAAAAATTCGGTGTAGAGCTTTTTGAGCAGCATACAAGCTCCAATGTGATTCCTGCGATATTAGAAAAATTCGTTGTAGAGCAGCTTAATGAAGTTCCACTGTAGTTCCATCGAAGTAAGAACATTTTACATTCCATAATCGAATTACTACGATGCGCAGCTAGAGCCTTGCTAATGTTCCGCATAGAAAATATTCTCGAACCTTCCCAGTAGTCTATACTACAAATATTGCTGTTCTACATTATTTTTTCTTCTACATTGACTCATTAAAAATGGTAATTGTAATCCTTTGCCGATGATGTAAGCACATTTTTCTTCTTGCTGCAAAAACAAAATGATTCTTCTGACGTCATTCAGAAATATGTATTCCACTGCTTCATGCAATACATAATAAGATAAATATTGACAAGTGTCTTAATGTGTGTTGCGTAAGGAGAATAAAGTTCATTCATAACTCTAGGTATTTGTTGCATAATTTAGACTTCAGAACATATTTCAAGGTGAAGGTAGCTTCCTTTGACCCTTTTATGAAAAGACAAAACATTTTTTGGTGACTGACAGTATCTGATACTGATATCTTACACTCCATAGGAATCATTCATAAATTTACGTGACGCTGATTTTCGTCAAAATAGACCCACCCCTCCCACTCGTCTCGTAGCGCTTCGCCAGAACCACCTTCCCATGAAGCGTCACGTAGCTTATTAACGATCCCATAACATATTTGAAGGAACCTATGGTGATAAGTTTTGAAATATGTTATGACAAGAAGGACACATTTGTATTTGCTGAAGTTTCCCTCATAGAGACCTGAAGATGAGACTTCGAAGCACATAAATATGTAGTTCAAGGAACCCAAACAAAAACAGAGACAACAACAAACTTAGTTTTTTGGTTCCTTTTTTTAGACATGAAACTTGGAATAAAGATGTTGCTATTAGGTCACATTGTGGGCTTTTCCAGTTTGCTTACGATATGACCTTGTGTAGAGACTTTAAGCTACGTAAAGAACCAGCTGTGTTTATTCACTAGAAAAAGTGCATCGCAGCAGATGAGTGAGTTCTTTTGTGATGTAAGTTCCTATTATTACATTCAACAGTTCCTAGATTTTTGCGTTTATCTCAGTGCTAGATAAGCCGTGGATAATGGTGGAAAGGCAGCGTTCCTTTCCGAGAAAATGTATTATATATAGCTTGGGCGCATACTCTATATTGTGCATATCTAATTGAAAATGGTGAACCATGGCTCATAGCATTCAGGTACTTGCAGCAACTCGTCTCTAGTTTAGTCTACCCTACATCCCTTTATGTTTGTTCCAGACTTTACGACTGGTTAAGATAAGAAATTCCTGCAAAAGCAAAAAGTACTTGTTGTGGGTGGTCTTAGAAAAAAGCTATTTTTAAACAGTTTCACATCGAACTTCTGAAAGTAAGACCCTACTAGTTGTAAAATAAATTGCCAAGCCGGCGTACAGTGTAATGTCATTCTTTGTTTAACTTTAACCCTTTGGTAGCTCGGGCTCGGAAAATCTTTAAGTGATTATAAAGACTGTCCAGTTTTTTCAAGATGAAGAAGCCACCGTTTTATTCAAACCTAACCTAACCTAACCTTTTAAAAGTGTCTGGTCGGATGATATTGGATATCGTTATCTGTATGAACATCTAAATCTCAGAGACTACGATATCTAAAGACTAAAATCCTTTAGTGATTATAGAGACTGTCCAGTTTTTTGAAGATGAAGAAGCCACCGTTTTATTCAAACCTAGCCTAAGCTTTTAAAAGTGTCTGGTCGGATAATATTGTATATCGTTATCTGTATTAACATCTAAATCTCAGCGACTACGATATCTAAAGACTAAAATCCTTAAGTGATTATAGAGACTGTCCAGTTTTTTCAAGATGAAGAAGCCACCGTTTTATTCAAACCTAAACTAACCTTTTAAAAGTGTCTGGTCGGATGACATTGGATATCGTTATTTGTATGAACATCTAAATCTCAGAGACTATGAGATCTAAAGACCCCATATCTAACGAAAAGTTGGAGATCTCACACATTAAATATACACCTCCCGAAATAAAACACCTACCCTCTCTCCATCTCTGTAAAAGCCAAAAATCTTCGTTTCTTTGGCAAATATGTTCCCAATAATAACTTTTTTTTTTGGTACTGCCCCGATTAATTCCCACTTTTATGCCTTATTGATATTTGTAATCTTTTAAACTAGTTTTGGAACTAGTTATTTATGTATGAATAGCTATCGCATCTGGGTCTACATGCGAAAATCGTATTTTTCATTGGTTTTTTTTTGACGATAAGTCTTCTAGCTGTATCCAAACTACGTGACCCAATTTTTTAACCCATTCCCACTCGGTGACCAACCGTAGTGTATGCGAAGGACCCCCCTAGGTGTCACTAGACAATATTTGTTTTTAGCACGAATAAGTACAAAAATTTAAAGGTCCATTATTTCTAGAAAGAAAGTCCCTATAGAACATTATTGGCGGCAAATTTTGTCGGAAACTTTAAAAATGTGTTTTATTCGTGGGAATAGAATTTTCAGCCTATTTCGTTCGCACGCGCACCAACATTAAAAAAATAGCCAAAATCGAAAGAAAAAATCGATATTGTCCTCATATCGACTATTCGATAAGTTTACAAATGCATGAACGATTTACAGTGTACAGCTGTTGTGAAAAATGGCTACTACTCGAAAAAGACAAGCAAACTAAGATGCGATGAATCGCAACTGCCTAGGGGCGCCAAAATTTTAAATCCGGCCCTGCGTGTATTCCAAAATTCGACACAAATGGGTCTTCAATTTTCCTGTCGACTCGGGCCTTAACTATGCTCCAATTTTACGCGTTGTTCGATTATTAACTAAAATTGAGGAGTTTTGAGCATCCATGCTCTACATTATGAGTATTTAACAACCAAACCAACAGATGACCCACCCTGTAAATAGCACCGGGTTTCGCAAAGTCGCCTTTGGCTGACTGTAACATTCGTTTTTTTCTTTTTTTTTGTAAATTACTTTCCATATCTGAAAATGGATTAGCTTTTACAACCATTTTTTAACTCCCCACAAACTCAAACCCCAAACTATACTCAAACCTATAAATATAACTAACAACTGTCACATTCAGTTTGCTTATGACAACGGGGAACCTTCACCTCAGTGGATGTGGACTGGCATATTCCCTGGACTGGCACACAGCAACACATAAAATTGTATTAAATATAAGTTGGAAATTGGCAACTGTCTTGGCAACGATTGTTTTTACCACATTTTCCAAGCCACATGCAAAAACAAAGTTCCGTCAATGGCAAAGCCTAATGTTATTATTTCCAGACTTTGTTTTTTGTTGTTGTTGTTTTTGTTTTTGTTGCACGAACTCGTCGTACACTGTAAACAGTTTTAGTTGGCTGCACCACGCCACGCACACCCGCAACTTGGCATGGCATGGCATTGTTTTTTTTTGTAGCTACCACAAAGTGGGTTAATAGCAAAACCAGCTCAGGTCAACAGAGAGCTCCCTATGCCGCCACATAGTGGGGCTAGCTGCGTTTTGAGTGGATGTGGGGGATGCCTGAAACATTTATCTTGGGCACGTTTATTTGCACAGATATCGAGCAACAGACCAACCAACAACTGACTGACGTAGGGTTCATTTGTTGACACACAAATTGAAAATAAGTTGCGGAGTGCAGGCAGATCCCCGCTTCAAGGTGGCAAGCTGACTTACACAGACTGGAGTGACTGCCGCCAAGTGGTGTATAAATTATATGCCTTACTCAGTTAGCTTGTTGTCTGACTGACGGTGGTTTGCACCCATCACTTATAACATACGTCAAAGCGGCGTTGCTCAATGGCTCATTTTCTGAAGCGGTGGCGGATTCAGGGGGCGGAGGGTAACCAGAGCGGCCAACTAAATAACTATATTTTAAATAAATTTGGCATATTTCCGATATGTTCAGCTTAGAGATGGTACACTATCGATAGTACCACCACTCGATAGTTTAGGGTTCGTTAGTTGAAATATCGATATTGTCGGTAATACTATGGAACAAAGTGAAATATGGCACAGAAGAAAGGGCATAGGTAGGCACTAGAGCTTTGCTCGATCTCTAATTTTCGAGAATCGATCTTTTGACCGATACTAAAAAAAACGGTTTGGCGTTATAACGTGAAATTAGCACCTCCAAATCCTCTGTGCTGGCTGCCGCAGCAGGAGGATTGACCAGTAATTGTTAGGTACCCCTTGGAGACATGTTTCCATTTTTGTTTTGTTCCATGTTATTCTGACATATTTTATGAGAATCAATGAGTGATGGCTTTAAAGATTCTTTAGTTATAATCCGCCCTGATATGGGGAAACAGACGCTTACCTGGTGGCAATTTTGCTGCCGAAGAGGCATCAGGGTTTCTTGTGGACTGCTCTTAGCTTCAGGACTCTTCCTCGACCTTACCGGCTTTGGTGGCCCAACCGATAGCTATACATCGCCCCTAATGAGCTCCCTCAGAACGACAAGGCCGCAATCCCCAAGACAGCTCTATGCTCCACTTAGGAGTTCAGAATTCGTAGTAGTAGTAGTAAAAAAATCGATTTACTCGATTAGTCGCACTAAAACGGTAGGCGCTAGCAAGATAAAACTGTAGATAATCATAGAAAAATAAATTTTTATAGAAAAAAGAATATGCACTTATGAGAAATTTACTAAATTTATTTTCACAGTTCACAATAACGAGAACAAAAATTCATTCATAACTTGTTTTTGCGACAGAAGATGAACATGTCATTTCTTGGTGCCAGCCGTGTCCGAAACTGTTACTTAGTTTTTAGATAACTCTTTTTTGCTACACAAATTTTATGGAGTTCGAAATTTCGGAAGCCAAAGTCGTGTACTGTCTGGCAATGCTGGGCGACTGTGGCAATTATAGAGACTAACGCGGGATTGATTTTTTTTTAAAGTAAGACTTACTTTAATTTTTTATGGTCCCCTTCGGATTTGGTGACTCTAAAAGTGTCGGAAGATCAAAAAGTTCCGACAAATTTCCACTGGTTTTATATGTTGTTAATTTTTTGCCCGTTGATTTGTTAAAAAAGTTTTTATCCCACCTCTAGTTCAGCTCACAACGTTTGAAAATTGCAGCCACCCTCAAATTGTTAGATCCGCCCCTGGCAACGACTCTTTATTGAAATTAATTCCCTTAGTTTACCTTGTTTAGAAAGAGAAAATTCTGCTGCACTGTCTCTACTAACGCTTTGTGGTATTTATTTATGCAAGCATTTTACTCATACAATTTTCATAATTTTCCCAAGTCAAAGAATTCCAAGAAAAGTTGACTTTGAGAAAATGTTTCCATTAAGAGCTTATGCCGTTATTAAAGCGCGTCTAAAAGCTTGTTGCACAAATTTCGAATAGAAATTATTATAACATGCAAATAAACAATTTAAATTATCAAAGAGCAATATAATTTTATTAAAGAAATTGCATTTAAACAATGCAAGATTTTTTTTATTACTAAAGCATTACAAAGCAGATTTATTTCTGCTGAAATAATAAAATTTATTATTATGAAAGACATAAACCTCTTTCCATTATATTTATTGCCACACACGATTAAAATGGAAATTTAACAATCAAAAGTACATTATGTTTTTATACCCTATAATTAAAAGCTTACTTAAAATACTAAGACAATAATATAAATACCTACATAAGGTAAAGTAAGTCTCCAAAAAAGATTAAACATTTAGTGAATGTCCGTTTATTTAAGTCCGAACAATAAATAAAATGTTTAAAAATATTTTACAACGATGTTTTTTACCAGCCAATTGGATTGCGTCCATTTGTTTGTGGCGTCACAAAAAATCAGCTGTTTATATTTTAAATTAAAAAAAATTAAAAAATGTTTACAACACATTTTTCTGATTAGAAGCCTAAAGCGAATCAATAAGGAATACTGGCCGAATCAAAGATTGTCTAGAACTTCAATATGTTTCAAATATTTTCCCATCGGTATAATATTTTTCATTTTGTAAAATATCTCTACACAGCCGTTTTCCTTTTTAAAAATTCATCTATGGATACAACTTATATTTAAATCTATTGAAAACTTTGGGACGGATGTATACCGCTACCTGTTAGATACCATGTTTACAAACAGGCCCATCGAGAGGGTGGGGAACGAGATTCCCCCGGGCCTGTAGTATCTCAGGGGACCGGTAAAATTTCTTTCGTACTCTCGTGATTCAATTAGAGACCCTAGAGGGGTTGGCTAAATGATCCCGGGCCCGGAGAATGTACGCAAATGATGATTACAAAGAATCTACAGTCATATAAATTGTTATGGTTATAATATCATTTAACATTTTGGGGCTGGGGAGGCCCTGTAACCCTAAGCTTTTCCCCGTAAAAATTTAAATTTCGGTACAGAGCTTCCTTTTAAGATAACCCTTCCAACAAACAACTTTTTTTTAATTTGTTGACAATCTCGGTACTTATAGCGTAAATTAAGATGTGGAGCTCCCTTGTTTTTAATTAATCTTTAAAGGATTTAAACTTTTTAAAGAAATGAGCGTAGGGAATCGCTTGACTGTTAGGAGCTGCGGAAAACATATGAGAATACTTGGAAGAGAATTCAAGGAAGAGTAATCATTCTTATCATCCTGTTTGCTAAACCATTACGAAAATTCGATACAAAAGGCCATGTCCGCTATAGGCAAATTTTCTAGACTGCCCAGGTCTTCAAAGAAGGGCTTTCCTAGATACTGGGTGTGTTTTCTAAGAAGTGCAGGGCAGTCACACAGCCGATATTAGATGCTTTCTATCTCCTCCTCATCCTCGTAGCTGCGCCAGCAGTCGTTGTTGGGGAAATGCTTTCTCTCCACCAGAAGCCCAATGGAGTAGTGCCCCGTCACAACTCCCGTCGCTTGGCCAGAGTGCTTGGGAGATGTCGAAAGCTGGACACCAGAGTGTGTTCATCCAGCAAGATCGAAACATCATACGAAGTAATTTTTGCAGGACAAACCCAAGGAATCTGGGCGTCTCAGCTGCCATCACTTGAAACACGCTCGCCTAAGATGCGGTGAACCTGCTGGTCGCTTTAAAGAAATGTCGTGTCCGTAGTTGCTGCCGCTAAATCTCCAAAGATGATTATTGTACTGCTATGAGTTCCTTGACGATAACCTTTAACTTGTAAACCGTCGTAAAAGATTCTTTTCATGGTTAAACAATAAGAAGGTGACGCAATGCGCAAGTACGTTATTTGCGTCTCATAAAAAAGAGTGCGCTGGTTTAATTTTTGTTTGGCATCTATATGAAATAGTGGAACCATCTTGAGCAAACTTTACACAAATGTGTAGACTAGTATAAAACACATAAAGACCTATTTTAAACATTAGACTTAAGCTACAAAGAAAAATTGTTCGTTCATTTATTTAATAGTTACCATTTAGCTTTAAATCAGAAGGTTACTTGGATAAAGCGCTGGTAAAGCTGCCCTTCGCCAAAAATGTATTTTTTAAGATATCTTGTCCCGCTTTATGTTAGTCGTTTTTTGTATTTGACTAAACATTAACTGTGTAAGCTTTGATCGAAATTGGTGCACTACTTCAAATAGCTACGATACAAAAAATGAACCAGTTTATCTGTTCACTTTACTGGAGTCACCTCGTAAAATTTATCACATCATCTTGCAGTAGCTGCAAATGCTGTGGGGGCATCTCGATGGGTACAAACCATGACCTCAATATCATCTATGAAGCTGGAAACTTTTGTATTAAACGATTGCGATTCGTTGTTTATCGGACCTACGCATATATGTAGATATATGTAGTTAATAAAGTCCTATTATCTGAAATATTCTCAAGTCTTCAAATATTTTGAGAAGTTTCATTTCTATACAAATCGGCAAAGTCGCACCAATTTGGCAGGAATACACAAATCAAACAATATTTATGATCTTGAGCTTAAGGTAATATTGGGAGTACAAAGAAGTTTCCAATACTTGACTATAAAAAAATTTAGAATTTACAATAAAGACGAAAATGTTTGTAGACATTATTTTAAATTATATATTGATTGGGCTCATTGGAGCATGCCATTTTTGTTTACTCATAAAATTAGCTGATTGTCATCAGACCGATTGCAAATAAAAATACACTAAAAAAATTATTTTAAATTAAAAATAATAAAAAAAATAGTATCATATACGTATAAGATGAACCAATAAGTTTTATTGCAAAAAGTAAACAAAATATTTTCAAGGAAGATTTTTATGAAAAATTAGACCACTCTTAATAAAATTTTTATTTATTTTCCGTAAACGAAGAGTTTCATATGGGGAAAAAATGGGGTGGGGCTACGTCCTCTATCCACCAATACGACAACTCGGTTAAAGACTTAGAACAAGGTCCCTAAAGATCCCTAAAAGTTTCATCCATTAAGTACTTTTTACAATAGACGTCTTTTTGAGCCTTGTTTTCCTGTACTATAGTTCCATTTTATATTGTTTCTTTCAGTAGAAGAATCAACTATGACTTGGTTGTACAAAGATTACCTACAGTATTAATATCTGGCGAATTTCCCGACCAACCAAAAACGATTACTTTGAAAAATTATGAAAAATTTATTTCTTAGCTTAGGACTGGGTGATATTCGAGGCTATGTACCAGAAATGAGTTTGGTCCCATTTGAGGTTATGTGCAGGGTGAAAAAAAATTTGTGTGATCTGTCTCTTCAGATCTATGATTAAAAACCACTCTTACCCTATAATATAAGAGTTCAAGCGATCAATTAAAAACATTTTTTTTTTAAATATATGGCTGTTCGAAGTTACGTTTGAAGTTATGAGTGCATAACCTCAAATATTTTAAAATGCTAACATGAAAAGCGTATTCCAACCCCGGATTCGGATTCTATGCATCAGTTTACTTCGGAGATGACCATTAGTTTTCCAACAACTGGCATGACCCCGGTATGCATGTGTTATCGTAAAAGCTATCCGAGCTATACAGACTAGTAGGGAATTCTTAATAACATTTCAGTAAGGGTTTTCAGACTTTGTTAGTTTAATTTTTTAAAACTAAAAAAAACATTTCTTTGTTGCTTCGGGGGAGTCCTTCAAGTACATCCCCTACGCATTCCACCCCTGAAGCCGAAACAAATTTAAAATTTGTACAATAGATTTATCTACACTTAGTCATTTGAAATAGATTTACACTAAGCCAAGACGAGCTATAATTTATTTTTTTTTATAGTAGCAAGTGCCATAATGCATTTCGCTAATGTTTATGAGTTAAGAGCTATACAGTGCGCCACAAAAGTCATAGTACAGCACGCGATTTTACACTAAAATGTGAATTTCTTTCATATTGTTAAAATTTTCTAAAAACTAATTATGATGTTTTCTTAAATATAAATTTGTAAAAAATTAACAATAAATAGAAACGAAAATTCAATAACGAGTTACTTTAAACTCTAAAAAAAACTATCCCGACTAGTAGTAAATTTTCTGAAAGATTTGCCAACTTTGTTAGTATACTTTTTTTTAAATTAAAAAAACTTCTTTGTTGCTTTCGGGGTAATCCTTTCATTGCAACCCCTATTGCGCTCTACCACTGAAACTGAAACAAATTTGAAATTTGTATAATAGATTTACACTTAGTCATTGAAAATAGATTTACACCAAACCGAGACGTGCTATAATTTATTTTTATTTTTTATAGTAGCAAACGATATAATGCATTTCGCTAATGTTTATGAGTTAAGCTATAAATGCTATTTATTGTTCGTGCTTTTCGTAATGACTTTAAAAGGTTATGCCATAAAATATTATAGCGAATAGAGTACTCCAGAGCTGCCAGTCCGTCCGTCATCGAGTGTGTTACACCTACGCGGCGCTTTTGAAGTGCATTCATACGCAAATTGCTTCACCTTGACGACGCATCGGCGGGGGAAGAGGATTACTCCTTTGACTCATGTCGACCTCGGGCTAGTTGAGTCACTTGGTTAGATATGAGAGTAAACAAAACAAAAAACGTTTGTTTGGATGTGTTCAAGGCAAAGATTTACTGCGGATAAGTCAAAAGAGCTTGAACTGCCGTCGAATGTAACAGTAAACTGTTGGCCCTCTTTCAACGCGCTTTTTATTTGGTATCTCTTTTTATCTTAGCCCCGTCAACTTTCGCATTTGTCAAAAGGCAATTTCTCAAAAATTGCTGTTTTTTTTTACAATAAAAATTTTCGCTTTAGCGCGTTCATGTCATTGAACTTTTTGGTAATTTGTTGGGTTTTTGTGCCACTCTTCTAGATATTTTTATTGTGATTGTTGGTAAACTCTGTGTATGTATGTGTGTTTTGGGCCTTGTAAGTGCGTGTTAGCCCTCTTCAATTCAATGGGTCGTGCTGTGAACAACTTTTTCTTATGAGATCATCAAACAAAAGCATGTCCAAACTACATTTTTCAAGAGTTGTGCGTCTGGTTCCTTTGGGGGCTATATTGACAAAACATTTAGCTGATTTATAACAAAAATTAAAGACTGCTTAACACGCCTTGGAAGTGGCAACAATCTTGACTATCTTTTGAATAGTAAAAAAAATAGCAAGACAAACAACACTAAATAAATAGATAATAGACAGTGGCGTTGTTAGGGGGAAGTACCAGGATGCAATTTTTTACATCAGTTTACAAAATGTTTAAATTTTTGCAATTACAATTGTACGCGGATGCCACAGAAATCTTTAAAGATTTTGACAACGGTTTAAAAACAAATTTTTCAAAAAAACCGTAGGTTCGAGAGAAATCTCAAAGATTTAATTTTTCGGACAAACAAATCCGAATGTTTCGATTTCGCTAGAATGGCAGCAAAGGGCTGTCACTTTTCTACAATTATTTTAGAACATGAAGACACTTATCTAAATTAAGGTTTTTTAACAGCTATCCAAAAAAGTTAATTCTTTATTTTATTAAGCGATCATTTTCAGCATGTTTTCCAACACTTTACATTATATTACTAACAAATAAATATGACTGAAATTTAAATAATACTCTCGCCCAATAAATGAGTCTGTATGACTACTCACGGCTCAAGAGCTGTCATCAGCGTTGTGAATGGCAAAATTCGTTTGATAACATTTGAAAATTTGCACGCAAAGAGAAAAAAATTTGTAAATGCCTTTTGCCAACTTCAGTTAAAATAAAACAAGCAATTTTTAAACTTTTATTAAACATCAAACACATCTATTAATATGATATATAAAGTAGTCAAAATCAATATTATTTTGTACAGCCAACTAGCCGTGGCAACTCTGTCAAGCGTTGTACCAAGATTTTGCACTTTGACAGCAGAATTGCCGCATATTTACAAAAGAATTTAATAAACAATTTGTAAAATAAAAACCATGAATTAAAACACCCGGATTTATCAGAACATAACAGATACCGATAAATCAGAAATTAAATTAACTTTCCAAGATATGGTAAACCAGTTTCTTCTGAATAAATTAGATGTTATTGGTGAATTTAATTAAATCTTAAAATTTTTTTCAAAGATTTGAAAACTGGGGTTACAAATTGTAAAGAAGATGTGAAAATTAATAGTTTTAAATCCTTTTTATAATATTATATATAGCTGTCCTTCGCGAAACAAATAAAACAAACTGACATAATTGTTTTTCGGATTCGTTTTTGCGTGACTCCCGAAAACCCATTTTAGTTTTTGGTTGATATTTCCATTTTAATTTCGTATATTTCCCTTATTTTTCCGAAAAATTCTCAAGTTGTATATGGATGCGAAATTATATTTTTATTTTCACAAAGTAGCTGCCATGGCTGCCGCACCTTCTACACCTTCATTGTTCATATTTTATTTCATTAAAAGATTGTTACTACTTTTCAATTATATCCCTTATATAAAATATCATAAAACTGATACCTTAGCAACAATATCTATTGAAATTAAACAATAAAGCTATTTTTGTTACAAGGGAATATTTCATTGTGTAACGTGGGAACCCTGTCGCACCTATCACCATGTGTTCGTGTACCATATGTTTATATACCGTGTTATTTTTCGGAAATAAGTTTAAAAAATGGTAAATTTTAACTTTAAGTTAGCATCAATTAGATCTAAGAATATTAAAATAAATCATTTGAATAAAACTAAGCTAATTTTTTAAAGATTTTATACCGATTCGTTTTAAAATCAATCTGAGAATATAAAATAAATACTTTCAATATAAAATACAGTTATTTTTAAAAATATTTTGCCGATTCTTTTAAATTTCTCCAGCAACTAAACATTCGGTTAAAAATCACATGAAAATATCCGGTTTGGTGAAATTGGGAGCAGCAAGCATTCGGTTTCAAAACGAATCCGAATAAAATGTTCGGATTCGTTTTCCGGAGCACGGCCGATTATTGTTTAATAAGAGACTGCAACCCATTAGTTGGGTATTTTCGCTATAAAGGCGCTTCTGGTAAGGGATCTGGAGGATCATTTCTTCTGAAACAAGTTTGACGGTTGTCTGCAAAAAGAGATCTGGCAAGTTGATTTGGGTGCGCAAACAATTTATATATGGATCTTGAATTGGGCTACAAATAGAATGATTTAAAAAATTATACTGATTATTCCTATAAGGAAGCGAGACGGAAGTTTTAAGTAAAGAACTTTATTAATTTGTGTTTCAAGTTTTAGATTCACTAGTTTCTCTTGGTTTGTTATTTTCAATCATTGTAAAGGCAAAGAAAACACAAAAAAATATTTTAAAAAATTTTAGAATTAATTTTGCGTTTTCATGAGATAAATGCATAAAATTAATTTTTATATGAAATCAAAGAATATAGCATGTTTATGGCTCTATAATCCTTGATAGAATACAATTGAAAATTAATTTATTTATTTTTTTTTTTTTTGGGCTATATGACTGGAATCTACGTCTATAAAAAATATTCTTAAATATTTTAAAACCCACAGCGCAAAAGTTCCCTAAAATCCACGAAAACGCTTTTATTGTAACCAAATACTTTCAAAAAAAGTATTCAAAATATAAGTGTAATCCCAAACATTTCTTTTGTTTCAAAGCATTTACGCATATAAAAAGAAATATTTTGCATATTCAGTCAATATTTTCTAATGTCTTAAAACGCACAACACATATTCCAAAATTCCCTATGATCTAATATACTTTTTACAATGTAAAAATATAAATGTTATCTTAACCATTTCCTTTGCTTCTAGGCATTTTGCTTATGAAAACAAATATTTTGCATATTCAATCATCTGTGCAGAAACTTGCCTACGCCACTGTCCAACTTTTACGACCTATTTATGACCGCAACAATATTGCGGTTCGTTTGTATGATCTTAACTGACGAAGCTTTTTTCAATTAACATTAATGTTTGAACGTCAGCAGCTTTGGCATTTCATAAATTTACATAAACAAACAACGCCTCGCTGCATAGCGCGCAATTTTGAAATGTTTTTAGTTCACGCGCCAATGCTGACAGCACTGCCAGCTGTGCGTTAAATAGTTGCCCAACACTAGTTGCACGCTGCTTACACACGACCAACCACTTGCTTATATGTTTCACTCTTTCGCACTTATGTGCGCGCGCTTTACTATTGATTTCTTCAAACAATGACAGGGTTGTTAGACAGTTCAGCTAGTTTACCAGACGACGCACTCTTGCCACGGAATTTTCATTTGCGTTGTTTTTAGTGCAAAAGAATTTAATGTTTATTGTTTGTTAGTGTTATTTGTAAAACAATAAAACAGCTGCTAAAGCAGTTTGTTAAACAATTATTAATTGTGCCATGCAGCACGTGCAATATGTTTGACTGTTTAGTGAAAGCGAAAAGTGACAAAGATCCAAACGACGACGCGCAGCAGAACAAAAGCAGCGGCAGCGCAGCAGACAGAGAAAAAAAGACATAGAATAAAAAACGATAATAATTAAGCTAAAGTTATTAAATAAAAGCAGCCACCACAAAATGGAGGATGCAACTTCGCAAAGTTCGGCTGCAACGCCCATGACACGCGAAAACATTCCGCTGCTAAATCGCCAGCGTAATCGTTGGTACTTTTTCAGGTGAATCATCTTGTTCCGTAAAATCCCCCTCGAAATATTTAGTACTAAATACTAGTATACAGAGAGTTAGTTATCAGAGTTTTTGCAAAAATGCAGTCGCATAAACAGCCAAACAGCCACCCACTAAAACAGATGTAGATACATAACAGCTGCACATAAGGCAACTGCGACGTCAGCGTCGACTGCAGCCTATGTGTTTAGCTATGTATATACAAGTAAATAAACATTTGAAGCGACTGGTGACAGGCTGTTGCTAAAACAAACACAAACAAACGCACACAAAAAGCCATTAAAAATAAATTTGCGTGACTTTTGGCGATTTTAAGCTTTTCGCTCTTATTTTCATTTTAAATTTTATTGATTTTTATTTTGGCAAGGCCATTTGGGTTTTCAAAGTGCGCCTGTTGATGTAGAAATATGGAAAAAGTTTTGAGTGCGCATATATTATATACTTAAGTATATAAGTGGACGTCACACATCCGTCTCAATTCTGTATCTAATGAGCATTCCAATGTATTGGTGAAATAGGAATGGGTTGTATACATAAACTTGCATAGGTATCCGGACTCCCAGAAGTCCCAAGGACATCCAGTCTCTTCCTTACTTGGCCCTTTTCTAACTCTAATGCGCATTCAAAAAAACTTCAAAATCTGACTTATATCCCGATTCTATCTAGAGTTGGGATTGGCATGGAAATCCAGCAAAATATCAATGAATAGGAATGGGTTGCATAACATACATATACATGCATAGTTATCAGGACTCCCATAAATCCCAAGGACATTCCATCTCTCCCTCACTTGTCCCTTTTCTAACTCTAATGCGCATTCAAAAAAACTTCAAAATCTGACTTATATCCCGATTCTATCTAGAGTTGGGATTGGCATGGAAATCCAGCAAAATATCAATGAATAGGAATGGGTTGCATAACATACATATACATGCATAGTTATCAGGACTCCCATAAATCCCAAGGACATTCCATCTCTCCCTCACTTGTCCCTATTCCAACTCTAATGTGCATTCTAAAAAACTTCAAAATCTAACTTTCATCCCGATTCTATCTAGAGTTGGGATTGGGATGGACATGCAGTATCTCATCATAATCTTTGCGCAGCGTGTGACCCAACCAACCGTATTTGCGCTTGCGAATTTTCAATCTCGATTGGTTTTTGTTTACAAAGCTCCCAAAGGCGCACATTGCTAATGGTTCGGGGCCATCATATACGCAATACGCTTCTGAGACATGGGTTGACAAATGTTTGGAGCTGCTTGACAATGATACTGGTAATCAACCATGTCTCACAACCATATAACATTACCGACTACATGCATGCGTTGAAGGCTCGTATTTTGCTGTTTCGCCGGATATTCGGTTCTCGCCAGAATCTAATTAATTGTCCAAAGCGGCTCTGGCTTTAAGAATTCTGCAGTCTACATCGTCCAATGCTCCTCCGGATGATGTATCTTAGCTTCCAAGATACTCGCATTTGTCTACGATTTCAATATAAAAGTTCGCGATACTAAGGGCGCTTGTATTAGTGGGGTTTACCCGCACTTTTTTCGTTTTTGCGCAGTTAATTTTCAAACCAATTTTTGAGGTTTCTGTGGGGAGTCTATCTAACTAGGTTTTAAGGTCCGAATGACGGGAAGAAAATAGTACAACATCATCCGCATATTCTAGATCTCCTTGTTTACGGTTAAATTTCCAGTTGATTCCAAAACTATTTAATTCAGCTGATTCAAATACCAAATCAAGAACGGTGATAAAGATTAAGGGCGACAGTGTGCATCCTTGTTTCACACCGGTATTGCTTTCAAAAGGATCGCTTAGTTGTCCGCCGTGCAAAACTCGGCTTGAGGACCCAGTATAAGACGCTTTTATGATATTGATAATTCTGTCTGGAATTCCTCTAGCTCGAAGTGCTACCCAAGTTGCTTCCCTACCAAAGCTGTCAAACGCTTTCAGAAAATCTATGAAAACTAAATATAACATAGAGTTGAATTCCTCGGATTGCTCTACGATAATAAGTACAGATCTATACAAGATCTTTGAGGGCGAAAGTCAGCTAGGTTTCAACGTAGAACATTGTTAAGTGGCTCGGAAATGCGGCTTAGTATGATCTGGTTGAGAATTTTCATGATGGTTGGCAGAAGAGAGATACCCCTCCAGTTAGAGCATATTTGTCGGTTTCCCTTCTTCGGAATCTAGTAAATTACCGTTTCCTTCAAAGATTTAGGTACATTTTCAGAGGTCCAAACAGCTTCCAAGATCGGAGTTAGCTTTTCTGCCATCATGTGAGCATTCGCTTGGAAGCATTCAACGGCGATTTTATCTGCTCCCGGAGCTTTGCCTTTTTTCAGGGTGTTATTTGCACTCTCGATTTCCTCTGGTGTGGGAGGGCTAGTTATTTTTATTTGACTGTTTACATTATGTTTCTTCCTCGGATTGGGTGATTCTCATTGCTTCGAAGTATCGCTTCCAAACTTCCAACTGTTCATTCTAAGCAGTAACCTTGTTGCCACTTTCGTCTTCTAGAGGGCAAGTCGTTGTAGCGTGCATCCTACCTTCAATAGTTTTTACCAGACTATGGAGATTTCTCATGTTCCCTTTTTCAGCCGCTATCTGCGCATTGTTCGCCAGATCATCATAGTAAGCTTTCTTGTCTTCTTTGTTTCCTTATAAGCCTGTTCATTACAGTATATTCAATAGGCAACTCTTCTCTACGCTGTGGATTATTTTTAGCTGATTGTCTAGATTTTACGTTTTTCCTTTCTAGTATACGTTTCCAGCTCTCATCCGTCATCCATTTTTTTCGATCTAGTTTTGAATCCTCTTACAATAGAAAATCTCCACGGAAATCTTTTTCTAATTTCACGCAAATCGAAAATTTTATTTTAGAAATTGGCGCGAGAATTCCATTGAAATCGAAGAAACCCGACCAGTGATAAGATCGGCTGGTTTATACTCAAATCAAATAATTCCTACCAGCAGGTATAACAAATTTTGTCTGTCGAAACACTTAGCTAATCCCAAGCTTGCTTTTCATTCTCGTTTAGATCTTTAGCTTTAAATTTCGTATGTAAAAAAAAATTTAGAAAAATTAGTATCAAAATTTTGGTATAAAGTAACTGAAGTTGTAGCTTATTAGATGTTATGTGCATACTAAAAACCATTGTTGAATGCAAAGTTCTGTGGCATCCCTTGAAGTATCACAACATGCTAAGTAAATATTACATATAGAAATGTCATTAAAATAATATTTAAATAAGTAAAAAATGCTCCTTCATAGCTCCTCACTACTATATGAACTCCACTTACTTATTCTTATTTGTTGTTTCAGTTGTTGGCGCAAATGGTTCAGCCCACGGGAATTGCGCGCGAGAACGGTCTATCTGGGCCGCCAGACCACAGAGAAGTTCCCGCCAAATGAGATACGCAATCAGAAGTATAACTTTCTGACGTTCCTACCTTTGGTGCTATTCGAGCAGTTTCGCTTCTTTCTTAATCTCTATTTTTTAATAATGGCCCTATCCCAGTTCATACCGGACATAAGAATTGGCTATCCATATACTTACTGGGGACCATTAACTTTTGTATTAATGGTCACCATTTGCCGTGAGGCTGTAGATGACTTGCGACGACATCAACGTGACCACGAGGTGAACTCACAAAAATATAAACGCCTGGTGCCCACACATACAGGCAATGGCAGTGGCTACGAGCTGGTACCCTCTTCCAAGCTAAAAGTGGGCGATGTCATTGTTGTGGAGAAGAACGAACGCGTGCCTGCGGATTTGATACTGCTGCGTACTAGTGATCGTGGTGGCTCCGTTTTTGTGCGCACCGATCAGTTGGATGGTGAAACAGACTGGAAGCTGCGTTTGGCAGTGCCGTTTACACAGAAACTCAGTCGGGACTCAGATTTACATAGCGTTGATGCCAGCTTTTATGTGGAGCGACCACAAATTGATATACACAGCTTTATTGGCACCTTTTGCATGGCCGATGGCAGCGAAGATATGGGTCTGAATGTGGAAAATACATTGTGGGCCAACACAGTGGTGGCTGCTGGCACGGCTACAGGCATGGTCATTTATACGGGCTGTGAGACGCGCAGCGTCATGAACAATTCACAACCGCGTTCCAAGGTGGGCTTGCTCGATACAGAGATCAATGGACTTACCAAGGTGAGCTTTTAAAAGGAGAAATTTAAGCAAGTTTTTAATGTACTTTTAATTTTTTCCAGGTGCTATTCTGCGCTGTCTTGGGCCTCTCACTCGTCATGATGATGCTTAAAGGCTTTGGTGGTCCTTGGTATCGTTACATGTTCCGTTTTGTATTGCTCTTCTCCTACATCATACCCATAAGTTTGCGTGTAAATCTCGATATGGGCAAGGCATTTTATTCCTGGCAAATGCAAAACGATTCGAGCATAAAAGGCACCGTCGTGCGTTCCACAACCATACCAGAAGAATTGGGTCGCATTTCCTATGTATTAACAGACAAAACAGGAACACTTACACAAAATGAAATGGTTTTTAAGAAGATACACCTCGGCATTGTATCACACGATGCAGACACATTCCATCACATTGGCCAAATGATACAGAAACTATCGACCAATATAATGCAGCAACAGCAAAGCAGCGGCAGCGTTTCGACCTCAAGCAGCGGTACTGAATCCATTAAGCCTATTATGTATGCTGGTAATCGTATGCGGCGCCCCGAAGGCTGGCGCGAATGGGAGGCAGTGCGCGCCTTGGCGCTGTGCCACAACGTAACACCTGTCAGCGATGATGAGGATAATCGTTCGGTGTCTACCTCTTCGACGGTTACCGGAGGCAACAATTCACCTACCAAATCTGTGATAAATATTGAAGCACCCGGCTCCACTTCCACAGAACATCAGTATCAAGCTGCGTCGCCTGATGAAATTGCGCTAGTCAAGTGGACTGAGCAAGTAGGTTTGACCTTAATTGCCAGAGATATCAATACCATGACGTTGCAGGTCAAAACCGCCAGCGATGAGAGTAAGCTAAATTAATTAATCACCTAAATACTTATCTAACAACTAATTGTCCTTTCCAGACGACATACTGATGCATTATCAGATTTTGCAGCTGTTTCCCTTTACCAGCGAGACTAAACGCATGGGCATTATTGTCAGGGACTCAAAAACTGGCGAGATCACTTTCTATCTCAAGGGCGCCGATGTAGTCATGACCACAATTGTGCAGTACAATGATTGGCTTAACGAGGAATCTGGCAACATGGCACGGGAGGGCCTGCGCACGCTTGTTGTGGCCAAGAAAGTGCTCACCGAGGAGCAGTATAATGACTTTGAAATGCGCTACAATGCGGCACGCCTAAGTGTCAGTGATCGTGTAGCCAAGGTGGCCGCAGTAACCGAGTCGCTAGAGCGCGAAATGGAGCTGCTTTGCCTGACCGGCGTAGAGGATCGCTTGCAGGAAGGCGTACGACCTACACTCGAGCTACTGCGCAATGCTGGCGTGCGCGTTTGGATGTTAACCGGCGACAAGCTGGAAACTGCTTGCTGTATTGCCAAGTCTTCTCAGCTGATTGGACGCAATCAGGGATTGCACGTGCTACGTTCGGTTAAGACGCGCACAGATGCTCATCAGGAGCTGAATCAGTTCCGACGCAAGCAGGGTCAAGCGCTTGTCATCTCTGGCGAATCGTTGGAGGTGTGCCTGCAGTTCTATAGACCAGAGTTTTTGGAGCTGGCCACTGCTTCACCTGCAGTAGTCTGCTGCCGCTGTTCACCTACTCAAAAAGCACAAGTGGTGCAGCTTATACAGAAATATACGGGCAAGCGTACCTGTGCCGTAGGTGATGGTGGCAATGATGTCAGCATGATACAGCAGGCGGATGCCGGCGTGGGCATCGAAGGACGTGAAGGTCGTCAGGCCTCTCTAGCTGGCGATTTCAGCATTCCACAATTCTCGCATATTGCTAAGCTGCTGCTAATACATGGGCGACGCAGTTACAAGCGTTCCGCCGCCTTGTCACAGTTTGTCATACATCGTGGTCTGATTATAACCACATTGCAGGCCGTATTCTCGGCGGTGTTCTATTTAAGCTCGGTGGCGCTGTATCAAGGCTTTCTCATGGTTGGCTACTCTACGCTATATACAATGTTTCCAGTGTTCTCACTGGTGCTCGATCAGGATATAACCTCGGAGACGGCGGTTACATATCCGGAGCTATATAAGGATCTGTCTAAAGGGCGAAGTCTCAGCTATAAAACGTTCTTTATATGGGTGCTTATAAGCATATATCAAGGCGGTGTCATTATGTATGGCGCGCTAATACTATTTGTGGATGAGTTTATACACATTGTTGCAATTAGTTTCTCGGCGCTTATTATGACGGAATTGATAATGGTCGCGTTAACAGTGCGCACTTGGCATAGGTAAGTGTTGGCTAAAAAAATAAGTCAACATTTTAATATTAATCCTGGTTACTTTCAGATTGATGGTGCTAGCAGAACTGTTCAGCTTGGCGCTTTATCTAATCTCATTGGCTGTGCTGCATGAGTATTTCGGTAAGTTTTCGAATGCAGAAAAGTCTGTCAGTACAACAACTTACATTAATCTTATAATCTGCTTACAGACTGGGAATTCATATGGTCATATGATTTCCTCTGGAAAGTATCGCTCATCACGGTGGTCTCCTGCTTGCCGCTGTACATAATTAAATTCTTGCGCAAGAAATGCTCGCCGCCTTCGTATTTGAAACTATCTTAGATAACGAGTGGATAATTGCGAATGCATTTAATCAAAAATGCAATTTACAACATAAAAAAATATTATTTTCTTAACTAACTTCAAGTCAAACAATGTATTGTATTCGTTTTCAAATAACTTTTTTTGTAACGCTCTCCGCACATTTTCCACTCCCGAAAACACACATGCATACACACATACATACACAACACTACGTGATATAAAGTTAAAAATATTTTGTTCGCTATACCTGGCACTTGTATCTCGTTTTAGTTTTTGTATAATTTCAAAAATTACACAAAAGTGAATGAAAACGAAAGTGATTTTTATTGTAATTTAAAAATAGACAACCCATACCAATATTTACACAATTTAATTTTTAAGCGTAAAAGTTTGTATACCTGTATAATTGATTAATGTTTAAGTCGCCGTAAACCAAATTATGTTACTAATTATTTAATAATAAATTAAAAATGTATGACTACAAAAAGGAAATCAATTATAAATGTATGAAACGAAAGAAAAAGTATAGATTTTGTAAAATAAACAAAAGTCACACATATTTTATTGTATGTATTGTGAAATAAAAAAATTAATAAATATAAATTAATATATAGTTAAATTATTTGTGAAGTGAATTTTATGGTTAAAAATTGGTTGAATTTTCACTGAGTTAATTTACTTTAATACATGTAAAGACAGAAAGAAAGAATTATGCTAATGTGCTTATAGTTGGCTTGGCGAAAATTTTCTAAAAGAAGACACGAGAGTTTTCCTTTCTATGGAAATCTTTAGGAAAAATGTAACAGCTCAGGTTGGATCGTCAAATTAGATGGAATAAGAGTAATCAATATTTTCCATACCTTTTACTGAGTGCGTGTCAAAGAACGTGGTGTAAGTTGCAAACTTCAACTGATTATCTATATATATATATAAATGAAATACTGTCCCATAACTCTGAAACGGCTGGATGAATTTGCCTAATTTTTTTTATATTTTGTTTGTTATAGTGTGTAAAATGTTTATAGCACAAGAAGTTTTGAGTAATTTGTAAGGAGGGTGTTGCCACCCCTAACATTTTTTTTTAATTTATCGACACATTTTTTTTTTGTACATTGTCACATTAACGTGTTGAGTGTGTTCTCATGAACGCGTTGAAGAATTTCAAATATGATTTTTACGAGTGTTTGAAGTTGTCAATACGAAGGTTTTAAGCTTATTTCGATGTGATTGTGTGTATTGGTTCGTGAGATATATGCATTTTTGTGAATATCGTGAATGTAGCATAGCAGAAAATTGTTCAACATTAAGTGCAGACGGAAGCGTAGTCGCAGAGGTTGAATTGTAATCCAAAACTCTTATGATTGTC
This sequence comes from Chymomyza amoena, assembly GCA_037043745.1. Lineage (NCBI taxonomy): Eukaryota > Metazoa > Arthropoda > Insecta > Diptera > Drosophilidae > Chymomyza > Chymomyza amoena. Next base: position 162,559 of record JBAMAX010003595.1, on the reverse strand, counting down.
TAGATAAGCTAACTAGAGAATTTTTCGATGTTTATGCACTTAAAGAGTATTCAAAAAGATTTGGCAGGACGACGTTTACCGGGATTGTCAATGTAAATTATTTATTAACATTTTTATTTATATTTTCTTAAATTTAAATTAATAATACAATAATCTCAATATAGCTTCATACAAAAACATCTTTAAATATCACTTTTATGTGCCAACGCATATTTAGGAAGAAACCAGATAAAAATCGGTTAACATTATAGTTTTAGTGTTGCAAATGGCGTAAATACGATGTGTTTAATAAAATAATGTAATTTATAAAAAAAGAAGAGCTAGTAATTGAGCTCTTCTTTTATTTTTTATTATGCTCTCATCCACAGGTGGAATTATATCACAAGAACTGCCAGTACCAATCTCATCCACAGTACCACTCTCATTCACAAGTGGTACTGGCAGTTCTTGGGATATAATTCCACTTGTGTGAGCTTCTATGTTCTCATCCACATGTGGAATTATATCACAAGAACTGCCAGTATCACTTGCGGATGAGAGTGTGTGAGCTACTATGCTCTCATCCAAAAGAATTACATCACAAGAATTGCCAGTACCACACTCATCCACAGTACCACTCTCACCCACAGTACCACTCTCATCCACAAGTGTTACTGGCAGTTCTTCTGATATAATTCCACTTGTGTGAGCTTCTTCTATTTGCCTAATAGGCCTGGCCTTTTTTCTCAACTTTTTTTGGTATAAATCTTCCGGATTAAAGTGGTTATTGCATATAAAAATCTTGGAGCGATCCATATGATTCGGCTTTATATTACACAATGACTTCCATATTTTTTTCTCATTTTCGTCCACAGGGAAGGAGTGTAACGTGAATGGTGGGCATGTGCGGCTGCAATTTTGTATGCAGCACAGTCTCACTTGAACTTTCATCATTGGCTGTACGAAAATACCTGAAAATATTTTTTGTTTATATTAAAATATTTATCGTATAAAATAAAATAATTTTTTCATTATTATAAACAATAGTAACTAGTTTAATATGTGGGCCAAATATACTACAACTCGAGCATACCTATTCTAGTAAGAAAGCTGCTAGTTTTGTTTAATATGCAGGCGAACCAGTTTGCAACCAGTTGAACATCATGCCCAAAAACTCTGGTTAGTTCCTATGACAAGCCCATGTCAAAAATACTAGTTATGCAGTATGCAGTCGGACTAGGTTTGGGACACACAGTTTTAACGTAGGTGTGGTTGGTTACTAGTTAGCAACTGAATTTTTTCGACAACATAGTTTTTTTTAACTATGTGTAATCCCGACATTGAATACAAATACATATGTACATATATGTATATACATAGCTCATATATATTTTCTTGAATTTTTTATTTTATCACAAAATATGTAAAACACTCACCCAAAGCCTCTGTTGGGATTGCGCCTTTTTTTAATTTGGTAGCTCCCCTGCACTTTTTTTTAAAGTGCCTATCACACACTCGCGTGCGAGTGTTTACGTCCTTACGCGTTAACTTCAAATTGTTCAACCAGTCGCATTTCCTGTGGTTAGGTATCCTAAACAATTTGCCTCCGCCAGGGCAATTAGCCACAACACACTTAAAGCGGAGCTTATAATCCATTTTAGCATTGAAAAATGCTTTTTAATCGCAAAATGAAGAAGTCACAAAATAATGCATCCGTTCTTGCCAAAAATATTGATGTTACAAATGGTGATGGCTAAGTTGTCGATAACATGTTGCTTAAAAGTATCGATTAATGAAATTGACAAAATAATGAGCAAAAATGAGTGGAATTTTTTAATCGGCGCGCATTTGAAACTTAATGCTGCCCAATCACCTGATTGTGTTTTTAGTGTTCGTTTATTTTCAACATTGTTACTAACTTTGAATAAAACTGCACAAAACAAAAGTTTTTTCAAGGGATATGAAAAAATCTTATGTGTTGCTGTATAATATAGAAGTGTGTGGTGCAAAGAAGTATACAACAATATTTATTTATTCCATTTATTTATATTTATAAAATTTTCATAAAAATATTTACAAATCTTATCTTATCTAGTTGGATAAGGTACTGTAAACTGCCCCAGCGATTTTTGAAAAGTAATGATGCAATTCGATGAAGAATAGCAAAAAATTTTAGACCAAATTTCAATTTTTATACCCTGTAACGTACGGTACAAAGGGTATATTAAGTTTCTGCAAGCCGAAAATGTATGTAACATATAGAAGGAGACGTCGGAGACACCCCAAAGTAACCTAAAATATGATCAGGGTGAATAGTGGAGTCGATATACCCATGTCCGTCTGTCCGTCCGTCCGTCTGTCCATTTGAACGGCTAGATCTCAGAAATGGTAAGAGCTAGAGTAGCCAAACTTTCACATTAGATCCCATATGGTGTTTTAGACGACCTTGAAAAAAAAAAAAAAGTTTTAGATGTATAATTAGTTTGTTCATGAAGATATAGTAACCAAATTTGGTATTTAAAAGTTTTTTATAGTTCCCAAGTACTGAACCAAATTTCATCAAAATCGGTTGACTATATCATATAGCTCCCATAGGACCGATCGGCCAAAATAACTTTTTTAAATCAAAATTCGCTACATTTTGTTTTTTAATAAAGATATCGTAACCAGATTTGGCGTTTGGAAATTTTTTAGACCACTTAAGCAATGTGCCAAATTTGAACAAAATCGGTTGACTATATCATATAGCTCCCATAGGTCCGATCTTCCAAAAAATCGATTTTTTAACAAAATTTGTTGTGTTTTGTTTGTTTGTTAAGATATTGGGACCAAATTTGATATTCGTGAGTATTTTATAATTCCTAAGCACTATACTAAATGTAATCCAAATCGTTTGACCAGATCATATTGCTCCCATAGGACCAATCGGTCCAAAAACACGTTTTTTATACAAAATTCGATGTGTTTCGTTTGTTTGTAAAGATATTTGAACTTAATTCGGCATTCATATCTTTTAAGGTATTTAAGCACTGTGTCAAATTTTATTGAAATCGGTTGACTATATCATATAGCTCCCATAGGAACGATTGGTCAAAAAAAAATTTTTTTCTTAAAATTCTTCTGTTTTTGGTTTTTGTGAAGGAACCGGATTTTATTGCAAGCTAGTGGTACAGGGTATCCTAAAGTCGTCCGCGCCCGACTTTACGTACGCCATTTTTTTTATATTTTGTTTGTTATAGTGTGTAAAAGGTTTATAGCACAAGAAGTTTTGAGTAATTTGTAAGGAGGGGTTGCCACCCCTAACATTTTTTTTTAATTTGTCGACACATTTTTCTGTGTATATTGTTACATTAACGTGTTAAGGGTATTCCCATGAACGCGTTGAAGAATTTCAAATATGGTTTTTACGAGTGTTAGAAGTTGTCAATACGGAGGTTTTAAGCCTATTTCGATGTGATTGTGTGTATTGGTTCGTGAGATATATGCATTTTTGTGAATATCGTGAATGTAGCATATCAGAAAATTGTTCAACACCGGGTATTGGACATTAAGTGCAGACAGAAGCGTAGTCGCAAAGAGGTTAAATTGTAGTTTCTGTGGGGCACGAAATTATTAGAGATTGCAAGCTCTCTTAAGAATACTTAAGTTCGTCCATACGGCTTCTTAGAGAGTCATGAAAGTCAACTAATCCAAAAATCTTATGATTGTCTAGATAAGCTAACTAGAGAATTTTTCGATGTTTATGCACTTAAAGAGTATTCAAAAAGATTTGGCAGGACGACGTTTACCGGGATTGTCAATGTAAATTATTTATTAACATTATTTATATTTTCTTAAATTTAAATTAATAATACAATAATCTCAATATAGCTTCATACAAAAACATCTTTAAATATCACTTTTATGTCCCAACGCATATTTAGCAAGAAACCAGATAAAAATCGGTTAACATTAACATTTTAGTGTTGCAAATGGCGTAAATACGATGTGTTTAATAAAATAATGTAATTTATAAAAAAAGAAGAGCTAGTAATTGAGCTCTTCTTTTATTTTTTATTATGCTCTCATCCACAGGTGGAATTATATCACAAGAAGTGCCAGTATCAATCTTATCCACAGTACCACTCTCATCCACAAGTGGTACTGTCAGTTCTTGGGATATAATTCCACTTGTGTGAGCTTCTATGTTCTCATCCACATGTGGAATTATATCACAAGAATTGCCAGTATCACTTGCGGATGAGAGTGTGTGAGCTACTATGCTCTCCTCCAAAAGAATTACATCACAAGAATTGCCAGTACCACACTCATCCACAGTACCACTCTCATCCACAGTACCACTCTCACCCACAGTACCACTCTCACCCACAGTACCACTCTCACCCATAGTACCACTCTCATCCACAAGTGTTACTGGCAGTTCTTCTGATATAATTCCACTTGTGTGAGCTTCTTCTATTTGCCTAATAGGCCTGGCCTTTTTTCTCAACTTTTTTTGGCATAAATCTTCCGGATTAAAGTGGTTATTGCATATAAAAATCTGGGAGCGATCCATATAATTCGGCTTCATATTACACAATGACTTCCATATTTTTTTCTCATTTTCGTCCACAGGAAAGGTGTGCAACGTGAATGGTGGGCCTGTGCGGCTGCAATTTTGTATGCAGCACAGTCTCACATGAACTTTCATCATTGGCGGCTGTATGAGGCACTCTTCATCTTGACCTGAAAATATTTTTGTTTATATTAAAATATTTATCGTATAAAATAAAATAATTTTTTCATTTTTATAAACAATAGTAACTAGTTTAATATGTGGGCCAAATATACTACAACTCGAGCATACCTATTCTAGTAAGGAAGCTACTAGTTTTGTTCAATATGCAGGCGAACCAGTTTGCAACCAGTTGAACATCATGCCCAAAAACTCTGGTTAGTTTCTATGACAAGCCCATGTTAAAAATACTAGTTATGCCGTATGCAATCGGACTAGGTTTGGGACGCACAGTTTTAACGTAGGTGTGGTTGGTTACTAGTTAGCAACTGAATTTTTTTCGACAACATAGTTTTTTTTTAACTATGTATAATCCCGACATTGAATACAAATATGTACATATACAGTCTGTTACGTAAGAGCATGTAAGGCCTTATCCGCAGTCGTTAAAGAGTAGATCTCTAAAAATTCGTTTACGAGTAGACATAATCTTTGTCTTTGACGCACTAGTAAAAAAGTTCCATTGGAAGTCAAAACTTTTTCAGAAAAGTACGTTGAGCAGAATGAGTACTGCATATGCAGATCGCTTCGAGACAGTTTTTCTCTGCACCCAGCCAAAAAGACCCAAAATGTCCTATGCAGCGGTGGCAAAATATTTAAAAATGTCGTAGACTTTTGTTCAGAAGTGGGTGCAACGCTACAAGGAGTCGAAAAACGTCGATGACCTTCCCGATCGTGGCTCAACAGGAAGCGGTACCAAGAAGGATGAAAAAATGATCGTAAGTTTGTTTTCGCGGAATTCTGGCTTAAGTTTGAGTGTAGGGCAAGTAAAATTGAAAAAAAGGATATAGATATATCGCACATAACGATTCGAAACTATTTGCAAGCAAATAAATTGAAATGGCGAAGCACATTGAAGAAACCACTGTAGTCCGAAAAACGCGTTGCAAAACGACAGGCTTGGGCAACAAAAAACATTGATCGCAATTGGAATAACGTACTTTTCTCCGACGAATCTTCTGTTTGGGGTTATTCTATTATACCACGGGCATGGTCTGTGTCTTCAAGTAATTTTGTCCAGCGCACCTTTAAACACCCTATAAAAAATCATCTTTGGGGATGCTTCTCAAAAAAGGGTTTCGGCACTTTGCATCTCTTCACAGAGAACCTGAATGCTCCCACGAAAAGCTTTAGTACCAACTGCCAAAAGTAAATTTATCAACAAAAAAAAAAGATTGGATTCTGCAGGAAGATAATTACCCCAAACACCGCAGTCGTCTCTGTACCGACTGGAAGCGCGAAAAAGGCATCGCCACCTTGGATTAGCCTGCACAGTCCCCTGATGCAAATCCCATACAAAACTTCTAGACCGGCATCAAGCAAAAGCTTCGAGGAAGACCCACATTTACTTAAAAACAGCTTTCACGAGAAATTCGAAGCATTTGGAGAGCGCTTTCCGTCGAATATGCTAAAAATTTGGTGGAAAGTATGCCGCGGAGATGCCAGGCGATTATTGACGCTGCTGGTGACTGGACATGTTATTGATATAATTGCGTCATGCTTCGGAACATGTAGAATAAATTGATGTAAATAAAATTTTGTTTAAATACATTTTTTAATAAGTTATGCCGTACACGCTCTTACTTAACAGACTATACATACATAGCTCATATATATTTTCTTTAATTTTTTATTTTATCACAAAATTTGTATAACACTTACCCAAAGCCTCTGTTGGGATTGCGCCTTTTTTTAATTTGTTAGCTCCCAAGTACTGTTTTTTAAAATGCCTATGGCACACTCGCGTGCGAGTGTTTATGTCCTTACACGTTAACTTCAAATTGTTCAACCAGTCACATTTCCCGTCTTTAGGTATCCTAAACAATTTTCCTCCGCCAGGGCAATTAGCCACAACACACTTAAACATTGAAAAATACTTTTTAATCACAAAATGAAGAAGTCACAAAATAATGCATTTGTTCTTGCCAAAAATGTTGATGTTTATGTTACAAATGGTGATGGTTAAGTTGTCGGTAACATGTTGCTTAAAAGTATCGATTAATGAAATTGACAAAGTAATGAGCAAAAATGAGTGGAATTCTATAATCGGCGCGCATTTGAAACTTCATGCTGCCCAATCACCTGATTGTGTTTTTAGTGTTCGTTTATTTTCAACATTGTTAGTAACTTTGAATAAAACTGCACAAAACAAAAGTTTTTTTAAGGGATATAAAAAAATCTTATGTGGTGCTATATAATATAGATATGTGTGGTGCAAATAAGTATACAACAATATTTATTTATTTATATTTATAAAATTTTCAAAAAAAAATATTTACAAATGGTCTAGTTGATTAAGGTACTGGAAAATGTTTATTTTATTTTTTTGATATCGGGGACAAATTAATTAGCTCCCATAAGGGTGTTTTAGACGACCTTGAAAAAAAATAAAAGTTTTAGATGTATAATTAGTTTGTTTATGAAGATATAGTAACCAAATTTGGTATTCGAAAGTTTTTTATAGTTCCCAATCACTGTACCAAATTTGATCAAAATCGGTTGACTATATCATACAGCTCCCATAGGACCGATCGGCCAAAATAACTTTTTTAAAGAAAAATTCGCTATATTTCGTTTTTTAATAAAGATATCCTAACCAGATTTGGCGTTTGGAAATTTTTTAGACCACTTAAGCAATGTGCCTAATTTGAACAAAATCGGTTGACTATATCATATAGCTCCCATAGGTCCGATCTTCCAAAAAATCGATTTTTTAACTAAATTTGTTGTGTTTCGTTTGTTTGTTAAGATATTGGGACCAAATTTGACATTCGTGGATATTTTGTAGTTCCCAAGCACTGTACTAAATTTAATCCAAATCGTTTGACTAGATCATATAGCTCCCATAGGACTAATCGGTCCAAAAACACGTTTTTTATACAAAATTCGATGTGTTTCGTTGGTTTGTAAAGATATTTGAAATAAATTTGGCATTCAGATCTTTTTTAAGGCATTTAAGCACTGTGTCAAATTTTATTGAAATCGGTTGACTATATCATAAAGCACCCATAGGTACGATCGGTCAAAAAAAAAATGTTTGCTTAAAAATTCATCTGTTTTTGGTTTTTTGTGAAGAAATCGGACTTTATTACAAGCTAGTGGTACAGGGTATCCTAAAGTCGTCCGCGCCCGACTTTACGTACGCCATTTTTTTTATAATATTTATTGGAAGGCATACTTCTTGATTCTATGATAAAAAAGTGTATTCGATTTGTAGGTAAATATAAAAATTTCAGCATTGCTCAACAAACGATTTTTTAATAATCTTCATTAAATGGTCCAATTTCACTAAAAATGTGTGGATTTGCATTTAACATTAAGAATTAATTCAATTTTAATTTAAAAAATATTAGTTTATTAAGCGCTGGCAACATTTGCATACTTAAAGTTTAATTATTTTTAATTAGTTAGTATTATTAAGAATTGTATAATTTTTTTAGATACTAATAAATAAATGAAATGGATATAAAATATGAAGAAACTTTGACTTATTGTCACTTTATTGCACTTTATAAAAAATAATTTCTTAAAAATAAAAATATAATTTTATTACATAAAAATAATATATACATTGTTGCACAACAACACAGTACGTTGATGCAACATATTCAAACTAGGCAAAAGGAAACGTGGGCTCGGTCTATGTTGCGTTGTGATGTTTTAGCTCGATCAAACTAAAAAGCAATGCAACCATTGCCTTGAACTATGTTGTGTTGTGTTCGATAAAAGCAAAGCAAAAAGATCATGCATGCTGAGAAAAGAAAAGTAAAACAAAAGAGAATAAAAATCAGTAAAACGCGCCTTTGACACGGTCGGTCACGTGCTGCAGTTTAATGCAAAATGAATTAGTTTGCGCGTTGCGAAAAAGTGTTAAAATGTTTTAAAATAGTTAGTGAAATAATCGTCCATACTCGGAAATAATTAGTTTATAAGCATCATTGTTTAAAATACTTAAATCAAAGAAATAATAAAATGTGCATAAAAGTTGGCAGTATAAAGTTTAAAACGCAAGGCAAGTTTAAAATTCTAATAATGAGCGTGGGTGTGAAAGAGTGCACGCTAATGTAAGCCAATTGTGTTTTTTTGTTATATTTTTTAGTGCAGTGAATTCAATAACAGCAAGCGTTAATGCGTGTGTGTGTGCGTATAGAAAGCAAAAATTTTACGTCTTTTGGCTTCTTTTTCTAAAATGCAGCGAAGTCAATAAGTGTAAGCGGTATGTCTATTGTGTGTTAAATTAAAAACAGCTGTTTTGCTTTAGTGTGAGTGTTTTTTTAAATATTTTTTTAAAGTGTGTTAATCAGTGTTTTTTTTTTGTTGTTGTGATGCCCTGTAGCCAAATTGGTTGCTTGTGTTATTTTGCTTTAAGAGCAAGTAATAATTTAATAAAATAATATTGAACTTTAAAATTAACTAAAATATAATAAAGGTAAGTCAGCAAGATTTTTTTTTTATTTTTTACCTAAAAACATTTTATTTGCACTTTTAATCGTAAGTTAAGTAAAATAAGGTTCATGTAAAAACTGTTAATAACCATTTACATTTATTATACAAATTTAATAAGAATCTCATTGCTTAAGTCTATTCTTTTAAACGATGATAGTTGACACCTAAAAATATTTAATCAGATTAAAAATATTATGAAATTTTTTTAAGAAAAGATTTGTAAATTATTTTAAATAAAGGTGCCGAAGGCCTTTTGCTGCCAGTGCCTAGAATTTAGTTAAGTTAGTTTTGTAAATGTACTTAACTGTATTAAATAACTAAATAAAATTTTAACTAAAAATAACACCTGTTACCTAAGTTTTGTATTAGTCACTCCCTTCGAATTTCATAATGCCGCGTAAAAAGTTTTACTTGCTAAAATTTATTTTCTTGACTTGATACTATAATTCAACAAAAATTATTTTTTTTAAGTGTTTCGCTTATAATTCACAACATACTTAAGCAGCACTTGGTGTATATGGGTTGAAATTTGTGTTGTAAGTTATCGCTTCTCGGCCTTATGGCTAAGATCAAAGTGTAGTATCTGTTCTTATCAGCTTAACATCTGATAGATCCTCCATCGGAGGACAACAAATGTTAAACTGATTTTTGGAATCAGACGGAGTGCTAGGGGCTTGCTCCACCTCTCTCACGGGTTGGCCCGGTATTGCAGTACCGCCGGGACTTCAGCCCACTTAATTAATACATTCAAATAAACTGAGGAGGTTATAGAAATTTTGGAACTTCTGTGCCAAAATGCCCATTGGATGGGTGTTTGTGGAGAGTCTCCACTGGAGACACACACCACTTAGCTCCAATTAAATTCAGAAATATATTGGGTGATTTCGAAAGGATATTTTATGGCATTCCAGATAAATAGGGTCACATATATGTAAAAATAACGGAAATCCCTACGAAGGGAGGAGGTCACCCGATTGGTTTTAGATTTTTTGGATTAGACATTATGGAACACAATTTCCAGCATACAAATTTTTCCTGGTCAACCCCTTTTTTTATGTCTATTTTTACTGTACTATATAAATCCAGAAATATATGGACATATATATATATATTCTGGAAACACTACACTCACCACTACAAAACTATAAATCCACTCCGTATCCCAATACAATTCCCTACAACAATAAATAGAAGAGACGCCATTATTTACACGAGATTCCGATTGGGTCATACAAAACTTACACACGAGCATGTACTTAACAAAACACCCCAACCGATGTGTCCATATTGTAACGCAAGAAACCTTACAATGAAGCACCTCCTTAAACACTGTCAATATATCCAGAACCTATGCACCTCATTACAATATCCGCAACCATTACTTGCAGAGAGTAACACTGAAAACATAAAAAAATTTATTAAACTAACCTCCACACTTAAAATAATCAACTAAAGGTATATAGAAATTTTAATCCAGCCTGAAGGCCTTGTTGCTCTGGCTTCATTCTTTATATCTTACAATTAAATTCTAATTTATAAATAAAATAAAAAAAAAAAAAAAAATTTCTTAAAATTTAATTTTATTACATAAAAATAATATGTACATTGTTGCACAACAATAAAGTACGTTGATGCAACATATTCAAACTAGGCAAAAGGAATCGCGGGCTCGGTCTATGTTGCGTTGTGATGTTGTAGCTCGATCAAACCAAAAAGCAAAGCAACCATTGCCTCGAACTATGTTGTGTTGTGTTCGATAAAAGCAAAGCAAAAAGATCATGCATGCTGAGAAAGAAAAGTAAAACAAAAGAGAATGCAAATCATTAAATCGCGCCTTTGACATGGTCGGCCACGCGCTGCAGTTTAATATAAAATTAATAAGTTTGCACGTTGCGAAAAAGTGTTACAATGTTTTAAAATAGTCAGTGAAATAATCGGCCACACTTGGCAATAATTAGTTTATAAGTATCATTGTTTAAAATAAGTAAATCAAAAAAATAATAAAATGTAAAATATAAAATTCTAATAATGAGCGTGGGTGTGAAAGAGTGCACGCTAATGTAAGCCAACTGTGTTTTTTTGTTATAATTTTTAGTGCAGTGAATTCAATAACAACAAACGTTTATGCGTGTGTGTGTGTGTGTGTGTATAGAAAGCAAAAATTTTACGTCTTTTGGTTTCTTTTTCTAAAATGCAGTGAAGTCAATAAGTGTAAGCGGTATGCCTATTATGTGTTAAATTAAAAACAGCCTCTTTTGCTTTAGTGTGAGTGTTTTTTTTAATGATTTTTTTTAAAGTGTGTGTAATCAGTGTTTTTTTTTGTTGTGATGCCCTGTAGCCAAATTGGTTATTGGTAACTTGCATTATTTTGCTTTAAGAGTAAATAATAATTTAATAAAATAATTTTGAACATTAAAATGAACTATAATATAATAGGTAAGTCGTTTTTTTTATTTTTTACCTAAAAACATTTTATTTGCACTTTTAATCGTAAGTTAAGTAAAATAAGGTTCATGTAAAAACTGTCAATAACCATTTACATTTATTATACAAATTTAATAAGAATTTTATTGCTTAAGGCTATTCTTTTAAACGATGATAGTTTACACATAAAAATGTTTAATCAGATTGAAAATATTATAACATTTTTTTTTAAAAACAGCTTTTAAAATTATTTTAAATAAAGATAACACCTGTTACCTTAGTTTTGTATTAGTTACTCCCTTCGAATTTCATAATGCCGCGTAAAAAGTTTTACTTGCAAAACCTATTTGCTTGACTTGATACTATGATTCTACAAAAATTGTTTTTTTTTAAGTGTTTCGCTTATAATTCACAACTTACTTAAGCAGCACATGCTGTATATGGGGTAAAATTTGTGTTCTAAGTTATCGCTTCTCGGCCTTATGGCTAAGATCAAAGTGTAGTATCTGTTCTTATCAGCTTAACATCTGATAGATCTTCCATCGGAGGACAACAAATGTTAAACTGATTTTTGGAATCAGACGGAGTGCTAGGGGCTTGCTCCACCTCTGTCACGGGTTGGCCCGGTATTGCAGTACCGCCGGGATTTCAGCCCACTTAATTAATACATTCAAAACATAAAAAAAGACTAAATTAAAAGACAAAGGTCTTTTATTTTAAGTCTACTACCGCAGACGTTTTCTGTGTTAACTTCTTAAAGCTGGTTAATAGGTTTTGACTACATAGGAAAAAATATCTAGCTGGAAATTCTCTTGCCTAATGTTTTAGGCACGATACAAAAAATCTAAAACCAATTAGGTGACTTCCACCCCCGAAGGGATGAAGCGATTTCCGTTTTTTCACATGTTTGAGCCATTTATTTTCTAATTCTATGTTATAAGTCGTACACAAGAAATTTTAATTCAAAAAATCTTCAATATAAACCTAACATACAAGCGTGGAATCAATTTATGGTAGATTCTATAAACATATTGAACGTCAGGGGGCGCTATCTCTTTCAAAGTAGCTTTTCAAAGCGCGGGAAGACTTTAAAGCTTTCTAACTACTCAAGTTACTTACATGACTTAAAATAAAGTTTTATATATTTTTTTGAGATCTACCATTTGTTACACCCCAAAAACAAAAATAGGCAAGGGGTGGATAAAAAAAAACGGTGTTGTAGTAAATTTGGAACCCCTATATATTGGGCATATGAACTTCTGGGTATACCTTCCTCAATACAAATAAAAATTTTATTTCAATTTTGAAAATTTGTTGTCTAGGAAGTTTTTGTGTAAGACTTTTAGAATTTAAGGGATTAAAATTAAGTGCAGTTGGGTGATGCGTAATTTTAAAAGATACTCGAGGAGTGTGTGTTGATTTTGAATGTGACGTCGCAATGATGTCAAGCTTATCCAGGAGAAGCTGGTACGCTGTACATAAGGAAAGAAGAAGTTTAACAGTTTTTGGTATACATCTCAGAATTCTAAATGATATTTTGCTGTTGTGAAACATTTCTTTAAAAAATTTGTGGATTTGAGCCCATCATATGCTTAATAGGTATCGATAATGTGAGAATGTCTCTATAAGTTTGCTAGGATTGTTTTTTGCTGCAGTTTCTAGAAAGGAGTATTTTATAATAGGCGCTTTAAGTCTTACGCTTATGAAATAATTATACCATTAATACTCGGAACATATTTGAAATTTTGAGGATTTTGTTGACTGTTGTTCATTAAGAACCGCGTCCTGTGTATTTTCAAATATTCCAATTCAAATGATATGTAGATGCTTAGTTAGACGATACACGATTGTATGTTCTGTTGTTCAAGTAGAGAAAAAATCTAATCCTGGTATTCTTAATTTGTCTACGGCAAAGACTTTAGACGCAACTTTTCATACACTTCTCGTAAGGATGCATTCATTCTTTTTGTTATATTTCTTGAAAGCATCTTACTTTTCATTATTTATTTTTAATTGGCCCGGTTAAAAACCAGGCACACAAAAAATTATTTTAGACTCATTATAGTGTCCTTCTCCACGGAAATCTTTAGTAAAAGGCGAAAGATTTATTCGACAACTGAAGAAAAACCAGAGTGAAGATTCAACAAAAAACAACTAGCTGTTAGGTTATACGGTGCTTGAACAAGTTGTGACTTATAAAAGAGAATAAGGTAAAAACATCCCTACTTTTTGTGCCGTCGTACAGCCTCTTGTTCATTACCTGTCAACCAAAATGTTCAGGGTGAAAAATGCGCACAAATTGCATTGCTGAACACGGCTGCTCCCTACTCATTAAATTACAACACACAGGTATAGAAATGTTTTACGCTTAGCACGGCTTATAGTTCACAACTACTTTAAGACGTGCACAGGATGTATGCGCTTGACTTTGAGTGTTTAGTTATCGCTTCTCGGCCTTATGGCTAAGATCAAAGTGTAGTATCTGTTCTTATCAGCTTAACATCTGATAGATCCTCCATCGGAGGACAACAAATGTTAAACTGATTTTTGGAAACAGACGGAGTGCTAGGGGCTTGCTCCACCTCTGTCACGGGTTGGCCCGGTATTGCAGTACCGCCGGGATTTCAGCCCACTTAAATAATACATTAAAAAAAAAAACAAAATCGAAATATTGTTTTATGCCTTTACTGAGGATGGTATAGAAATTTTGGAACTTCTGTGCCAAAATGGAACAAGGCACAAAAGGGAACGCTTAGTCTTTTGCCCATTGGGTGGGTGTTTGTGGAGAGACACCACTTAGCTCGAATTAAATTCAGAAATATTATATATTGGGTGATTCATTAAGACCTTTTTTTTTAATGATTTGGCAAAAATTCAAATTTTAAAGGAATGATGGGATCTTTATTAATGATTTCGAAAGGATATTTTATTTTATTTTATTTTATTTTATTTTATTTTATTTTATTTTATTTTATTTTATTTTATTTTATTTTATTTTATTTTATTTTATTTTATTTTATTTTATTTTATTTTATTTTATATTTTAAAAATAATCTCGTTCAAATGTTGGCCGCAACTGCGTTTTAAATGGTCCATCCTGAAGGTCCAATTTTCCATGACTCGTTCAAGCATTTCCACTGGTATTTGGCCAATAACACGAGTAATTTTGGCTTCCAAGGCCTCAATTGTTGCTGGTTTGTCCACGAAAACTTTTGACTTTACGTTACCCCAAAGAAAAAGTCGAGCGGTGAGATATCGCACGATCTTGGAGGCCATGGTACGGGTCCCATACGTGAAATTAATCGCTCACCAAATTGACCTCGCAATAGAGCCATTGTTTCATTGGCAATGTGGACCGGAGCGCCATCCTGTTGGAACCAAATGTCGTTGAGATCACGGGCAACAATTTCAGGCAACAAAAAGTCCGTTAACATGGTCCGATAGCGTGCGCCATTGATGCTAACGGTCGCACCTTGCGCATTTTTAAAAAAATACGAACCAATGATTCCACAGACCGCACCAAACCGTTCTTTTTCTTGGATGTAGTGGCAGCTGGTGAACCTCTTCGGGTTGATCTTCTCCCCAAATACGGCAATTTTGCTTATTCACGAAGCCGTAAAGCCAAAAGTGGTCGAAAACGACAGATCTTCATCGATCTTACCAAGAGCCCATTCACTAAAACGGCGACGTGCAGGAAGGTCATTCGGCTTCAATTCTTGCCTGAGTTGAATTTTGTATGCTTTCAAGCCGAGATCCAAATGTAAAATGCGCCAGTGTTTGAATACGACAGGCCAAGTTGTTGCAATCGGCGCCGAATCGATTCCTCGCGGCCATCGTGAACACTGTCAGCTACCGCCTCTATATTCTCTTCACTACGTGATGGATGTGGTCGATTTGGTCGTGTATCATCAAACAATGAATACTGGGTTTCAAATTTGATGATGGTGTTACGAATTGTGGGTTCGGTGGGTCAATTATGTTGACCATAAGTCGATCTCAGCGCACGAAAAATATTCTTTGCGAAACGCGGGTTTTCGTAGTACAATTGTACAATTTGTAAACGTTGTTCGGTTGTAAGTCTTTTTATGATGATTTGCCAATGAATACTGAACAACTTTGCCTTTGACAGCTGTCATGCATCACGCGTGATCCACACGAAAATCCCTATTGAAAAAAATCACCCTTTATTTCAAGTAAATTCGCAAATGAAGCGAACAGGGGGCAGAACCATCTACTTTTGAACATAGAGAGTGCATTAAAATAAAAAAACATTTAATTTTTGGTTTTCTTTTTACATTCTTTATTTACCACCATTTGTTATTTTTTTTATTTTTTGCTTTTAATACTAATTCACAATTCTTTGCTTTTAAATACGTAATAATTAATTATACTGATAAATATATAGTTCATTTAATATGTATACATATAAGTATGCATATTTAATGTATTTGGTAATAAAACATTTAGTTTACCATTTGCTTTACTTATTTTTTAAAATGTTTTGCATTCAATTAGTTTTTCACTTGAACTCATTTTCTAAATAGTTTTTACTTCTTTTTAACAATTTCCATTTTTGTTTTTAATACATCATGTGTTTCCGTTTGTTTTTTTTTAATTTAATATTTTGTGTGCTCTCACTTTATTTATTTTTAAGACTATATTTCGGCTCATCGTTACTGGAGAAAATTTTACTTTTTGTATAAATTACACGAATTTTGTTTTTGTTTTTGGCTTAAATGCGCAGAAATACTTTTAAAGTAAACTATTTGTTTTTTTTTTAAATTTAAATGTTATGGTTTGTAAATAAAAATTGTAAATTGCTTGGTTTTAATTTATTTTGTATCTCTTTTAATTAAGTTTACTTGCATTTAATATACTGAATTTTTGTTTATATATATATTACTGGTGCAGCTTGTTAAATTTATTTATTATATTTAAATTTAATTTTTGTGTTTTTTTTTGTATAACTATTTGACAACTGTTTTGAGCAGTTTGTGGTTTACACTACATAAAATGAGACAACTTCTTACACTGTGCTACATGTTCCGAACTCAAAAATTGTTTAGTAGCTTCAATACCTTAATGTAGAAAACTTGCTAAATGTTATTTCTGTTTTCCCAACGTTTTAACAGTTCTAGTTTCTTAAAGCTTTGCCATTTCTCATTTGTTTAAACATTTCCATACAAACATTTTTCGATTACATTGAGCTGACCAATACATATTTATGCATTTATGTATATATTTATTGCTGGTATATAGTACATAGATATATGCTGACATTTTTGCTAACTTACTAAAAATCTACAAAATATAATATTTGAATTTATTTTTCCTTTTTCGCTCTTGCTAAATATATGCATATAATATTATACTGTTTAATTTATTTATTTTCTTTTTTTAATATTCTTTTTTATGTTTGTGGTTTTTTTCGATGAGGTAAACTTTGAGTTGATTTTTAGAATATGAAATGTTTAGTTGAGTTCGATTTGAGTTTGGATTTGATTCGCTTTCATTTTGGTTTTTGTGTATATTGATATGTGTGCTAGCTGTAATTGATTTTTATGCTCTGTACCCTTTAATGATAAAAGTTCCTTAGCAGAAATGATATAGAGGGGAATTATTAGTTGTTTCAATGAAGGGATGATGTATAGTAAAGTAGAGCTATGAATCTTTTCAAGGTCCGCACGCCCACTAAACATTGAAAAAATGGCTTAACATTGTTATAGAGATCTAATATATTTCGAACTAAGAACTGAACTTGAACTTTGAACTTTGAACTTTTCCAAGGTCCGCACGTCTAAAATTGAAAAAAAAGCTCCTTAGCAGAAATGATTTAGAGCCAAATTATTGATAATTGCAATGCAGGAATGATATGGACCCGAGTTTGGAACTATTTCAAGGTCCGCACGCCCTCTAAATATTGGAAAAAATGAGTTGAAAGTTTTTTTAGAGCTCTTATATATTCCGAACTGAGAAACGCCCCTTACGAACAAATCTTGGATCTGCACTTGAGTTTTTAACTTTTTCAAGGTCTACACGACTCCTAAATATTGAAAAAATGGATTGACAGGTCAGAAATAATTCGAACTAAAAAACCCACATTAGGAACAAATCTTGGATCTATACTTGAGTATAAACCGACAATATTTTGTTCCATTAAACGCTTATTTTGAAATTCCTATATTTTTGCGGGTTTTCATGTATTTTAGACGATTCTCGCATTTTTTTCGTATATTATTTTGTTTTTTTTTTTTTTAAATACAGGGTGCGCCATTTGAATGTGGTCGATGGAAATATTGAATAACATTAACAGATTTCAACCGATTGACGTCGTCGAACACATTTTGGAAAGGTTATTGCATTACAATTTTAACCATGAATCGATTCACGCCCAAAGAACGCGCGGAAATAGTGACAATGTTCATTAGGTTAGGTTAGGTTACGCTGGCCGGCCACAACAGAGTGCAGCCTAGCATAGACCTTTTGGTCCTTAGCTGTGCCAGATTCGAGGTTATTACGCAACGTTATGGTCAGTTAAAAATTTTACTTTTTTAGCGAAATTAAGTATCCGCCCAACTTGTAGCCTGGCCACCTCTTCTAGACCGACAAACGCTGGTTCTCCTAGGGTGGTCAGACGATGTCTAGAGATGGCTGGGCAGTCGCAGAGTACGTGTGCTAGGGTCTCAGGGACTTCTGGATCCCTGCAGATCCTGCATGATTCGCTTGCCGTTAGTCCCATCCTATGCGCATGCTTCGCTAAGAGGCAATGTCCTGTTAGCACACCCGTGATGGTCCTGCATTCAGTGCGTGAGAGTTTCATTATGAAGTTACTTTGTTTCCTGCCGTAATGAGCCAGCATGATTTTCGCTGTGTGACAGCTGTCTAGATTTTTCCATCTAGCTTCAGCTCTGCGCTTCACGTTGCACTCCAGCATACCGTAGAGGTGTTTTATCGGTCGGCGTACGTCGTGTATTTGTCCCTCCGGAAGCCCAACACCGCTTTTTGCAATGTTCATTAAATCGGAGCCCGATTTTTGGGAGCGAATTTTAATGACTGATGAGGCCCATTTCACGCTATCTGGCACTGTAAATAAACAAAACTGTCGCATTTGGGGGAAAGAAAATCCTCATACTATCCATCAAACTCCACTGCATGATCAGAAAGTGACTGTTTGGGCCGGTGTCTGCTTCAATATTTCCATCGACCACATTCAAATGGCGCACCCTGTATTTTTTCAGAGGAAGCAAGCTAATGCCAACATTGAAAATAACAATCCTTCCTTCTATTTTCGATCTAGTTAAATATTTTTGGTACTCAAGTCCCAAAGGCAAATATTAAAATTTTTAAAAAAAAAATCATAATTTTGCAAAAATATTTAAGCTTTATGATTTTTTCGACCATAAATTTTGGAGCAATGGAGTATATCTGACCGCAATTTTGAGTCTTCGAAATGCTTTAACAATTTGTTGAAAAATTATTTTAACTATACTTAGAAAGAAGTTAAAAATTCAAATCAGATTGTTTCATCATAGAACCACTCATTCAAATTTTACGCTCCTTTTATAATAATTTAAAAAATTTCAAGTTAAAAATACACTGTAAAAAAATTTGAGTACTTTTTTTAAAGTGTATACCTAAAATTTGGCCTTAAATATTCCCACTTTACCCTTCGAGATTTCTGCAGCTTTGCATTATCAATACTGAATGAATTTTGAATTATAGTGAAGCCTTTTTATGGGTTCAATTCCGAAATTTCGAATATTTTGTTTTAAATCAATATAAAAATTTGAGTACTTTTTTTACAGTGTATACCTAAAATTTGGCCTTATATATTCCCACTATACCCTTCGAGATTTCTGAAGCTTCGAATTATCTATTCTGAATGAATTTTGAATTAAGATAAAGCCATTTTATGGGTTCTATTTCGAAATTTCGAATTTGTTTTTTAAAATCAATTTCGCCCAAATCAGGCTCGACTTAGAGAGAGTTGTTTTGTTCAGGACTATTCCGAGGAACGACTTCGCTAGGTCGTTTTATGAATGCAGCTGGTCATTCTGATGAGAAGAAATGGGACTTTTAGTACGAAGGAATCAAATTGTATAAACTTTTTTTTTTAATTGGTGCCATACCATATATAGGGCCTTTTTTATATAGGACTAGGAATTTATTTACTGCATTGGTTATTTAAAGTTGAAGTAGTGCTGAATTACAAAGGGTGTTTTTTTTAGAGATATTGTACATATTGCTTAGTTAGAGTAGTACAGGAGCAGTGCTAAATAACATAGGGTGTTTTTTTTTTGGGTCATACAGACTGCAGATATATTTAAAATATCAAGGCTGTTCTGCACTCCAGCTTGTTTCCGATTACGATTTCGATTAATTATTTTGATTAGATGAAATTGGAAACTAGTTTCGAAAGATTCGAATTCATGAACTTTTTGTCAATTTGAAGTTGGAATAGTCATGAATAACAAAGGGTGCTTTTTTGACTTTCAGTATACAGAGAGATTTTACATATTGGTTATTAAAGCAGTGCTAAATAACATAGGGTGTTTTTTTTTGGGTCATACAGATTGCAGATATATTTAACATATGAAGGTTGTTCTGTATTCCAGCGTGTTTCCATTACGATTTCGATTGTTTATTTTGATCAGATGGAATTTGAAACTACTGTCGAAAGATTCGATTTTATGAACTATATTGACAATTTGAAGTTGGAGCAGTGCTGAATAACATAGGGTGCTTTTTTTAGGATATAAAGGCTAGAAGTGATTTAACATTCCGCATTTAGGGCTGGTTTGGATTACGATTTCGATTTATAATTTTTATGGAATTGGAAAGGGAGTGCGAAAGAATTGATTTTTATGAACTAAATTGGCTATGGATTGAGCAACGCTGAATAACATAGGATGATTTTTTTTGGGTCTTAGAGACTAAAGATTTATTTACCCTATAAAGTCTGTTCTGCATTCCAGCTTGTTTCTGATTATGATTGCGATTGTTTATTTTGATCAGATGAAATTGGAAACTAGTTCCGAAAGATTCGAATTTATGAACTTTTTTGACAATTTGAAGTTGGAACGGTGATGAATAACATAGGGCGTTTTTTTTTAGGATAGATATATAAAGTGAATTAACATTCCGCATTTAGGGCTGTTTTGGATTACGATTTCGATTTATAATTTTTATGGAATTGGAAAGGGAGTGCGAAAGAATCAGTTCTTATGAACTTTATTGGTTATGGGTTCAGCAGCGCTGAATATCATAGGATGATTTTTTTTGGGTCTTAGCGACTAAAGATTTATTTACCCTATAAAGTCTGTTCTGCATTCCAGCTTGTTTCTGATTATGATTGCGATTGTTTATTTTGATCAGATGGAACTGAAAACTAATTCCTGAATATTCGTTTTTTTGTTTTATTATATTGGGAATTTAAATTTAGAACAGTGCTGCATAACATAGAGTGTATTTTTTAGGATATTGAGAGTGTTTTGGATAACGAATACGATTTATAATTTTTCCAGATGGAATTTATAAATGAGTTCGAAAGAATTGGTTTTTATGAACTAAATTGATTTTGGGTTCATAGGCTGTTATAAGGAGCTTAATAATTATTACAATTTTCTAAGCATCATGTAGATTTTTGTTAGATGGGTACAGTGCATATACGAGGCGTGTTCTAAAAGTAAGGTACAGCTGTTCGGGAAGAGTGTATCAACACAACAAAACAAAACAAAAAAAAAATCTATAATCGAAAATAAGTTGCCCGCGAAATTGCTTAAGTTGCCTTAATTTTTGAACACAGCCCGTAATAGTCGACAAATTTTCCGACAAAAGTTTTTTATTATGTTATTGCATTTAACTAGATTTCGAGAATTGATTTTTCGGTTTTTTAGCTGTATGAATTTTATATTTTTACACTTGCTTAAATGATTTAATTTTTATTACATGCTTTTCTTGCTTTTGCATTATTTAGTATTTTTTTTAAGATTTTCTTTTTTAAATATTTTTAATAATATTCAGTCTATATAAACATACATTTATACATTTATGCTAAATGCTTGAAAAAATAAATAAAAACGATGACAAAAATTCTCTTTCTTTCTAATGCTGTACTACGCAAATACTGTACTACTCTAAGGTTTATGCCTAACCAAAATTGGTTAAAAATTTGGCTAAAAACAAGTTATCGAAAATTAAGAAAAAACCAAAAATATAAATCATATAAAAAATAATCAATACAATACAAACCCAATATGGTGAGCTTTTTCAAAACGTTTTTTCTATGCGGTATCTGTTACTTATTTTTGGTGTGCCTGTTAATTGTTGTTGTGTTTGGTATTTTTTTTTTATACATTGTTATGTAAATCTATCAAAAATTAAGTGTAATACTTTATATATATAATTAGGTATGCTATTTATTTTTCTCATTTGATTTTTATGGTATAATATTTTTGGTTTTTTACTTGTTAACACATTCCTCTTGACGAGTTTTATTCATTGCATTTGATTTCGGTTTTTTTTTTGTATCTTTGTATAATTATATATATATATATATATATTGTATATATAGTTTGTTCTTTGATTTCCTGGTTCAACATTATCTATGCATCAGAATACAGATCGAATTTGCTCAACATATATGTGAAAAACAACTATTTACATACATATATTATAATATATATTTTAGTTTTGGTATTTTTTTTTTAACGCTAATCACTTGCTACATTTTTAATGCATACTTTTATAATTTTTTGTTTTAATTTTTTAGTTTTTTAATGTATATGTTTGGTGTTCATGTTAGTTTATGTTTTGTAGTTCAACTGCAGGTCAATATTTTTTAGTGGTACAAGGTTTTTTGTATGAGCTTTATGAGCTTTTTGTTTTTTTTTTATAATGTTAAAAACATTAACTTGAGCACAACAATATTTCGGTATTTTTTTGGTATTTTTAAATATACTAAATTGTGTGTTTTATTGCTTGCTTTTTGCAACATTTGCTTTGAACATTAAATGTAAAATTTTGTTGTTTTTTTTATATGCTTCAATTGCTTGCTTAAATATTTTTTTTTTAATTTATAATTTTTTATTTTTTTTTATGTTTATAAGTGCTTTAGTTAGATTTTCATCAAATTTATAGTCATTGTTATTTTAGCGTATTTTTTACAATACTTTTCTTTGCATTTATTTTTGCTTTATTTTGTTTTTTAAAGAAATTAATTTTATATTTATATAAATTTACTAATTACTAAGCAAACCAATGCCAAGCATGTCTTAAATTTAAATTGTTTATATGCTTTATATTTAGTTTAATATTTAAACAGTTTTTGCTGCCGAATTTGTTGTGCAAAACGCAGGCACAGTGTGCTCAATGCCGCTAAAAAGCAGGCGAATTTCAATTTTTTTTTGCTACCTTCCCCAGCGCTTTTGACACACTGTACAAGCGTCTGCTAGACTCCTGCACCGATATTTAAAATTTTGTTTAAAAACATATAGTAAAACTAATAAAATTAGTTAATACAAATTTTTATAATTTAAAAAAATTAAAATGTGCTTATAAAAGTGCAAAAAGTGCCATACATTGAGGCAGTATTTAATTTTTTAATAGCTGCATGGACGCTTAATGCCAAAATAATATAAATTTGTGTATCAGTGTGTGTTTGTTTGTTTTTTTAAGGCTAAACATACTTAGTTACTTTTTTAAAATGAACACAATTTGTTTTAAAAAAATATGCAAACTAATAAAAATTATTAATTATAAACATAAATTTAGTGCTTTTTGGTGTGTTTTTTTTAGTTAGTTGGCTACCACTTTTGTCCATTGAAAACTTTTTAAAATTGGCTTAAATTTTATGTAGGTTGAGCTAATGCCTAAAATTTTAAAAGCGCTTAACTTTAAACAGCTCTAAACTGCTAGCCAAAGCGCTATGCAAAAACAATACATAGTTGTTACAATACTCGATATAATCGATATACTCGTTATATGCCATATGCAAAGCGTTTTACAAAATTACGAAACTACTTTACAATTACAATTGTTACAATTAACATTAAGCATACACAGCATAATCATGTCCAGCGCTGATCTCAAGCTAAATTCAATGGTTTTTTTTTTGGAACAACTTACACTGCTAAAAATTGGCAGGCAGACAAAACGAATACATATACTCGTACTATAAAATCAAATAAAAAAAAAAAATTCCAACATAAAACAAATCTAAAACTAACCACTGTGCGCAGCAGTTGGCAGCATGCGGCACTGTTCCGGCTCCTGTTCATCCTGCTGCATGCTGCGCGCTGCCTCACACTGTGCACAGTGCTTCTCCAGAAACTTCTTGGACAAGTGGAACGTATACCGGTGCCGGGTGCAACGCCTTTACATTTTGTACTCGACGATTTTATTGGGATTAAGAAACTGCTCGCGCTGCGCGGCATCCAAATGGGCGACGGTGCGCGTCAGCGCAGAGCCTTTATGTTTGTTGGTGTTATCACCACCGCCGCCGCCGCTGCTGCCACCACCACCACCGCCAGCACCAGTGCGGCCTGCATTTGCGTCCGGGCCCATTGCCTGATAGACACCCTCGGCACTGATAACGCCCACATTGACACCTGCCACCACGGGCTGTTGCAAGTAGCCCGAATACTGTGGCGGCAGCTGATACGGCGTATAGCCAGCTGGCGTGGGCACACCTTGATGCGCCGTAGCACGCGGTTGTTCCGTATGTGTTATAGGATATTGCTGTTGATGCGCATAGTCCTGACTGCTGCCACCGCCGCCCAAAGCACCGCCAGCACCGCCGGTAGTGCCGCTGCCAGCGCCCATGCGTGAACCGGAATCATCGTTAAGGCCCTCGCCCATTTCACCATCGCGATTATGACGACCGCGAATGCACAGCTTGGTGAACAGCCAGACGCGTCCACGATACAGTAGATAACAGCAAAAGTGCACAAAGAAGGTGAAAATAATAGCACAGGCCGTCACTATGATGGCCTTGCCCGGCTTGGTCCAGTCCATCATGGGATAGATGGCAGTTTGATTTTTTCTAAAAAAAATAAGTAATAAGTGGATTAAAGATTCATGAAGCACTCAAACTATGCATAAATGGCGCGAGCTCAGCTGCTCTTCATCAGACAAATTCGAACAAATTTCGATCCAGTGATTTCGCTTTTTGTGCGCTTATAATTCACAAGCGCTTGCAGCGCTTGCTCATGTTGCAATTTTTCAATAGTTCGAGTTTTTCAATAGGGACGCTACAAAAGTAGACCGATAGGGACAGCAATCGGCGCCATATTTTTTTCCGCTCTCCTGACATTTGTCTGCAGTAAAGTTTGCCATTTCATCAAGGAAAGATTTTCGAAATTATTAAAATTTACTACCGAAATTCGGAGTCAGTGGCCTTAACTTTAAGAGCGCTACGTCCAATTTATGGTCGTCATAATTGTCCTGCCAGATCAACAATTGAGCGTGTAGTGGAAAAATTTGAATCCACACGCACAGTACAAAATGTTCCCGTGCCAGTGATACAAAAAAGTGCCCGTAGTGTCGAGAATATTTCTGAGGAAGACCCAAATCAGTCTCTCACACGTCGTTCTCAAGCGTTGGGCATCTCTGTGACATCGTTGTGGGCGAATTTTGCGAAAAGATCTTGGCCTACATCCTTACAAGATCAAATTAACGCAAGAACTGAAGCCGCTTGACCACCAGAAGCGTCGTATGTTCGTGAATTGGGCTAAGCAACAACTTGAAAATGATCCGGATTTTCATCGAAAAATCATCTTCTGCGATGAGGCTCATTTCTGGCTGAATGGCTTCGTCAATAAGCAAAATACGCATTATTGGTCAGGCAGCAATCCACACATACTCCATGAGTCGCCATTGCATCCCGAAAAAAATACGGTTTGGTGCGGTTTATGGACCGGCGACGTCATTGGGCCGTACTTCTTCCGTGATGATCAAGACCGGCACGTTACTGTGAATGGGAATCGCTACCGCTACCGAATATTTTTGGCCCGAATTGGATGATATGGACTTGGACAATATGTGGTTTCAACAGGACGGCGCCACACAGCGAATGTCACAATCGATTGTTGAAAACCAAGTTTGGTGTTAGCTCACGAAATGGCCGCCTTGGTCGTGCGATTTGACGCCGTTAGACTATTTCCTGTGGGGCTACGTCAAGTCTATGGTCTTTGCCAACAAGGCAGTGACGATTGATGAACTTCGTACGAATATAGAACGTGAAAAAGCAGCAGTATCGGCCGATTATGCTTGAAAACCGTCGAAAATTGGGTTCAACGTCTGGACTTCTACAAGCGTGCCGTGGTGAAAAGAAATCGATTTCCATACATAATGGCATCGAATGTACTTTCACAGCAATAAAAAATTTCGTCGAGATCCAGAATCGTTTTTGTTTTATTTAAAATAACTTTTGGAGCGCTCTTATTGAAAAACCCTTTACAAACCAAACGAATTCGAGCCATTTATTTTAAAATATTATGCTAATGATTTTACTTACCTGTCAGTGCCACCAGCCAAGAAATAGATACCCGTAAAAATTGCATAGGCCAGTCCAATACCTGTGGTAAAGTAGGCATGGCTCATTTTAATGGGATGCCCAACGATGGCCAAATCAATGAGCATTATAATTGAGTTGAGCACATGCACCATTATGTTCAGGGCATCAATCTTGTGGATGTCTGTGGAAGAACAATACAATTCGTGAATGAGTGTGGGGAGTATAGGATGTGTGTGAGCGTATGTCTGTCTGTCTATCAGTTTAAACCAGTGATGGACAGTCTAATTAGACTGTCAATGAGAACGTTCCAAACATTAAGGTTGATTGGACAGTTGCACTGCAGCAAAGCCATAATTTCAAAATGTTACGGATAATATTTTGCATAATGCAGGCCCTACTCATAGTGGAAAAGTGCACCCAAAGCGATATATTTATGGCAGGCTGACTTGCCAGTGATGGCTGTAGTGCAAGGTCATCATAATGATTCATTATATTACTACATAAACTTTAAAGCAGGAAATCGAAATCTGATTGAATTGTGGTATGAGTTTACTGTAATATCCTGTAGTCAGATGCGAATGCAAAGGGAGGATTATAGGGGTTTCTGTTTATAACAGACTGATAAGTTTTGATGCGGCTGTTAATTGACGCATACCTAAAGGTTCGAATGTATGAACACCTAGATGATGGAGATCATAAGTTCCAGAGATGCCATGTTTACATCTGAGCTCGTTACTGCCACCATAAAAGTTATCTATTCCAAGCTAAGAACACAATGCTGACATTTTCAGAATTGTCTTTACATTAAAGAACATTGGAATTCAGTGAACTCCATTCAAACAGCAGCACCCATTTTGATGAACCTATCGCCTAAGGTAAGCGGTTCAGGAGAGGAATTGACATGAACTTTTAAATACGTCAGTCCATCTGTCTGTATGAACGTATAAATCTTGGAGGTTATAAGAGCTAGGAGTGCCAAACTTGAGACTTGAACTCATTATATGTCAAGATCAACACGCCTCCTTCCCATCCAATATATCTAATTTTCATAAGGACATATGGTGTTCCCCAGCCAGCCCAATTCACGAAATAATCTTCATATGGATTAGACGCGTGACGTCCTGCATTGAGATTCTAAGTACGCCAGATAGGAATCTCCTTGTTCTATTTAGAGTCTCAAATAGGCTTCACAAAACATATAACACAACTGCGATTTGAGTCTGCAGTATCCTGTAATCCACTTAGCAAAGAAAATTATTTTTAATCAGAGTTAGCTATGCTTTAATCAATTTAAAGTGCGTCACTTTCAATTACATTTTGAATCATAGTTCTATCCTGGTAAAGTCTGTAAAAGCCGAAATCAATATCTTCGCTGCTGGAAAAGCAGGCATAGCAGGCAAGGAAATCAATAAGCAGCAAGAGTGCACAGAGAGGAACTTCCTGTACGGGCAGAGTATTGCCCAAAAATCCATTGATAACCTGAGCTTGAAATACCAACATTGGACAGAATAGACACCAAAACAATCCATGCTGAACGCAAAGTGACGAATACGGGATTACGGCAACTATGTAGATTAAGATACACAAGGTAATTGCTACTGCAAACATTGTGCTAAACATTATTACTAGCATATAGATCAACGGATGCATTCCAAAGGGTAGCCAAGAGCCGGCCAAGAGAAAACAGCTTATAAGTACCAAAGCCTTCACGGTGACCAGCAGCGTTTGTTCATAATTTTGATTGGGTAACAGACAGCACAGGCCCAGGATCAGGCACAGTGCAATACCGGAACAGATACACCAATTCACCGGGAATTTGAGACGTAAACGCCGCACATTGATATAGATGCAAAAAGTGACCAGACCCAATACGTAGAAAATCAAGGCAATGAGGCAACCATTGCTCATTGGATCATCTCCTAGCCAACTATAGACGACCAAAAAGCTTACTACTGCGAAGATAATATAAATAAGTGCAGCCGCATATAATTGATATAAAAAGCTACGCCTTGAATCTGGCTGATGCCAGAACTTCCGCGCGGGGTCGCTCATTGTAAAAATATTCAAAAATAGAAAGTCATACTTTTTAAATTTAGTTAATGAGCTATAGCTGTCAGTATTAATAGTAATATGACAGACTCTCAAAACATACAAAAGACAGATCAAGGCACTGAGAATCCAGCATTTCCACGTCCACGTAAGCCTACGGAGGAAGACAATTGGGTGAGTGTCAGCGTACCTAGTGACGATGTGAAAAGCTATCAAGAAAAGACAATACCAACCGACAGAAATATAGACTCAGATGAGTCATCCGGTTATGTCAAGACCGTGGATAGAGGCGTGAATCCGGTAGCATCATTTTTACCTATACACCATCAACCAAAATATCCATCCAAAGCGCTTTATCTTAGTCGCGTCTACGTTTTGCTCTTTGTGCTAATACTGATTGCCTTGGTACAGTGGATTAGCACAACGTATCGTTGGAGACCTCATATTACGGAAAACGAACGCTACTTTTTTGTGCTCATGATGACCATGGCCTTCTTCAATATGATGTTTGCCTTCTTTTGTTTTTATCGTTTGCAGGACACCAGACCCGTTAATTGGATAGTTTTTTTTTGCATCGCTGAGTGTCTTGTGCTAATTTTTGCGGTTTTGTGCATTAAGGATCTGGATCTGACCTGGGAATTTATATTGGCTGGTGGTTTGGTGCTTGTGATTTACACTGCCCTAGGTCTATGGGTACCACCCAAGCTGACGGGGCCGCTCTGGAATTTGATTTTGGCGAGCATGTTTATCGTTATAGCCAGCATATTGGTATTTGCCACTAGTCTTACCATGCGCATCTATGTACCACTATGTCTCTGCCTCATGGTCTTTGGCCCTTGGGCGATGCACAATTCTCAGATGGTGCATGGCGTTCGCCGGGAGGGCTTTCATACAAACCATCATTTGCGACCTGCTCTTTTGATGTTTATAAACTTTGCCTGTACAGTAGGCGGCACATCCCTTGCCACACGTTTTGCCACCGATGTTATAGAAATTCCAGAATGCAGAGATAAAATATTTTGCAAAGTGAATACCTAAAACCGTTTAGTGGTACATAGCTAAACATCACAACAAAGCCAGTTGCTCATCATTATGATTGTGGAAACTATTATTCGTTAAGATAATTTTGTTTTGTAACCTTTTTTTGTGTTATGAGCGTTTTTATAAATAAGATCTTCCAGCTATTGGTAACTTCAAGAGCTTTTTTTTTTTCAAGTAACTAAATGGATTCAAATAGCTGTCTAATACAGCTTCAAATTCTCTCAAGGCTTTAAGTTTTATCTGATTGACTTAATAGTTTTGTTTCTTAGCAATAAGCTTTTGGTCAGCTGCACTTACCTGGATTATGCACCAGCAGCCAGTAACACATGGTAACTATAAAGGCATAGACCGTGGCACAGGTGTAAAGCACCCAATAAAGATGATGCAAGCGACTCTTTTTAGCCTGTCTAACAATTTCAAAATCCTCACGCTCCACCATCATGCCCTGGGTAACAATCCAGGCAGCTAACCAAGCCTGTACGGTACAGAAAAGTAAGCCCCAATGTGTCAGATAGATCCACCATTTTGCATAGTGATGTTCAAAGTGCTCCTCAGTGCGGCCAATGTCCAGCAAGGAGCACACAAGTGCTGCCAAGCATGTTATGGCCGTTATCCAGCGATAGAAGAGATAGACAATGCGCACCTGCGTATTGCGTTGCCACTAAGCGGAAGAGAGTAAAAGATTAATCGAGTATGGGGCTTATAAGGGATCAGGTGCTACATACCTGACACAGATAGAAGTTGTGGCGATGCACATGATCTGGCATAAATTCCGGAAAACAACTGTTCCACAATTTGCTAACCATCATTCTTTGATTACCCAGACAGCTGGTCGCGTCGTTTGCCAAATGATTGAATCCCTCGCAGCTATCGTGCGTGGGATAATGATACGTGGTTGACGACGTTTGGTAAGATTGCTGTAGCGGCTGTTGGTGTTGTTGCTGGAGCTGTTGTTGATATAGAAGCGGATGTGTTAGTAGGATTAAGTATAGAAAAATTATAAATAAGTGAGGCTCAGTCTGCATTATAGCCGGTTTAGTGTAAGGATGTGTGGAAATATAGGGCAGATGTCAGCTAGCTTAATATTATATTAGCTTTTGCCAGTTGGAAGCTTAGACGCCTAAGCTTTCCCGTGAGGAGCTCGGCTACATAAGATCATGCTGCTAGGCTTTTACTATTGAGGCATTTTACCCTCAAAAGTACCTTTCTGAAGTCTGAAGGGGTTGAACTAAGGCAGATCTAAGGAGGTTAGCGAGAAAGCCAACGAACTGGCGAGAAATGGGTCCACCACAAGTGAAGCTCTTGCGGAACCGGCGTGCGCATCACTTAACGTGGTCAAGGGAGATGTCAACTCGAAATACCTTCAATAGCGGGTCGTAGATGGAATGGTCTTGTAAAATGTAGGACTAGTAGATGATTATAACCTAGATACAACCTCAAACAAACAACTGCCTGCCTAATATTTACTGTCATAGTTCCAACCAGCCAGAAAAAAAAAACCGTTCTTCATTTCATCTGTAAATGTCCTGCTCTTTGGAAGCAGAGAATAGACACCCTAGGAAGGCCGCTTCTTCAATGAACTTGAAGAGCTGGCGGAAATAAACATCAACGACCTCCAGAGGTTCCTAAACCACACGGAGTGGATCTAACAGAAATTTGTCTACTTGAAAGGCTTTGGCAATTAGGGATTTAACTCGAATACTGGCAGAAATAAACATCAACGACCTCCAGAGGTTCCTAAACCACACGGAGTGGATCTAACAGAAATTTGCCCGCTAGAAAGGCTTTAGCGAGTAGGGATGTAACTCGAATATTGTAAGAACGCAAGGAAGCTCTAGTCCGTGTCTAATTTGGAAACATAAGCTAATTGTTTTAAGTGAGAGAAGTAGCGACAGTTGTGAATCGATGGTTAAGCTTTTTATGTCGGATTCAAGAGACACTCAAAAAACTAGAAAGGTTTATTGTTGTAACGTCTCTCTCGAATTGTCAGAATTATGAAAATAAAAAGTTGAGGAGAAAGTTAGAAATGATGGAGAACATTAAAAAAAACCCTATCCAGGTGGAGAAAGCAAACTGCCTCCACCGGATTTGTGTATAGTAATGGGGGTGTTACTCCATTTCGATTCTCTGCAGTTGGGTTGTAAGGGCTGCTGCTAAAGAGCAGCTTTCAGCTTTGTGCATATATACACCCTTCGGAAAACTTATAGATTCCCTTCGTCCTCTTACCTGGAGCTGGTGTTGCTGGGGCTGCTGCTGCTGCTGCTGGTGATAGTGATAGCGGCGTTCACTCGTCTGTTGTTGTGCCTCACCACCGCCGCCTCCGCCGCTGCTGCTGCCGCCTTGCTCCGTTTGGTATTCGTTTTGTGGCGGCGTTTTGTGGCTGTGTCTGCTGCCGCCGCCGCCGCCGCTGCTGCTGCTATAAGAACGCAAAAAATTGGGCAGATCAAGGATGCGCGCAAACTCTGCCTCGTCGTCCTTTTCGTCCTCGTTATAGTTGCTGTTGTCGTAGTGCAAGAAACGCAGCTCCTCAAGACTCTCACAGTCCGTGGAGAGCAGCGCCGCCTGCAAGCACTCTTCAAGCAAATCTTCCTCGTCCTCAGTAGCGCTGGCAAAGCCTGGCAAATAGCCGTAATTATCGTAGGCGTCGTAACGCCGACTGTCGCTTGCGCCGCTGTTTTGGCACCTAGGCGTTGCCTTGTAGCGATAGCTATCAATGCCGCCAGCTTGTAGACCCTCTGCGGCTACCGCACTGCTGCTGCCGCCGCCGTTGCCACCAACTACGCCGGCGCTATAGTCCGCAAAAGGTGATACTGCGGCGCTGTTGCTGCTGCTAAAGTAATAGTCTGTGGCGCTGCTGGGCGCGGGTGGTGGCGGTGGCAAAGGTGCTGGTAAAGGCGCTGCTGCTGCGCTAAAAAAGCTAGGCGAGCTGGCTGCTGTGGCCGCTGCTAGTAGTGGTGTGGTTGTGGTCTGCGTAGCCGCTAGGCTGCCACCAAAATTGATAAGAGCTGCCGGATAGCCGCCGGCACAATAGTTAAGTGGTTCGTGTGCCTGCAACAAACGATAGTTATAGTTGCGTGCCGCTATGGGCGTAAGACTGGTTAGATCGCTGGCGCCGAGGCCAACGCCGATGCCGCTGTTGGTGTTGGTGGCACTGCTGCCGCCGCCAATATACAAGTGCGCCGCTGTTGTGGGCAGATTATACCAGCTGGCTAGATTACTGCTGCCCAGACCGAAACCCAGGCCCAGACCCAGACCTAGACCCAGCCCGCTGCTGCTGCTGCCGCGGCTAAAGTAGTAGCTGTACTGTTGCTGCTGCTGCGGCGCCGCCGCCGCTGCTGTCTCGGCAGCGTAGTTAGTTAGCCAACGCTGACGCGCGGAGTTGGGCGGTAACGTAGCGTAATGGAGACGCTCGTAGTATTGACGCTGGTGATAGAGAAATTGTTGTTGTTGGTGTTGCTGCTGCGCTAGCTGCTGCTGCTGTTGTTGCTGCTGCAGCTCGCGCTCGAGACGTTGCAGGAGCAATTGTTGCTGGAGCTGTTGGATTTGCAGTTGCTGCTGCTGTTGGGCAAGCAGTTGCTGCTGCTGCTGCTGTTGTTGCTGGCGTTGCAGCTGCAGATGTTGTTGTTGCTGTTGCAATGTCACTAGTTGTTGTTGCTGACTTTGTTGTTGTTGTTGGCCACTAATTGGCTCTGGTCTAAAATAAAACTGCGCGTAATCCAATGTGAAGGCGTTGCTGTTGACTCTGCGTTTCGCCTACGACATTCAAGTTGTGCTTGTTCGTGTTGTTGTTGTGGTTGTAGTTGTTGCCTTTATGTCGTCACTGTTGAATAGCAGAAAAAACCAGTTTCAATTAGATCAAAAGTGCTGAAACATGTGGCAACAGCTTAATGCAACATTATTAGATACTAATTAGTGCGGCATTACGCATACGCAGTGTGGGCTTTTTATATAAACTTAAGCTATTGAAAATGTTGCTACACATTTTCCATTGCATACTTATGAGCGCTTCTATTTATACGCTCCTAAGTGCTCCTTAACGAACAGTTTGGAGTGCATTATATGTTAAGTGCATTGTATGCAAATATATATAGGGGGCGATTCTTTTAGAAAACTTCATTTGAAAAAATAATTCACCTTTTTTATTCAAGTTTTGTGAATAAAATAAGCTTAGAAATAGCTTAGCATATTTTTTATTAAGGTTCTGTGAATTAAATAAGTTTAGAAATGGTTCAGAATTATTTATTAATTTTTTTAAATTTATTCAAATTAAAGTTTGTAAATGGGTATATCTTTTGATACGCTCGATAGTAATAAAAAATTCTTCAAACTATGTCTTTGGATCATATTAAAGGAGAACGTTGGCTTTTTTAAATGCAAAATTTAAAAAATATTTTATTTGATTAATTTGGTTTAAAATGACATTCTCAAATAAAAAAATTTAATAAATAAAAATAGAACCTGGACTTAAAAAAATAGTAGTTTAATAATTAATCCAATTCTGGTTCAGATGAGCTGCTTGGCCTTTTATAATAAAAAAATGGAACTGAGGTCAAGCTATTGGGAGAATCGTGGTGTTAGATTGAAAATGTAACAATCTCTAATCAGATTGAAAATTACTTTATCACTCTCGTTGCCAATATTTATATTGGCTATCCCATGTGCTTTCTAAGAAGCAAACTTCCAGGCAGAGGTTCTCTTTCTATATTTTCCTCATCTCCGTAGTTGCGATAGAAATTGTGCAGGAATTGCATTACTGTCACCATTCTGAAGCTCGAACGTTCGTCTTGGGGATTTACTAGGCAAAATTAGTCGGGAAATATGACAAGCGAGCCCAGTGTCCCATTTCAGATTTGTCTTCGTGGTAGTGGGTATTGCCTTTATTTCCAACATGACATCTTGAATATATTTTTTTTAATCTTTCTAATCTTCCAATTTCAAAGATTTTCAATGTTTAAATTTTATTGATGATTAAATATTAAAATACCTGCCTAACAACTACCAGTCCTTACAGCCCCTGATCAAAGCAAGAAATTTGCTCTGCAAATTTAATTTCCACCCTGTTTAAGGAATTTCAATGTGCCATAGGTATTTTCCATGATATCATACGTTATATTTTAAAGTCAATTAAATTCGAATTTAATTTTGAACTGTAGCAAAATCATTTACGTAATATAAAGGAAATCTTTCGGCATTTTGAAGTACACAATAAGACTTAAGATCTTATGTTACTACTTTTCTGTTTTCAAGAATGCAATATTATTTTGAGAAAAAGGCTATGAATTATCTCACTTTTGGCCAAGTAAGCAACGCTCATATCAAATTCTCTCTAGCCTAAAACTTTAAAATTCATTGCCTATCTGCCTTAACTGCAAGATTTCTAAATTAATATCTCAGGCACAAATTGTGCTGCTATATAAATAACCTACTCTGTGGGTATATAAATCTTCAACCTAATGAGCACAAGCCCACACAGCAGCTGTCAAATGATGCACTTAAATGATTTGTTGTATGCCTCATTTCCTGTTCGCAAATAAACAAACGCAGCTAAATGCTAAACCAGCAAGAAATGCAGCAGCAGCAGCAGCTGCAGTAACAACAATACCAACAACAACTATCATGGCTATAAAATCAAATCAAAGTGCAAAGCGCGTATGGCAGCACACAGCGCAAATGGCGGCTAGCTACTTCCGTTGCGGCCATTTTGTATAACGTTTGGGCGCCTAGTCGCTTGACTGCTCGGTCAATTGCATTGAGTTGAGTTTTCTACATAAAAGAGCACACAAAAGAGAAGAAGCAGAAGAAGAGAAGAACTTGGAGTAGGAGAAAACTGCTCTAAATGCATTTTAGTTGAGAGAGGGCGGCGGAGAGGGAGAGAGTGTGTGTGTGTTTGTGTGTGTGGGTGTAGCTTTATAAGCATGCCATTGTTTATGTATGTCTCTGTTTGCGCTTGCTGCAGTATTTTGTCTCTTGACGTCAGCAGCGCTGCTTTGTTGTTGCTATTTACACAGCTGCAAATAGGGCCACATTTAGTGTGTTGTCATTGTTGTTGTTGCTGTTGTTGTTGTTGTACAGCTGTTGTTGCAACATTTACATTGGCAATTTGCTTGGAAAACACGCGCAAAATGGGACCGCCTGTTAAGTGCCTTAATATTGCCTAAGCGCTAGTTTCATTGCAACTTACACAGACTCTCTTTACACACACACGCACACACAACATGCAGACACACTTTTAAGCCAGCTTAAATGTGAACTTCCGTTCTAACATGGCTGACCTAAACTTCCGCTATTGATGGCATGTTATGTACATATATGTGAACATAACTCTTTGACAAATACATTTGAAAATGGTTTTCAGATTTGGAAGCCTTTGTTTGTTCTTTGTACTATATTATTTGCAATAAGCTTAAGTAGTTATATAAGTATCAACATAATTGTACAACTATGATGTTTCATCAGTGGCGGATTCAGTTATTTGCCCCCTTGGGTTACTTCTGGGGCCCATTAATCTACCATAAAAAAATCAAAACATATATTTTATATATAGATTATATAAAAGAATCTTATGTTTTACGTGTTACGAATGTTCTAATGAAAGAATCGATAAACTTCAAATCGGATTTTTGCGTGTGTTAGAGGTTGCCAATACGGAGGTTTTAAGCCTATTTCGTTTGTGTGTATTGGTTTGTCAGATATACGCATTTTTGTAAATTTCGGTTTTGGTGTATATATTGCCATATATACAAAAACTTGTATTGTTGTTTATCAATATTCGAGGTCCAACATCGTTTCAATCATTGAGAACAGTGAATGGCGTATTGTGTCCAACGTATCGAGAGGCATGTCAAAAATCTAATTTTTTGGAAAATGATTTGCACTGGGATCAAACGTTAGCAGACGCTGCCATTACTGCTGATCCATATCCAATACGTGTTCTATTTGCGATTATTTTGGCAACATGTATTTTATTTATTTATTAAAGGAGAACAGTTGACATTATAGAAAAAAAGTACATTTACTTATATAGGAAAGAAAAATGGAGGGTATAACTAATAATATCCAGCCCGATGGGTGAACTTTTTAACGATATGCACCTTCTCACATCAAGAACTGGCCAGACACTTGGACTTACAATATAAAAGTTAAAAAAAGGAAGCAAGATAAAAATTAAACATTATATCAAAAAAAAAAAGATCTACAAAATTGTAAGGCTGAAGGTCGAAAATTACGAGTTACTTCTAGAGGAATGTATGACAAAAGCAACTTTGCTAAGAAATACATTGGAATCGATAAGACCGAGCAACAGCTTATGCAAGAATAACACGCAAAGGCATGTTCTACGATGATTTAAGGAAGGCAATTTTATAAGGCGAAGTCTATCAGAATATGGCGGCAGTGGGATGTTTGGGACCCAGTTTAAGCCACGAAATGCAAAAAGGAGAAATTGTTTTTGTACGGGCTCAATCTTAAACGTTGTATTGAGGACTCCAAATGCAGGAACAATATTCTAAAAACGGGCGAGAGAGATATACAAAATTTTGGTTGTGTAAGGGTCTTTAAACTCTTTAGACTAACGCTTAATTAAAGCAAGACTTGACTTGTTGAGAGAGGTTGGTTGATATTGCACCAAGATTGCATGTTATCAAAATCAGGCTAAAAAATTAAGTGCTTATTATTATCGGAATAGGACAAACGGAGTTTAACATCATCCGCATACATAAGAATGCGAGAAGATTTGATTACTTGCTGGAGATCTTTTAAAAATAAATTAAAAAGAAGAGGGCTACCTTGAGGTACCTCTGAAGTGACCTCAATTTCTGTAGATTCGCAGCCTTTAAAAACTACCTTTTGGACTCGATAAGATAAATATGACGATATCCAACTTAAAAGGCAAGACGGAAACCCCAGACGAGACAGTTTAACAATGAGAAGACTAAATATTTTTTTTTCTTAAATTTGTTCCTAGCACATATTCTAAGGTGGTTAAAAAATAAAATTATTAAAATAAATTGATAAATGCCTAAATTTTGGAATTATAAGAATTTTTTTTAATTTAATTTTCCGAGTTTTTTTCTGAAATTTTTCCTAATACATGTAGAGAAATATTATATAAAAAATTAAATTTAGTATGCATATTGCTTGACAACCGTTAACAACTCTCGATTAATCTTGAAAATTTGAATTAAATACCAAAATATTGAATTTGCCTTGCCATATTTTAATATATCTCTTTTTTACGTTTTTTTCTGGCAATTTTTCCTAGCACCTGTTGGAAAATATTATCTGAACAATTAAAAGAAAAATTTTGTTGGATAAAAAATAAAATTAATTAAATTAAATTAAAATAATAAATTCCAAAATATTGCAATTTTCAATGTTTTTATTTTATTTTATTTTTTATTTATTTATTTTTCTAATTTTTTCTGCCAATTTTTCCTAACACATGTTAGGGAAATATTATAAAAGAAATTTAATTTTGAATATGCTGGGTGGTCCATTTAGTGTTTGGTATTTGAACCACCAATAATTTGACTTTTAAGACGTCAAATGTCATTCATATATATATTGGTAAATATTTAGTAAAAACATTGACATTTACGAAATGGGACGCTATACGCTCGAAGAAAGTTGGGAAATATTAAAAACTTATATCCAAAGTGGTAAGTCTTCCACGCAAACTGTGAGAAACTTGAAGAAAAAATTCGCAAAAAAAAAATTTGCCAAAAACCCAATTGGTGAATCAAGTTGTGAAGCGACTTGACAATTGTTATCTTGATCAATTTTGATACATTTTTATCTTTTGTCTCTATATATAAGTCCTTTAAATTTTTAATCGCCTTATTTTTAAAAATGAGCTTGAAAATTTTTCTGCAGCTGTATTTTTCAAAGTCTTCATGGCTAAAATAAAGTCCACCACATCTTTTTGAACTTAGGCTCTAATCTATAGCCTCAGATTTTATTTTCATTCAAGGTTCTTAAATATAACAAGGTATTAACATGATATTTGCAATATTTCCCCAAGGCTTTTCACGTACCTAAATCCATCCCGGCCTCTGTGTTTCTTAAGTATTTTATTATTTGATTAAATTTTTCCCGAAAATATAACCTTGTTACTTTTCAGAATAATGATATATAACAGCTGCCTCTCATTGTAAAACAAATTCTAAACTTTTGCCCTTATTCAATTCTAAATATATAAAACATTAGCATTTTTATGCCTCATATAATTCTTACAAGCCTTGGGCTGGAACTTTCAAGGTTATTGTTATTTACTTTTTTGCGAAATAAAGAATGAAACAAAGATCAATGAATTGTTTAAGGTCTAAAAAAATACAGTTATTTTTTTTTGCTTGAACTATTTCGTTGGAATTTTAAGCACGTGCTGCTTAATTAGAATTGCTAAATCGTTTTTGTTCCGCTAAACCGACATGAATTTTTAAGGGTATGCATTTTAAATTGTGTGTAAGGTACGAAAAAAAGACTTAAGATAATTTATATGTTTAGCTAAGCTCATTAAACAATTTTTTTTTCAAGACACAATCGTTTAAACTGAGCAATTAATTCAAAATTGATTCGACGAAATATATTAAAGCTCTGCTAATAACATTAAGTGTTTATCCTTAAGCGATTAAGGCAGCTTTGATTAATAAAAATTTCATATGTAATTCATTATTAAATATTCGTTGTATCTTATAAATTATTCCTTAGCTGGCGCAACTTAATAAATTACTCCAATAAGAATAAACGTTATGAGGCAGAACATTTATTGATTAAACATTTTATGCGCTTCACTTTTGCCTTAGCCCATCATTTATATAGCCATCATTCAAATAACCATCAACCATCATGTGATAATAGTTTTTTTTGTTCTTTGCGAAAATGCCTTAATATAATGTTTATATAAGTATGTCTTAAGTATATGCACATATATTGAAACCTTTGTTCTAATACCTTTACAGCGGGTGTCTTAACTTTTGTAAATAACTAAGAAAGTAGATGAAAAGGCGTTTGAGATTTTTTTGCTTCCTAAATTAAATTTATGTTCATTATAAGTTTTTTTTATATATGATAAAAATAGGATAAGGTGGTGCAAACCTGACAGTGTGGGTAAACCCAATCTGGCTTTGTTTCTCAAAAACGGCAAATCTAATAACTTTAATTTAAATATCTAGCTATTCATTCCAGATATTCTTTCAAATATAATTTCTATTCGTATATTCAAGATAAAAATTACTATTTATTAAAATAAAATTATTTAGTTTTGTTAAAAAATTACCTGCTCTTCTGATTTATAATCCAACAACATTAAATGTAGATCATATTTTCCGTAAATGACCGAAAAAATTTGGTCCGGACTTACCCCACCAAATTTGAAGATTACTCTGAAAAATCTGTACCTTTAGAAAGTCTCGTCAAAGCGTCAGCTTTAATTTGATATATCGCACTAGTTGACCCGATGTCAAAAAAGCATTTTATAGCCAAAAACATTAAATGGGTCGGATTTGCCCCACCTCACCCTACAGAATATAAACTGTTGCTTGTTTGGTCAAAACCTATAGGTATACTTAACTGCTATATGAAAATAATCAATTATTAATAAATTATGAACAACAATTGCTGACTATCTCTCATTTTATATAGCTCTCCAAAAACAAAATAGAGAAATAGAGATATTTGAAAAATAATTTTTGAGCCAAGATAAAATATATTTATAAATACAAATACTAAAACTATATTATGAAAGTCAAAAAATTTTATAAATAGAAGGTACCGAAATGTGCCTTCAATGAATTTTAAAAACTAACAATGTAGAAAAAAATATTTTTTTTGATTTTCTAAGCATAATCTTGATCAATTTTTTAAAGTTTTTTAAATTTATTTTGATAATTAATGATATAAGATGTAAATAGGGCTCCTAAAAAAATATTTTTTCTTGAATTATGAAAATCCCGTTATTTATTTATTTAATAATAAATTCCTTAAATATATCATTCACCATTTTTTTAAAGATGTTTTTATACCGTCTTTATCTATCTTCTAATATATAAAAAAAAGTGTTTGTCTGTTTGTATGAGGTTGGACGCTAAACCCTTTGTCCGATTTTAATGGGACTTTTTTTAAAATGTTCAGAAGCTTCCAGGGACGAGCATAGGCTATGTAAAAATATAACAAAATTGCGACAAAAATACGAAAAAGGACAATTTGATTTTCCAATACATTTCTTTTTTAAATTTTGGCACTTTTTTAGGTTGGCATTGTGTACATTGTCAGATTAACTAATATTTTTTAGTTAATTGTTTTTGTCGAAAAGAAACACAAAAATTCATGAGAATCGGTACAGCCGTTTCGGAGGAGTATGGTAACTAACATTGTGAAACTAGAATTTTATATATAAGAAGAACTTATGTTTTACGTATTATGGGTGT
Organism: Chymomyza amoena; assembly: GCA_037043745.1. NCBI lineage: Eukaryota > Metazoa > Arthropoda > Insecta > Diptera > Drosophilidae > Chymomyza > Chymomyza amoena. Next base: position 121,908 of record JBAMAX010003595.1, on the reverse strand, counting down.
TCTCATGAACGAGTCGATGAATCTGATTTTTGCGTGTGTTAGAGGTCAATGCGGAAGTTTTAAGCCTATTGCGATGAGTTTGTGTGAATTGGTTCGTGGGATTGTGAATTTGGGTTTTGTGTGAACATACTCCTCCGAAACGGCTAGACCGATTCTCATGAAATTTTGTGTGCTTATTGGGCAGGTCTGAGAATCGGCCAACATCTATTTTTCATACCCCTAAGAGATAAGGGTTACCACTCCTAACATTTTTTTTTCATTTATCGACTATACCTTCATGGTGTGTTCACGGGCGCGAACGCCGCGAAGTTGGCCGCGAAGCCTTCCACACTCCAGTTTCGCGGCTTTCGCGGACGGCGCCATACGCAATATTTTTCAATCTGTGGTTTGTCTTGACTGAACGTGAAAAAATAAAAAAAAAAACATCCTGTCGCCATTATAGGTTAACATTATTAGTGCACGAAAACATTAATATCAGATACTGCTTACAATGCCGAGAAGAAAACTACCAAATCTCCATCAAACATGGTTAGAATGTAAAGATGGCGAGTGGTTGAAAATTTTATGATGAAATTAATTCACTCATCGATCAATCGCACGATGTTTTCCAATCGGAAAGATTCCAGATAACATAGATGGTATAAATATGAATCCAAAATTTTTAAATTTTTCAATGAATCAAAATCGCTGAGAGTCCCAAACCGTTTTCCTGCCTTATAAAAATTATCCGCCATAATGTACATAAAAGATCGATGTTCAATAAACAAGAATCCATTTTATTATCAGTAAAAAAGAATCAATTAAATCGATTTTAAGTCGAATCGACGCCCAGCTCTAATTTCTAAATCTTTTATATCAAGTAATATTTTATTTTTTTACTTTCGTAGACATCGTAAATGACATAACCCTTTTTTTTATTTTATTTACAGAGCACTAGACTATTATTGGAATCCACGAAAACAGCTGGAACTGGAAAATAAATAAGGTAACCTACAAATTAAATCATCTCTCAAGATTTAAATATTTCAAAAAATAAACTAAAATAAGTCTATCACAGAGCATAAAAACTTCGTTGCACTAATTTTAGTTTTTTATGTCTTCCTTTATTTTTGTTGCATTGCAGTATATAAGTTGTGGCATGCAACGACATGATATTTTATGCTCTTTTTTTTATTCTTAGATTTCCTTTTTGCTGCTAGGATATTTTTTTTGAGTTAAAAAACTTCGTTTAAGTTTTGTCTAAAAGTTTTTGCTTCAATCATTCTCTTTTTGTGCAAAGTTTTTCTGGGTTTTTGTTTTAAGGTGGCAGCAAAAACTGAAGAACATTAAAGCCAAGTTCTTTGGATATTCTTTGAGTATTCAACCGAGCAGTTGAACTGTTTGTTTACAGTGGCCAAGGAGCTTGGCAGGACAATTAACCGCAAGTTTTGTGGCTGCAAGTTGGTCAATCACTTGCAGAGTAAGCAATATCAAAAGTTATAAAACTTCAATAAATAATTTATTGACGCAAAAAGGATTGATAGAATTTGCAATTTCTTATGATAGTTGGCAAGATGTATGGCTTTGATTTGTTTGGGTAGTAAACTACTTTAGTAAACTATTTTGTAAAACTTATTTATATCCAATTCAAAGGTAAATGTCTTTTTTAATTAGCAGATTGTATTTGTTACTTAAATTGAATATAGTAAAGGCAGTGTTGGAGATCCCAACTGGGAAATAAATGGAAACAGCTCAATCTACAATTAAGAAAAATTATTATTTTTATTAAGAGCTGGTGGGGATTGTGTTATGAAAGGAAATTTTCATTGGATAAGGCTGTTCTGAAGGACTCCGCTTAAAAAAAGTTTTAATTACCAGTGACTATCTGGGATATTTGAAGCTTGTCTAAAACATAGAAAAGTAACACATTTAGATTTTTATGTTCTCAACTTTGTTATTAATAGGTACTTAAATATGTATATCCATTATGGAGGAGTTCTGTTAAATTTACATAAAATGCAAATCGCTTATGATAAATGTAATACAACAGAGCTGCGAGCTGTCTCTGTTAACTAGTCACCAACACTCCTATTTACCTATCGTCATTTGTTATCTGCAAATGAATATTATGTATATCATCTTCTTCGTCTTGGACGTCCAAAAACATTTTCTTATTATTAAACATCAAAGCATTCTATTATTAATAGGAACTTAAAAATGTTTAGCCATCATGGGAGGAGCTCTGTTAAATTTACATCAAATGTAAACCGAGCTGCTTGCTGTTACAGTGAATTAGTCTCTCACTCTTTTATTTACCTATTGTCAATGTAAATTTAATCTAAGTATATCATCTTCTTCCTCTTGGACTTCCAAAAACAATCTCTTATTATTAACCCCCAATTCATATTTTATGACTTCAGTATCAATAACATTTGTTCTAAACAAAAACGTAATTGCCCAAAATTTGAAATATGACAAAAACAAAAATGTTATAAAAACATTTTTTATCTCTTATAATTACATTTCAAAGGAAATGACATATATGAAACTCAATTATAATATCATAAGCTACAGAGATTTATTTTTGTTATTTTATGGGGGTAGCTTCTATAAAAAGATTTGGCGTCAAATTTATTTCGTTTGAAAACAAAAATTGTTTGCCAGGTTTATTTTTGTGAGCTCATGTTATTAGCTAAAATCTGCTGTCATAGCAATTTTGGTAAGATTGTAAATTTAATAAATCATTTCTTTAATTTGTTGTGTAAAAGTGTTTTTCGTTGGAAACTGCTTTCGAGTTGAACAGACCTTTGGATATGTCTGGCATGCATGATTTTTTGTTGTTTGGTCCAGTTTTTTTTCTTTTCTTAATTCCACTGAATTGTCTTTAACTGCCTTCTATAAGCAAAGTTGAATGTTCTTCGCTTATGTTTACCTAAAGTTCTGGAGCTGAGCAAAAAATAATCTTGCTCCTTTTTATAATCAAAAGTTTTTGCGTGTATGCTTATTCGGGATGCTATATTGTCTAAAATAAGTTTTTTGTTTTTGTATTATTGTTTTTGTATTATTGCAAAATAATAAAGTTTCGGCGGAGACAGTTCCAGCTTTATCTGAGAGCGAATCTGTTGCAGGAATTTACTAGGCCAAACGTACAATATTTCATTAATCTACTGCACCCTTTAAAAATTTCTGGGAATATGGCTTTAAATTTGAAAAAAACGATATTTAAAAAAATATAAATTTTACTCGATTTTTTGTGGCTCTGATGGTTAGATGACCGAGAAGAACACGCTAAAAAAGTTTTAAAGCAAACGGGATGCGCCGTTCTTATGATCATCATCGTATGGCCATTACAACCCACTCTCGGGTTACGGCCGACCTCAGCAGCTCTCGCCAGGCGCCTCTGCTTTGCGCGCGCCTTCTCCAATTAGAAATACCAAGGGAGGATAGGTTCTCCTCCACTTGATCTCTCCATCGGAGTCGTGGTCGTCCCCTCAGTCATCCTTCGTCGGCTTTCGCTTCGAATACCTTTTTCGCTGGAGCATCATTATCCATACGTACGACATGGCCGAGCCAGCGCAGACGTTGTATTGTGATACGCTGGACAACATCCATGTCGTCGTAGAGCTCGTACAGCTCGTGGTTCATCCGTATGCGATAGCCTTCCTCAGAACGTACGGGACCGAAGATTTTGCGTAGAATTTTCCTCTCCGTTCTTTTGATACTGCTTTTAAAATATAGGTATACAGAATTAGACCTCAGTTAGGTATAAAAAGGATGACCCTAACTCTTCTTGCGTTCCTTGCTCATAGAAGAGATGGCTTACATTAGCAAAAGGAGGTCTGTCATAGTCCCCTTCTTCCTAGGGCTGGATAAAAAAACCTGCAATACTCTTCACCGTGTTGGGAACTTTAAATATTGGACTCGTCATTGATTAAACTAATTTTATGTATTTGCTCTTCTACGTTCCATCTTAACCGACTATTTCGGCTTGAATAGCAAAAACTGACAGACGCGTCCTGACAATTATTCTCATCTTTACTCTTTTCAGAACAAAACTGAAAGAGAGATCCTGACGATTATTTTCCTCTTTACTTTTTTTCAGGAAAAAATGTTTTTTGGGGCCATACTACTACTACTAAAAAAGTTCTGTCGGATCTGCTATATATCGATTGTCAATATATTACTGTAGATATTCTAGGCACGTTAGCATCGGGTAGGCGAAAAAATACCGATATCTAACAGCATTTTTTTTTAGCATTTTGGAAATATCGGCTTTGTAAGCTTTAGTTTTGTAATATCTGCAAATTATAATTCCGAAGTTCTAAACTCTAAACTTTTGCCTCAGTGCCAACTTTTAACAGATATTCAGCTTTTTAGCATGTTCCTAGTTCAAGCTATAACGATGTATATTTTTACCTAAACGAGGATTTTTACTTTTTTTTTTGGGAATGCAAGCTGGATATGGATAAAGCCTTTCCGCTGTAGTCTTCTTAATGAACTACGCTCCTAATAATAATTATAATTTCCCTTGACTGATAATAGAGATTTTCTTGGGCAAATAGTTCCGATAGCTACCGATAAATGGACCCCGCTATTAACTTATCATTATATCTGCTGGAGAAAAATTAAGTCTGGTCCTCTTCGGTATCCAGACTGTAGACATGGCGCAAAGTCAAGTTATTGAAGCCCTCACTCAGCTTGAGATCTGCTAGAGAAAAGGATGATTTGGTCCTTTGGGGTACATGAAACATACAAAGTCAAATTACTGAAGTCTTCACCAAAAAGATTTTAATATAAATTACATCCTAGCAACTTTATGAATAAAGTAAGTTCAAGTTTTAATACAAACGCTCAAAAACAGTCAAAGGTTTTCCTCTTTTTTTCGCTGGTAAGGATATTATACGACAACATTTCAAATTTCTTCCAAATAAAAAGATTTTTTTAACAATAAGACAGAGAGTCACTCATAATTATATCTGCTGCTCATGCTGATTTAGAATAAAAAACACCTGCACAAATTTTTTGAATACTCTTGAAGTATGTAAACATCGTAAGATTCTCTAGTTAGCTTACCTTGACAATCATAAAACTTTTGGATTAGTTGACTTTCATGACTCTCTAAAAAGGCGTATAGACGAACTTAAGTATTCTTAAGAGAGCTCACATCTCTAATAAATTCATGCCCCACAGAAACTACATTTCAACCATTTGAGACTACGCTTCTGTCTGCTCTTGAACAATTTTCTACTATGCCATATTAACGATATTCACAAAAATACGTATATCTCACGCACCAATACACACATATACATCGCAATAGGTTTAAAACCTTCGTATTGACAACCTCTAACACACGCAAAAATCAGATTTCAAATTCATCGACGCGTTCATGAGAGCATCCGTAACACGTAAAAAATAATTTTCTTTTATATATAATATATCTATAGAGAACACCTGCGTAGTGGCCCCCTTCTCTTCTTCTCATTAAATCTTAAATGTAACTTCCTTACACAACAAAACTTAATACCATTTAATGTATTGCTCACATTTTACTAAACCTATAAACTTATTTTTTACGTTTATAAATCATACTGTGACTAATTTTTGCTAAATAAAACCCAGCCACCAGCATCCTTAAAAAGAGCAGAAATGGAAATATATGCACTTCTATTAGCATATAAAAAACTGAGACCCAAAGCACGTGCAGTGATAAATATGAAGGCATTAGAGAAGTGTGCACACAAAAGCAGAATCAAAGACGAACGAACGTAAAGCGCAAAGCAGCGTGGAAAAGGAAGCTGCACAGCAAGACAATTGGTAAAGAAAATGGCGTCATAAATTTTGTTAAGTAGCAGTCACACGGCGTATGAGCGATATTTAATGAAGTAGCATCAAGAAGTAGCAGCAGCCGCAGCAGCAGCTGAGCAGCAACGCAAAGGGACCTCCAGCCAGGCGACAATGTTAATGCTAATTTAATTACAAAAGCGTGTCCATGTGAGTCCTTATGGCATGCATGTATAAGTGTCTATATGTATGCGTGTGTGTATCTATTGCTCAGTTGTCTGCCGTAGTTCTCACTCTTGCAATCTTTTTCTCTCACACTTAAGCGTGTTGTGCATTTTGTTGGTCCTGTGTCCTGCGCGTAACTGTACGTCCGTTTACTTCGATTTACTTCCGGCGTCGCCGTGCATTGCATTGCTGCGGACTGCGGCTGCGGTTGGAAGGCTGTCACCAACAGTCGGCGGCATCGCGGCTACTGCTGCTGCTGCTGCTGCCACTGTCATGGTGACGCATTAATTATCCTTTGAACCAGTACACAGGCAGACACACACACACATAGAGACGCTCATTGATTTAGCAATGGCGCGCGTGAGAATTAATTGCCAAAGACTTTTGTATCGAGTGCCACATGAATTATGGCTGACGCTGAGACAGCAGACAATGAACAACAACAACAACTGCGAGCACAAAAACAATAGCAAGAATTGGAGGAGGGGTCCCCCCTAAGCAGTTTCTTTCGAAAGTTATGCAATAATACAATTAAGGATTTTCATGCACAAAGCGCTGCTTTTGATTAACAGGAATGTCAGTAAACTTTGTCTCAAGTCAGCCCAACTAGCGAAAAAGTTAAAGCGGGAAAAAACTTTTTGGTTATGAAGAAGTTGGGATGCTCTTTAGATTCATTATTAAAAGGATAAAGAAAGATAAAGCAGAACGTAGTGAGAAGTAACGCCCACTTGGCAATATGTGGATTTGATTTGATGGAAATTTAAAAAAAACTACGTAAAAAAATTAAATTTTTTGAACTAGATGCGGTTTTTTATCCAATATTTCTTGCACAATAAAGTATACTAGACAATGCGTAGTAAAAATTAAAAAAAATAGACACATTTGGTACCATAAGCAGTCTATTGCACGGACAGCTTACGAACCATCGGACTCATCGGACTTAGTACTATATTTCTAAAAAGATAACCATGAGGTCAACGTTTTCAATGCATTTCAATAATATCGAAATTTGTTTCAAGATTAATTTAGCGCGTATCTTGTCGGTACGTGGTTTCTGAAAGCATGAACCTACCATATTGCGAAATAAGGTCGATGCATCATTCATATACTGGACACCCATTTCTTGTCATTATAATCAAGTATAAGGTAGTATGGAGTACGAAGATTCAAAAAACGGCTATGCTAGATAGATATTAGGGTGGATCAATTTGTTTGGGGGCCGAAAAAACCTTTTCCTAAGTAACTATGGGCCTAAAATGAATTCCGTGTAGCCCACTCCTTCAAAATAGGTTTTTTTTTCTTTCAAAATTTCAAAAATTGTTAAACATTTTATTTACAAGAAAAACACAATTTTTCCTCTAATCAAATGTGTATATAGACGTTTTTGGTGTCGAGGAATCCATTTTTTTAATTTTGAGCTACGCTAGAGGGCGCTTTTGAGTATTTTAAAATTTTTTTCTGTTTTTTGGGGCTCTCAGTAATTTTGATTCTTTGGGTTATTTTAAACAACTTTGCCCAAGAAATTATCGGTCTAAAATAAATTTCACCCATTTTTTCAAAATAGGTTTTTTTTTAAATATTCAAAAATCGACTTAGACATTGGATTTACAAGGCCAAAAACGATATTTTTTGCTCTAGCCAAATGTGTATATGGAAGTTTTTGGGGTCGGGGAATCCATTTTCGACATTTGTTTCTCATTTTGAGTGCCGCCAGAGGACGCATTTGTGAGTTTTTAAATTTTTTTATGTTTTTTGGGCTATTTTAAACAACTTTTTCCAAAAACCATTGGTCTAAAGTAAATTTCACCCACTTTTTCAAAATAGGTCAAAATATTCAAAAATTGACCTAGACATTGTATTTACAAATTCAAAAAAACGTTTTTTTTTCCTATAGCCAAAAGTGTATGAGGGAATTTTTTGGGTCGAGGAATCCATATTTGACATATACTTATTTTTTTTTATTTGCGTATTTCAACATTTTTTTATTTTTATTTTATTTTTTTTTAATTGTTCTTATAAAGTGGTTCCTATTCTGATGGAACTAGTAAGTAAAAAGTAAAAAAATAAGTAATTAATTTATTTTTCTGGTGGCTGTAAGAGTTTCTACTCTTTTGAAGAGTTGAACTTTTATTAAAAAATTCTAATTTTTAATTTAAGACTACCATTCTCTTGGTATTGTTACCATTATAGAGTAAACATGGAGGTGCTCATTTTGGCGGGTATAAATGCTTTAAGGCAGAAATGCACGAGTAACGATGTGAGCAATCCTAACTACAAGACATGAAGGCAAGAATGCCCTGCCAAATGGATAACTAAATTTACCAGAGAAGAAGTTACGATGTACGACAGAATGATCATCTTTTCTTGTGAAGAGTTTTTGGCTTTATACCATTTTGCATTTCTTCTAAAAAAACTGAGCACTCCCATTATTCTTTTGTTTGTTCTAAAACTCAAATTTGTGTTTCATTTTATCTAAAATTTGATGTCATTCAAAATAAATTATTGGTTCTTTTTATTAAAAAATGCAGGCAGGCTTAATTTTATTTTCGATGTTTTACTTAATGGATTTTATTCATAAAAATTTAAAACCATTATTTGCAATTCAAGAGCTATAATCCAATATTATAGAAATTTCTTAGAACTCCAAGGTGGAACATAAGCACATTATCCAATATTGCTAGAAGATTGAACATAATTTAATGTTAAGAGATTCGAATTATGAGTTAATATATTTATTTTTTTTTTATTTTGTTTGTATAAAACTTTCGAATTTATGTTCTTTTTTTTGAGTGAATCGTATTCATATCGATTTATTATTTTTTAAAAAATTCGTATTGGGTTAAAAAATTAATGTTGCTGGTTTTGAGGAGAAAATCGGTACAGTCGAACCAAAATTATTATTTCGAATTCTAAAGTTATTAAATTGTAATAGTTGAAAAATTATACATTAAACTTTGTTTTCGAAGAGCATTCTTCAGATATTCTTCTTATTCTGATATTCATCTTAAAATTTTGAAGTTGTGAATGGATTTTAAGAGAACGCAATTTTTAAAAAAATCTATTTTATAATTTAAAAATGTTTTTTATAAATAGTATAAAATGTACAGTCTAACAAAAATTATTTTTTTAATTAGTTATGTATTAAAATGTTATAGTTAAAAAATTAATCGTAAAATTTTTTTTCGTAGTTTGATATTCGTTTAAAATTTTTAAATTTGCTGCTTGAATTTTAAGTGGATGCGATTTTTAAAAAATGGATTTTTTGTCATTTTTTTATGTCTAAATAACTAACTAGACTGGCTATTTTGTATGATCAAATAAGCCCTCTATTTAATTTTATTTTTTTCCAAGCGCTTGAATTGTTAAAACTCAGTTATTATGAAATCTTAATTTCCACATAACTTTCAACAAAACTTCAGTGTCTAATTTAGCACCAAATTTAAATGTCAACTTCCCGTCAAGATCTCAACACTACGCTCAACACTTAATTATATAGAGTATCAAAAATCGTCTCAAGTGAGGCGTTAGCAAGGTTAAGGCGTGGGGGGCATCCGCCTTCAGTAGGTGTTGAGTGCCGCCGAGCTCTGCATATTTCTCTGCTGAGCTTGCCAAACTTGCCTCAAGAGGCAAGGGGGACCCAAAGTTTGTTGCTGATGAGCAAAGTCTGGAGTGGCACTGACGCGTGGCATGGACAGAGAATGCAATTTAATTAAAACGAGCGAAAATGTTTTATTTTTTTTATTTTTGTTTGGCAGAGTATTTTTGCCAATAATGTTGGGCCAGCATGCAGCAGGGAATAAAAACAAAAACAAAATGGCGTATACAATTTTCAGCATTAGTTGCAGCTCTAGAAATGCCTTTCAAGTTGATATTGTTTTTGTTTTTATGTAATTTATTAGCTTTAATAATGGAAATAATTTGTTTTGAGATAAACAGCAGCTGATGAAAGACAAGCCATGTCTGGATGGCTCTGAATAAATGAAAATAGAATGAAAATCGAGATGAAAATTGAGATGAAATATAATGCGGCAAAAAGTGACTAAAGAGAATGCAATATTTATTGAGTTTTGCATACTCCATTTTGTGTGTGGGTGTTTATCAAAGAGCGATTTGTATCAAAGTTGAGAATTGATTTTGCAAAACAAATAAGCTGGAATTTGCTTATTGGTCAGAAAATTGCATAAACGTTGGCAATTGTTTATTAAGAAAGTGTTTTATTATTAGAATGGTTAAATTGAAATTGAAATATAATTTTTGAAATTATAATAAAATCTAATAAATTTTATTAGGCGAAATTAAATGAAATAATGAATTAAATTTATGGGATTAAATTTTGCTTGAAAATCTTATACATTTTTGCCTACTAATAAGTACGTAATTCTGTTATCTATATATAGAGAAGAAACTTATGTTTTACGTGTTACGGGTGTTCTCATGAACGTTTCGATGAATTTTAAATCTGATTTTTGCGTGTGTTAGAGGTAGTCAATACGGAGGTTTTAAGCCTATTGCGATGTTTATTGGTTCGTGAGATATACGGATTTTTGTGAATATCGGTTTTTGTGTGTATCTTGCTATATATACAAAAACTGGTATTATTCGACGTCCAACTTCCTTTCAATCATTGAAAACAGGGAACGCCGTCTCCTAATCGATCAATGCATGAAGTATTTCAATTGGAAGAAATGCAACGAATCAAATTAATTATTTTTCTAATCGTACTGCCCAGGAACGTGAAGATCGCAATGAACGTGAAAGAATTCGGTTAAAACACACCCGTGAAGCGCGACATTCGATTAATAATGGTGCAAGTTTGAATCGAGCTGCAAACTAATCTAAAAATCTGATATTTTTCCAGATAAGCTAATTAGAGAATCTTACGATGTTTAATCACTTTAAGAGTATTAAAAAAGTTTGGGCAGAACAACGTCTGTCGGGCTCACTAGTTTATAATAAATTTAATCCAATAATTTTGATTAGGTACAAATTTATAAGATTTTCAAATAAAATTGATAAGATTTCCAAATAATTTCTTCGTTCTTTTTAGAAATTCTGTTTAATTAATCGCTTTGAAGATTATTATATACATCTGTGGGAAAATAAAAAGGAACTTCATGGAATAAACTAAACCTATGAACGACTTCAATAACTATATGTAATTATTATTGAACAAATTTAATGTCTTATAAAAAAACGCTTTTGAAAATAGTTTGAGAATCAGTTAATATATTATATTTATTGCATTCTTATAAGCTGATCATCAAATTTTAAACTGACCACTTTTTGAGAATTTGATGGCATTACATTTTAAAGTTAGATGCATATTTCTCACTATCTCTTTCGTATTATTTCCTTGTTACGATTAACATTAATCGTATCGCTCTTATCCGAGCATAGGGAAGATCCTGGAAAGTGCTTATTTCAGGATCTTTCAATTTTGTTTCTATTTTAAAGTGAATTCAAGCACATAATTTGTAATCATTTTGATTTATAAGCAAACTGCTGATAAAATTTGAGCTATAAATTTTTAAAATTTAAAAAAAAGTTTAAAAATATTTAAGAATAAAAATGTGACTTCCTTAGTTCCTTTTTATTTGGTTTTCTCCACCTTCTTGTTTATACAATGTTTTTGTTTGGATTGCAAAAGAGTTTTTCGTGCAGCTTAATTTCTTTTAATATTTTTTTATGTTATAAAATATTTCATAAATCTCATCCGAGCATAGGGGAATTGCAATTTCAGGAGTTTTAATTTTTATACCCTGTACCGTATGGTACCAAGGGTATATTAAGTTTGTGCAAGCCGAAAATGTATGTAACATATAGAAGGAGACGTCGAAGACACCCTAAAGTTACCTAAAATATGATCAGGGTGAATAGAGAAGTCGATATACCCATGTCCGTCTGTCCGTCTGTCCGTCTGTCCGTCCGTCCGTGTGAACGCCTAGATCTCAGAGATGGTAAGAGCTAGAGTTACCAAACTTTCACATTAGATCCCATATTATTCCATAGGAGGCAAGTTTATTTTATTTTTTTGATATCGGGGATAAATTATATAGCTCCCATGGGGGTGTTTGAGACGACCTCGACAAAAAAAAAGCGTTTTAGATGAATAATTCGTTTGTTTATGAAGATATCGTAACCAAATTTGATATTCGAAAGTTTTTTATTCCCAATCACTGTACCAAATTTGATCAAAATCGGTTGACTATATCATATAGCTCCCATAGGACCGATCGGCCAAAATAACTTTTTAAAGAAAAATTCGCTATATTTCTTTTTTTAATAAAGATATCGTAACCAGATTTGGCGTTTGGAATTTTTTAGACCACTTAAGCAATGTGCCAAATTTGAACAAAATCGGTTGACTATATCATATAGCTCCCATAGGTCCGATTTTCCAAAAAATCGATTTTTTAACAAAATTTGTTGTGTTTCGTTTGTTTGTTAAGATATTGGGATCAAATTTGACATTCGTGAGTATTTTATAGTTTCTAAGCACTGTACTAAATTTATTTATTTATTTATATTTTAAATCGTTTGACTAGATCATATAGATTTAGATCTAGATCATAAAAACACGTTTTTTATACAAAATTCGATGTGTTTTGTTTGTTTGTAAAGATATTTGAAATAAATTTGGCATTCATTTCTTTTTTAAGGTATTTAGCATTGTGTCAAATTTTATTGAAATCGGTTGACTATATCATATAGCTCTCATAGGAACGATCGGTCAAAAAAAATTTTTGCTTAAAAATTCTTCTGTTTTTGTTTTTTTGTGAAGAAATCGGACTTTATTACAAGCTAGTGGTACAGGGTATCCTAAAGTCGTCCGCGCCCGACTTTAGGTCCGCCATTTTTTAAGATTGCAAAGAGTTCTTCGTGCAGCTTTATTTTTTTTAATAATTATTTTTTATAATTTTTAAAATAGTTCACAAATATTTTAGGAAAAAATTTTTGATTTCCATTATTTTTTTATTAAGCATTTTTTTGTTTGTTTATAAAATATCTTTTTTTTTGACTTTCTAACTTTTTTTTTAAACTAAAAAATTAACAAAAAAAAAATTTTCATCATGAACCTATATTTTTTTTTTTAAATTTTAAAGTTTTAAATGAAAGTAGTTTAGGAATGTTAAAGACCTTTTTTTTTGTTTTCTTAAATATTTTTTATTTAAATTTCATTTTTTATTAATTTTCTCCAAATTTTTGGTTATAAAAACTTTTTGTTTTGATTTATTAATTTTTATTTTTCGAAAATGATTTTTTTTTTTATTAATTCTTTTTTGATAAGAGCAACAAATTTTAAATGCTAATATCATTTCTTTGCTGATTCAGATGAGCTATAGTTATTTATGAAAATTTAAATTTTATTTAAACTATTTGATTGGTATTTGGGAAACAAAACATTTATTTTTTTTTTAGTTTTCTTGTTTCCAACAAGCCAGAGAAATTTTTATTTGGTCGATTTTCTTAAAACTCAAAAGTATTTAGGAAAAACATTTTTTTTTGCAGTAAATGCTTTAAATTAAATTTATCGGACTAGAACAGCCAACAATTTATATTGCATATTTTAAAATATGCCAACCCCGCAAATTTGTTTGATATACAACACCTCATTAAATATTTTGATGTTTTTTGACTTCATGACCTTTAGTGCCCTTTAGAGGAAGCCATATTCAATTTCACTGAGAATGGGAAAAATATGCCGATCATACCACAATCTCTTTTCGTATTAAATTTCAACCATCTTCAAAATTGCTACAAATTTACGAAAATTTCCAATGGTTCTATAAACACCATATCCCATATCTCGAAAAAAATGAGATGCTTTTACTTGGAAATAAATAATAATTTAGAGCATACTTTTTAAACGAAAAATCGTTCCCTGTGTCAAGCATCGTTTCCACTGTTCCACATTTTATTGAATTTTCGCTCTTAGCCGTTTCCCAAAAAAATAATCTTAAAACATATCTTGCTGTCTTGTCCTTTTAAATGGATTTTAAGAAGTTTGGCCATTTTGTTTTTGGATATTTTCCCAAGTGTGTGCTGTCACGTTGCAAACATAAAGAAAAACAAAAACAATTTGATTTGTGCAACGAATCGTTTCTAGAACTGCATTTTTCATACTCGCCAACCACAACAGCAAGGAGTAAGGACTACGATGCAATCCTTGTTGAGCTAATGTACAATTTTTATGTACTCGTTTGTGATGAACAACTGTGCAACAACTGGAATGGGAGTAATGGGAGGGCACTCTACAAGGCCTTCATGTGGCATCAGGCGCAGGATGGTAGTGCAACCAGTTCGCGTCAGACAGATCGACGTATCAGTCTGTCCAACACTGTCTAATGCTGTCTAACACTGTATCCTCCATGTTTGTTTGTTTGTGTAAACAGGAAGTGTTGCGCTGCAGGCTTGGCGTAAAACTAAAGCAAATATGTATACATGTATACAAGTGTATTTGTGGGTGTGCGAGGGTAGGCAGAAAAGTTTGTGGTAATGGAAAGTGCTGGAAATTTAGATTTTTCTTGGCTCTCTTTTTGAAGTTTACTGGCGGGAAAATATAAAAAAGCTGTATTCGTTGTTTAAAAAAAAAAATTTATGTAATTGGGAAAATTTTTATTACAAAGGGAAGTAAGGGGGTGAATCATAGATGCTCCTAGTGCTGGAAGTTACACTGATATATTTTTTTTTTCCGATCTTTGATATTTTTATTTCGATTTTCGATTGGCGAACAAGGCCCATTGCTGAGGCTAAAGAGCGAGGTGAGCTGAATCCGAAGTTCAAAAAACCCCAATCCAATAGTTCTTAGATAATATTCAAATTATCTAGTTTTTTGTGATATTTTGGTGGTCATTTATAACCCATGTGTGAAGGATCTTTTTGGACTTGGGATTCGGATTGTTAGATTGTTGTCGATGTTTCTCCAGCACTATTAGCTCCTATATAGTAGCATAGTATTTAGAGTGGCTCACATTTGTTTGGTAGACAGGTTCTCTGCGATTTTTATTCTTTGGGCTCAATCTTAGCAACTTTTGCCCAAGAACTATGGCTCTGAAATGAATTTAGAGTCACCCACTTTTTCAAAATAGGTTTTCATCAAAATATTCCAACATCGCCTTAGACCCTCCATTTACAGGGACTAAAATTTGTATTTTCCTCTATCCGAATTGGGAGCTACCGGAGTCGAGGAATCGAATTTTAGTTTTGACCGCCTCCAGAAGGCGCTTTTATGTGTTTTTTGATTTTTTCTTTTTGGAAATTTAAGAATTTTGCGTAGATTATAATTATATATATAATTTATTTTTTCATAGTTCCCAAGCATTATAACGTATTTCTAAGATTCACGCAAGATTTCTTGAATAAAAAAAACGAAAAAATAAATAAAATTAATTAAAAATAAAGATGATAAACCCTAATGTAATACATACCAAATTACTCTACCAAAAATTTACGTAATAGACTTTATAGAAGCAAAAAATTGATTGGAAATTAAATTACGTATACGCACAGGCGGAAAGAGACTAGCCGGATCGGTCAAAAATGTTATCGGGATCTCAAAATGAATTGCAATATGAATCGAATTGATATCTGAATTTTCTACCAACAGATTACATTGTGCAAAAATTTTGCATGTATGGAAGATTATAAAAAATATAATTAAATAAATTAAATGAGAGGTCGAGAAGACGATTTTTCACATCTATTTTTAATATTTTTGTGCCGTCAGAGGGCGCTTTCGTGTTTTTTTTTATTTTTTCCCATTTTTTTTGAGAAAATTAAAAAAAAGTTATCGAAAATCTATAAATCTTTGAAGTCTTTATACATCTTAAGAATTGTTACAAATTTCGTCGATTTTCACACCATTTTCCTAAGAATCAAAATCGCCGAGAAGCCCTGAACATTATTTGCGTTATTAAAGGAAAAAGTTGATTGTAAAAAAATTATTTTAAATCGTTTATCTTGACAAAGAAAAATTTAAATACAAAAAATAAACTTAAAAAAAGGAAAAGTAGCTTATCCGTGTTACTTACGCCTTGAGTAAATTATATTACGTATACGCAATGGTAGCACAATATGAGCTATTAAAATTATAGGCATAATGTACCAAATTGATATTTATTGATATCGCCATTTTCTTCGAATATATTACACTAAGGAACAATTTTGTATAGATGACTGTAAAAAATACAATCAGCTTTGCTCCGGAATCCAAATCAGAACAATTTATTCGGATTCGTTTTTAGACCGAATGTTTGGAGCTCCCATTTTCACCAAACCTAATTTTTCATGTGAGAATCGACAAAATAGTATTAGATGAACTACTATGGACATGCCGAGCTCGACGGGCAGCTCTGAGCTTATAACGGCAACGTATGCTGACGACACTGCCATTCTTTCGTCTTCCTCCAGCGTTCAAATGGCTGCTGATACCTTGCAGAACCAACAGGACATTATAGCAACTTGGGCGAAACGCTGGAACATCCAGCTTAATGGTGACAAATCTTGCAGCGTTTTATTTTCGTTAAGGCAAGACCCAAGTCCTGCTTACTTTAAATGGAGAGTTAATTCCAATTAAAACACTTCTAAATATTCTTTGATATTCTCAGATTTTATTAATGCTAAGTAAATAAATTACATTTTTTCAATGCTTAAAAATTTTGAACAAAAGGCAATCAACTGGTTACACCACAGCATATGTAAATTTATCGATAAAAATGAGGGTAATATACAAATGTATAGAAAACAAAAAAGGAAAATTATTTGCAAAATATTCGGATTTCGGAGCATAAAAAGCCGAATCCGAATAAATTTATTCTGATTCTCAGTTGCCGAAGCATGACTGAATAAATAAATATAGCTTGGGAAAATTTTAAAAGGTAAAAAAAATATAGGACTGCATATATTTCGTCGTTGCTCAAGTATTATTGACTTAAAACTTGCAAAAATTGGCTAGTTTTAAAAATAAAGCCTATGCCAGAAACTCTTCCACCCGCCCTCGTATATCACACTGCATGAAAGAGGCACAAAAGGCAATGCCAAAGCGGAAGTAGACAGCCATGCTAGTCAGTCTCTTCAAACACTCACACAACAACACCCACAAACACACTACAAAAACACCTACACACCCACACACACAACAACACCCACACACACACTCACACAAACACCCCTCACAGGAGCAACAACTGCATTGAAAGTGATTCATTTTTGTCTGAGCATTTCTTTTTTTTGTTTATAGCAAAATGTTTACCTACATGAAATTATAGCAAGCTAACATTTAATGAATGGTCTTTGCAAGTGTCTTAGTATAAGTGTGTATCTGTGTGTGCTTGCAACTTTTAATGAGCTATTTACATCCACACAAACAAGCAAACCAAAAACACTCTCACAGTCGCACACACTCAAAATATGCTTTGCTGGCTGGCTGGCCTGAGTACAACGTGGCGTATGAGTTATATTTGGAATTACTAGCTTTATACTAAATTATGCCTAGACACTGCTGTTAATGACAGCTCCAAAGGATTGCCAAGCACCCAGCTATATGATTATAAACGCCAAAAAATAGAAAGCTTGAATGTTTATGTTTATGTTTGTTTTTTGGAACAGTTTTTAGCTAAACTGCTTGTTGTTTTTGGTAAAAGAAAAGTTTACCTGTAAAGCAGAGCAGCTGCTTGTTATCAAAACATATTGCATAAATTGAGTTGCAAGGGTGCAATCTGAAAGCTGTCTGAGTTTGTCATGAGGTTGCAAGAGTGTAATGTGTTTTTATATATACTATATATAGTACGAGTTATATATGAGGCCACCTTGCTATGATTCTGATTCGATGACTGCTGGGTTGACTTTATGGAAATTTCTATTTGTGTTGTCAGTTGCATGTTTTGAAGATGAAAAAAATATCAAGTATACGCCACATGCAAACAAACAATTTGTCTGTCAGTGAGTCGTTTACATGGTCATTTAGTTGTCTGTACATAGAAGTGGCAAAAGTCAATTTAATTGAGTGTTTAAGTATGAGCTGAAAGTTTTAGACAAGTTTATTAGTGTTTAAGATATGGCAGCCATTTTAATAATTATGAGCCATGAAGGTTAATCAATTATGAAAGTTAGAAAATGGTTGCCAGTTGTGCGTCGAAATGGAAGCTCTTTAGTTTTTAGATAGAATATAAATCTGAATTCGAGTCAGTTATATGCAGAGTCTACTACGTATCCAGATCACATCTGGACTCTTAGCAAGTGACACTGGTCATGCCGCACTTATATATTCCCTTCCTGACGTATCGATCTGCTATAGATCAGATCTTATGATCACGGAATTATGTCATAACAAGAAATTTAGATCTCTTCTCCCAAGTCGGGAGACTTGGTCTAACGGCAGCTCCTATGGAAACCTCCAGTGACAACAGTGGTTCACGGATGTTCCCAAAATTGAGCAGGGAATGGAGTCGTTGGACCCAACACCAGAATCTCTACCGCAATGGGCATCTGGCCCACTGTCTTTCAAGCGGACATTCATGCCATAGAGATCTGCGCTATTAGCAACCTTCTCAAGGGAACTAGGTGAGCAAACATCTGCATTTATTCAGTTAGACAAGCTGCTATTAGGGCATTATCATCCTGGAGCATCTCCTCTAGGATAGTTAAAGAATGCCATAACTACCTCTAAGTCCTGTCCTCCCGGAACAAATTCTTGTTATGTTGCGTATCTAGACACTCAGGAGTGGATGGTAACACGATCGCCGACGATCTAGCACGACAGGGTGACTCCACCCTGACTACATCTGCTGCGCCGTTTTGTGGTATCGGTTGGTCTACAATCAAAACAGAACATAGGATATACTGGTTCTTCTTACCGGGGCTTCGTCAAGCAAAAGTGCTTGTCAAAACCTCTGGATACGATTAAGATCTTGGCAGATCGGACTTAAAACTCCAGGTAGCATCTATCTGGCCACCACATTGTTAGATATCATCTACAGAAAATTGGCCTATCGGCCTCTTCAGAGTGCAGGCTCTGTCTAGAAGACGATGAAACCACCAGACATAATTTATGGGACTGGTATGGGATAGACCCTGTCACATGGGAATGGAACGGATTAGTCCCTTCCTTCTTAGGTCCATACCAGCAAAAGATCTTTTGCTATTCATGCGGAAAGCGGAAAGTCTTTTGCTTCAATTTATGGGTATGGTAGAAAAGATCTTTTGGACGCAGTGCCCCATCTCTTTGTGAGGAACCCTTTCGGGAAAAAAAATAATTTATTTCAGCTCTTGTAGTTTTGAAAGTTGGGAACTTACTGCCAATTAAGGTCATACCATGAGCTATGGATTGCATTGAAACTGTAGCCACTTTGGTCACACTAGCAGCAGGCTGCTTATCAAACGCCATTTTGGCCCCTGTCTGGCGGCCATTTTGTTAGATCTTGCTGAGAGTGGCCGTCATGTTATCGGCCATGTGCTTTGAAGGTTTTGACAACTTCCGTGAAATTTATTTTAATTAAATTTTATACTTTTAGCTCTTGTAGTTTTGAAAATTGGGAACTTAGCCAATTGAACTGATGAATGTTGAGACCGGTATAAATTACAAGACAAGATTAAGAAGAAAATAATACTAGTTCAAACGATATAGTAATAAATGGCGAGACTACAATTCCCATTTTGTATGCAAATTTAATGCTTCGCCTGCTCAATCATCAATTATTGGCTAATTTAAGGATATAAATTGCTTTTTAAATGAAAATTTACTCCACACAAATGTTTAATGAAGTAATACCATCCAATTATTTAATATTATAGCCATTGCCTTTAAAATCTGCCGCATAAATTGCAATTAATGTTTAAAAGGGTTTCTTATAGCCACTTTAACTAGCCAGATAAATTTTATTAAAGACTGTCACAGAATAAACAACACTTGCAGCCTTGAAAAAAGCAACGTAAAAAAAGAGTAGTTAAAATTATGAATTGAAATCCATGAAAAAAAATGCTGGCTGCCATTTTGCGGAAGCTTTTGCATTGTTAACGCCATTTTAAGCACCGAAAATATTATTTTTACTTACTCGTAAAATGCATGCCAACAAATTTTTGATGGCAGCAAGAAACATAACAACTTTTTATACACTACAATTTATTGGTATGGTAACAC
Source organism: Chymomyza amoena (assembly GCA_037043745.1). Lineage (NCBI taxonomy): Eukaryota > Metazoa > Arthropoda > Insecta > Diptera > Drosophilidae > Chymomyza > Chymomyza amoena. Next base: position 101,783 of record JBAMAX010003595.1, on the reverse strand, counting down.
TATGCAACAAAATTGAACTCAATTTTGGGTGATACTTTAGAGTTGTCAATTCTGAATTGGATTTTTATATTATTTGCGAAATTAAGACTGCAGCAAAATGAATTTATTAACTTAAACTTTAAGGAAACTCTTTTTTTTTACTCCGACTGAAAAAAGTACAAGCTTTAGCACCTTTTTTTTTATTTATGGCAGTTCCAAATATACACACTAAAAAATTATAAAATATTTAAAACATTTAAGTTATGAAGTTGGTTAACCCCTATTGCCCAATAGTCACTTATTGTATTTTGGCCAATAATTAAAAAAGTCAAATTTTTTACACAATTTGAATTTTTTGGAAGTTCCTAAGAACAAAGTCATACAAGATTTGAAAGCTCTTTAAAACTTTTAAAAATGTATTTTTTTTTTAACATAGTACATGCACTTTTTTGTGTTTTTAGTGACGTTGCGAGTTATCTGCAAAAATTTTTCTCTAAAATATCATAAAAAAAATTTATTACCGACTTATATTTCATTTAGATCCTCAGATTTTCCCAGCTTACACTTACCTGTAAAAAAGAAAAGGTCATTTTAGAACTTAGTAGTCGAAGTGTACTTTAGAAAAAGTTATTCGTCAATTGTTTAAAGAATATTTATTAAAAATAGGCATAATAGGGTTAAATATTTCAATAATATAGTTTTGAAATAATTTAGTTTTAAAAATATATAATATACAATATAGAAATTTTTTTAATAAAAAGCTGATACTGAAAAATATGTATACATTTCTTAAAATAAATTTTGTTTAGAATTTTTAGTTATGTTATTACTTTTACTATTTTATTATATAATACCATTATATATTATACTAGCCGGCCTTCGGCACGCTCGCTTCGCTCGCTCGTCTACATCTTTATTTTCTTCCAATGATTTATTTTTGTGGCGAATTCACGAAATTGCATTATGTGCAAATATTGATCTGATCATATGTATTTTATACAGAAATCAAAACATGAATTGTAAGCAAAAATCGCAGAATTCCCTTCTTCTTGAAAACTTTCTTGGAAAGGAATAACTAAATCAATATTAATTTCTAAAATTGATGAAATTGTAAATTATCCTACCGAGTTTTAAATTCCTTGATTTGCCAGGAATGTTGGGAGTGGCACCCGTATCTCTTAGGGGTATGAAAAATAGATGTTGGCCGATTCTCAGACCTGCCCAATAAGCACACAAAATTTCATGAGAATCGGTGTAGCCGTTTCGGAGGAGTATGTTCACACAAAAACCGATATTCACAAAAATGCGTATATCTCACGAACCAATTCACACAAACACATCGCAATAGGCTTAAAACCTCCACATTGACCTCTAACACACGCAAAAATCAGATTTGAAATTCGTCGACTCGTTCATGAGAACACCTATAGCACGTAAAACATAAGTTTCTTCTTATATATAAAATTCTAGTTTCACAATGTTAGTTACCATACTCCTCCGAAACGGCTGGACCGATTCTCATGAAATTTTGTGTGCTTCAATAAAATAAAATTTATAACGTTTATATTTTTTTTGTTTCCTTTCGACAAAAACAATTAACTAAAAAATATTAGTTAATCTGACAATGTACACAATGCCAATCTTAAATAAAAAAAAAATTTTGTATTGGAAAATCAAATTGTCATTTTTAGTATTTTCGTCGCAATTTTGTTATATTTTCTCAACCTTAAACAATCCTTGGACTTCCACGAACATTTCAAGACCAAAATTAGCCAAATCGGTTCAGCCGTTCGTGAGTCCATAAGCTTCAAAGGAACATAACATTGTGACACGAGAATTTTATATATAAGATATAAAAATAAATAAAGTAATAACATAATATATTATCATTTGGAAAATAAGAATTGCAAAATAAGTCTACTTTTTATTTTTTACAAAAAGGAATAAATATTAAAAATTATTAGTCACTTGCTATATAAAAATTAAAATTATTTTTATTTTTAAATTTTTATTTTTTATATATGTAGTTATTTCATAAATTGATTAATACTGCATATTTCTATTTAAGTTAAACTTAAAAATATATTTTTAAATTTATTATTACATATTTTTTTATTTTATTATTACTTATTAGAAAAAGAATGCGTTGATCCAACCAAAAAAATATATCAATTTATATGGTCTGCTTTGGTCCCTTTCTGAAAGTTCTTGATAGATCAATATAAATAGATTTTTATATTATTATTTACTTTATTCATAAATTTTTATAAAATTTGTTTTTAATCGAATTATTCTTATTTTAGATCTCTGTGCTTATAAGGAAAAAGTATATACAAAAAGTGTTACAATTTATTGAAATGTATTACATTTTAGTTCCTTTTTGTACAATAAGTACTCGAAGGATCAATATTTGAAAAATTTTTGGTGTATTATTTTATTTTTGGATCCAATTATTCTTTTGTGGGATCCCTCCGCTTTTTGAGAAAAATTGTTTTAATTAGAAGAGATCATGATCCCAAAAAAAAAATGGGATGCAACTTCTCGATGCATTATATAAGTCAAAAACGAAAAAGGACCGTGTATTATTTGCATAGTATTCCGGATAGGGGAAGGGATTTGAAAAATTTATATTTTTTGAAAATTGAGAGATGTTGAAATTTAATGTTGTTTGTTGGATCAAAATTTCGAAAATTTTTTTTTTGGAAAAAAATCGCTGAACCAACTCCTTTGACCATCACATCATTGTAGAGGCAGAAAAATTTCGAGCTTATGGGTAAAGTTGCAGAGATGGCGTAATGAAATTCCATTCAACATTTTATATCCAGGATTCCATTTTTTATAGAAGACATTTGAAATATTCTTCCTTTAACATTTTTCTTTGCAGTTTTAATTAGGCAGTTTTAAAAAAAAAACTTCTAATATTTATTCCAGTACCCAAGAATATGGTATTTTCAATCCGTTTCACATTTTTTGTTCCATAAAGATATAAGATAAGAAAACTTTAATTTCATTAAATGAAAATAAAAATACATATTTATATTTATTCCGATTCCCAAGAATATCGTATTTTCTATGAGATTGAAATTTTTTGTCCAATTACATATATTTTACTGGAAGTCTAATTTTCATAAGATAAGATAGTAAGATAACATGAAAATTTTAATTTCATTACGGTTTTTTTATCATTATAAACTTATCATTTTTCAAGTTCCGGATATAATGAAAAACTTTTTTCTTTTCTTCATTAATCGAAATGTCTCTCAGTTGCCGGATGTTGTATATTTATTCCAATTCCCAAGAATATCGTTTTTTCTATGAGATTGAAATTTTTTGTCCAATTACATATATTTTACTAGAAACATCATTTTTCTTAAAATAAGACAGTAACGTACCATGAAAATCTTAATTTCATTGCGGTTTTTTTCAGCATTATAAATGTGTAATTTTTCAAGTTCCGGATACAATGAAAAACTTTTTACTTTTCTTTATTAATCCAAATTGGCTCTCAGTTGTCAGAGCACTTAATCGATAACGATTGTATCTATAGTTTCGGAGTAAGCGGTTTTTTTGGACTGTTATTTTTTTATTTATTTATTAAATAAGTCAGCCATCCAAAGAATTTAAAGATTGTGTTCTAGTTAAATATTTTAAATACTATACAAATATAAACAAATGCAAAACAAGCGGCAAAGTAACGAAATCGAAATTCCATTTCATTACATTCCAAACCGAATTCAGCATCAGCAAATCCAAATTTATGGGTTTTGTGTTTCCAAGAATATTTTCTTATACCCTATATCATAGGCTACAAAGGGCATATTAAATTTGTGGAAGAAAAAATATTATGTTACATAGAGAAGGCAAAGTTGGAGACCCGTCAATCTTACTTAAAGCATGAAAATGTGACTTTTTTTTACCTAGTGAAATGGCCATCTATTTGCCTACCAGAATTTTGCATATTTTCAAAAACGTAAACAACCTTTGGCCTAAACGTATAAAAAAAAGTTTTTTAAGGCTTAATCGTTTTATGAAGATCTAAAGCTGTACCACGGCTTATTCACCACTTCCTGACCATTTTACAGCAATGGCTAGTCGTGGTCTCTCCACTAAATCACTTTAACTTTCTCGGTTTTTTTTAAAACTGCAAAATTTATTATCAATAACTGCGCTGTTAAACAATACATAAATCCGAAGGCTGTGGTTGGCACAGCACCTATATAAATAAATATATAACAAGTCCATTGCCCATTGCTGATGAATACATAAAAATAAATTAATGCTACAAGGCAAAGTTGGTTGGTCCAGTTGCCTGTCCTTTAGGATAACTCTAGGGACAGGCCCAAGGTGAGGTAAATAGCAACATGTTGCCTGTTGCCCTGCCCCTTACCAGTGCTGGCCCCTGCCACAGCTGTCGTTGTTGCTAATTAAGGTCATACCATGAGCTATGCATTGCATTGAAACTGTAGCCACTTTGGTCACACTAGCAGCAGGCTGCTTATCAAACGCCATTTTGGCCCCTGTCTGGCGGCCATTTTGTTAGATCTTGCTGAGAGTGGCCGTCATGTTATCGGCCATGTGCTTTGAATGTTTTGACAACTTCCGTGACATTTTTTGCTCAGCTTGATTGTCGTTAACGGAAATATATTTTTCCCACTGCTCTTTATACATATTTCATATTCAATTTTCTCTCACCACACGGTAGCTGTGTGTGTGTATGTGAGTATGTGTATGCCTCTGTGTGTATCTATGTCTGCGTATGTTTGCATTTTTTTTTTTGTATATAACGCGCTTGCGGCATCTTAAGGTCGTTCTGCCTGCCACACGCCTCCCATCGGGGCTGTTTATCAAGTTTTTCTTTGTGCCGCAGATATATTTTCTACCGGCGCAACCCATATTTTGATTTATAGCAGTTTCTTTTGGCTTTTCTCTGGCGCTCTTTCAAACTATTTGCTATCTCACATAAACGTTATGTATAGCTGAATACATAAGCTCTCTATGTGATAGCAAATAGTTTATGCTTTTGCTTATGCCATAAACAAATATTAAACCAAAAAAAAATCCAAGCCACAAATTGTGTTTTGAATTTCGCAAGTTTTACTGCAAAATTCTGTGGGTCATTGAAACTTTTAATCTGACTGTGGGCAAAAGTTTGCATTTATGTGGATATTTACATTATCCCAAAGTTTAACTTGCTCTTTTTTTATGCCCCCCCAAATTAAATGAAAATTTCCAAAACTTTTATATATAATGGGTTCATACGTTGACATTAACTTTACAATTGCAACAAAAAAAAAAAGTTTGCATTCCAAGAGACTAACTTCAATTGATTTATTATATGATGTGACTCTTAATGAAAATCTGGCGTGCATAAGCGGAAAAAGAGCAACAATTTGGGAGAATTTTGTTATGTAGTGTTATTATTTTGGGTATTAGGGTATCAAAATGTCTAAATGTGTACCTAATGCCAAACTTCTACACTTAACACAAATAAAAATGAAGCAATCTTTGCTTGAATTGCTCCCAAACTGAACGTTTGGAAGAGATTTTATGACATAATAGTTCATCATACCAAGTAAAAAGTCATAGTAATTTTGGTTAATTTAAGTTTAAGATCTGTGATATTTTTTCTTTTTTTTTTTGTGGCAACAGTTTTACATTTGATTCTGGTTCAGTTTTTTCTGTTTTAAGAATTAGATCAAACTGCCCAAACGCAACTTTTTATAAAGATTTTACGTGTTACGGGTATTCTCATGAACGCGTCAATGAATTTTAAATATGATTTTTGCGAGTGTTAGAAGTTTTCAATAAGGAGGTTTTAAGTTTATTGCCTTGTGTTTGTGTATATTGGTTTGTGAGATACACGCATTTTTATGAATATCGGTTTTATTCAAAACTGGTATTATTGTTAATCAATGTTCGAGGTCCAACATCATTTTAATCATCGAGAACAGTGAATGCCGTATCCTAATCGATCAATGCATAATGATTTCAATTTAAAGAAATGCAACAAATCAAATTAATTATCAATCTAATCGTACTGCCCAGAAACGTGAAGATCGCAATGAACGTGAATGAATTCGGTTAAGAAAGACTCGTGAAGCGCGACATTCGACTAATAATGGTGCAAGTTTGAATCGAGCTGTAAACTTATCTAAAAATCTTATATTTTTCCAGATAATCTAACTAGAAAGTCTTACGATGTTTATTCGCTTTAAGAGTATTCAAAAAGCTTGGGCAGGACAACATCTGCCGGGCTCACTAGTTACCACATTAAAAGTCAGAGTAGTCTTAGGTAATTTTAGTTTAAGATCTTGGTTTTTTTTTGCGACCATCAGATTTGCGTTTTTTCCTGACATTGTAAAATTAATTTTATGACCAACTTAATTTTTAGAACTCCCAAACTGGAGTTTTGGTACAGATTTTATTACATCATAAAATGTCAGAGTAAGCTCGATTTTGGTTTAAGATTTGATTTTTTTCCGCTTTAAATTTTTCATGACATTTTAAATTTAATTTTATTATCAACTTAAATTATTAGCATAAAAGCTGCACTCTTTAAATCTAATCTTTTAAATGCCAAAAATGCCAGTTAATAGGCGTGAAAACAAATTAAATTCGAAAAATAAAATAAAAATTAAATTCCTAATAAGCTTGCATTCTTAAATGGTACTAAATTTAGCTTTAAATATTAATTGGCTTGAAAACCAATTATATTCCGCTAATAAAATGAAATTAATATTCCTAATAAGGTTCAGATTTCATTTGGTTATAATGGGTACATACTTTTCACTATTTTAGTACAAATTTAATAATTGGCTGCATTTAAATGAATAATTCTTAAACAGAAACAATTAAAAATATTATTTAAAAGAGAGAATTCTTAAAATGATTTATGTCGCTTATTCATTTAAAAGTTTCATACGGTATTTTAGATTTTGCTTATTATTCTAATCTCAAATCAAATCAAATTCTAATCTAAATCAAAAAATTTTTTTTTGGATTTAACTATTAGAGTTAAGTTACAAGACCCAGACAGCTCTTTATTTACTTTCGAAATGTGCTTACTTTTTCATCCTAAAAAAGTTTTTTTCATATATGACTTAAGGTTCTCTTGAGAGCGTCATATATAATTTTATATGATGGATGATAATAACCTGCGGATGATGAAGATTTTTTTATAGACACCTCATTTGCCAAAATATGATTAGCCTTTCAGAAGTAACGAGTAAACAGATGAACTTAGGCTGGCCGCCGCTAATATAGAACACTTTTAAACCAATAATATCGATAACCTTGCCACCCAAAAAGATTATATTTTACCAGCGCTTGTAAAATTAAAAACGATCTAAAAGTATTTGATGATCCTGAAAATAGGTCAAAGATCATAAAAAATTTTTATTGACTCCATAAATAATGACCATGTCGTAAGTGTGACAAAAACATGTTCCAAATAAAATCCAATGCTAATTCAGTTATCTAAACAAAAACTGTTTAGTACAACCCGATTTATTTGCTGCTAAGTAGAGGAACTTCCTTTTTTTTCTAATGTTGAAAAATGTTTTTTTTCGGAATAACTCGAATACTTTTCAAAAAAATTAGAATTCGTTTTCGGTTTTAGCATGTCATTTTGCTACGGAAATAAATAAAACATGTTAATGATACCAGAATTATAAAAATTTAAAAACAGTTTAATTAATCTTAGAGCTTACAAAATTTATAATATAAATACTGAATATAATAAAAGTGGACCTATTTTCGGGCTCATAAGTTTCGGATCGTCTTCAAATTTTTCAAGCGAAGGAAAGAATATAAAACTTTTTAAGTCGTACGATGTTACAAAAATGGCCACTCTATATTTTAAACACATATATAAGTATATTTTTCTCTTTAAGGTAAAAAATATATTATCAAGATTCCAAAAAAAAAACGGGCAGAGATCAGGGTTTGTATGCAAAGACTGCAGTGGCAAAAACCGTTGGTTTCTTATATAAAAAAAAAATATATCCATATATTCATTCATATATTACCTATATATTTGTAGGACCACTGAATCCAATAAAGCATATTGCGTTCGTTTTTGACATAGCCCCAAAATTCCATAATTTTTTTTTAGTTCAAAAGTTTGTTAAATATTTCTTTTATTTCTTGTCATCTCTGGTATTTTGGATAATGCTCGAAAATTATAATTTTTTTTTTCAGCACCGCTTTCGAGATTTTAAAGATTTTAGACTCGAAAATTCCTAAAAGAATTCTCTTTCAGCCAAAAGTTTAACATAATTTTTAAAAATTTTTTGTCGTTAGTTAGAAGCCAACTGAATATTTGGTATTTTGGAAAATGCACGAAAACGAAAATCTTTTTTTTTTGTTAAGTACCGTTTTCGAGATTTTAAACTCTAAATGTTCCCTGAGTTCTCTTTTATCTAAAAGTTTAACATAATTTCAAAAAATTGTTGTCTTTAATAAAAAGCAAGCTGGAAATTTGGTATTTTTAAAAATGCTCGAAAACTACATTTTTTTCGACTTCGGTTGCTTGTAACTTTAATATTTTTTACCTAATCTCTACATATCTTATAAAGATGTTATCATGTAAAGATCAATGCAAAAATTTTGCAGTATTTCGAAAAATCTTGAATAGGGCCATAAAATAACCCTTATTTTATTCTTCGTTATCTAAGCTATTTAAGGCTTCAACGTTTTGATTTGCCGTATATTTAGTTTGACCAACTGACCCGAAAAACTGGGACATAGCCCGGTTTTGGAAGCAGCGACCCAGTGTCCCGATGACTACCTTCGGGTAGCCCGCATTTTCATAGCTGGAATGCGTTGAATTTGACAATTTCCTCCGGATCACAATAAAAATTTGTAATTTTTAAACAAAAACTAACAAAGAAATATATTAAAATTTTCTAATTATAAACAATGTAATCATCTAACAAGTTTAAGTCGAATTATGAAGATTTTTCTTAAAAAAAAAATTATCGGTTTTAAATTCAAGTGTTCCCAGATTTTAATACTTTTTAGAAAGGGTGCTGGCTACGCTTAAAATTGAGTTGGTCACATTAAGTATATTCAAAGAATCAGTATATTCTATGAACATATATAGAAAGCTTTACCTCCAAACCCGAAAATTAATTTTTTAATGTGGCGCTTAATCGAAACGCAAATTCCGATAACAGCAAAATTTTGTTAAAAATATATAACATTTATTAAATTAAAGTCTGCTTCCTTAATCTGCACGTCTCCTCGAGAATTATTGGAGTATTAAGAACTTCTAACAAGACTAATTAAAAGCCAAATTGTTCTTAAAGCTCACTAAGTTTTCTTATTTATCACACTTAGACCATATATATATTCATCTTGTTATATGATTAATTTCTATCTCTGCTAATTCTTTAGAAATTTACTGGATGGAAAGTTTCAGCCTATTATGAGTTTATCAAGCGAATATTAGTATAATCTGCTTCAATCAGCCTCCACAATCAGTTTAATTAACTTATATATAAATACTTTATATAATCTAAGAGCACAATGGTCGTATTCATTCAGGCATTCATGATATAATGTTTAGTTCTCGTCCATTAACTAAAGTCAATTCATAAAAGTCAAGCCCCTTTGCTTTGGATGGAATTAAGTAGAAATGCTCTCTGTGCACATCACGTGCAAATATGCAAGCATATGCATAAAAAGAAAGCCGCTCCTCGGCTGACAGCATTTGACACGAGAGCACATATATGTATAACTTGTATATATATACTATACTATATACATATGTGCAACCTATATAGCTGTGGCATATAGGTATATAAGGGAGCAAGCATATGTAACTGACAATATGGCTGACAATGTCGCTTTTCTGATCTCCATGAACTGCAAATGAATAGATAGCTAATACATGGGCTAGGGGCGGGGGGGAGGCTGGACCTAAATGCTGTCAGTTCTGATTGCCTTGTGCAAGTTGGCTTAATTAAATGTGTTGACTCGTTCGCATACCTTGCACGCAGCAGACATTGTGGTCGGTCGTCAACAAATGCCCTACTTGGTATTTCATGTGAAAGGAAAACAAACAAAAAAACAGAAACAAAAACAAAAACCAGTAGGAAAAGCTAACATATTAGTTGGGGACAAAACGTAGATACCCTTTAAATAAATGCTTATTTAGCTAAAACGATTTGGAGCAATATCGGGTGTAGTTGAGTTTTTAAAGAGCATTCTTAGCAAAAAAGATTTCGAACATCACAAATATTTCGGTACTGAATAATTTGAGATTTAGCCTCGGGCATATTCCTGACAGTAAGACTGCTCTTTTTTAATTCGAAGGCTTGTCATAAAATAGAGTATTAATCACTATTCATTCATAGGCTCTTCATATATAAGATAACAATTATATTCGTATATACCTTTACCTATATTTATAATCCTGTACTATATAAAAAACATCTTTGGTGTCGCCTTCATGCTCATCGTCATCATTTATATTTCTATTGTTAAAATTTCGTTGTTTAATGGCTAAAATTGAAAAAATTATTCATACGACAATAGTATAACATAATTTTTAACAAATTGAATAGGATGGATTTTCCAGGATTTTCTGGCTTACAGTGTTAGGATAAGGGTACTCGAGGATTATGTAAATGCATCCTGAACAATGTCAGCCTAATTCTGTAATCTTTTTTTTTTGTAAATCTACTGACACAAACTATTTTAAGTTTAGATCTCATTTTATATTCTATATCTCTCATACAGTAGGCAAAAAGAGTTTAAAATCTCTCGCTTTTTTCAATAAAACTCGTAAAATTGCAAAAGATTTTTATATACTGCTTCAAGACTATACGACAATAGTAAAATTTTTAAAAAAGGTAATAAGGTTAGTTTTCCGGCTTACAGCGTTAGAAGTAGAGCATTCGAGGCTTCTGTGAAAGCTTCCTGAATAATGCCAGGCTAATTTTTAAACTTTATTTTTTGTTAATCTACCGAAGATGTCTGCATGTTTTTTTTTTGCACATTTATTTAGTTATTATTTCAACGTACATAAAAAATATTTCAAGATCTATAAATCTAACTAACTTTATAAATATGTTATAAGAGATCCAAAAATCTTTTACTTTTTTTCTAGTTTTTTTACGAAATACAAGTGGCGCTAATCTTTTTTCGCGCACTGTATGTATTATGCAACAAACTATTTTAGGCCCATAACACTAGTTTACAAATATGAGGGCCATTGAGTGGAACCTTCGTATAAAAGTGATTTTTAGGATAACTTTGTGTCGAAAAATCCGAAAATGAAAACCTTTTTTTCTTAGGCACCGTTTTCAAGATTTGAAAGATATTTGACTCGAAATGTTCGAAAAAAATTCACATTCAGCTTAAAGTTTAACATAATTTTTACAATTTTTTTGTCGTTTAGAAAAAGCAAGCTTCAAATATTTTATACGAATTCTCTTTCAGCTTAACATAATTTTTAAAATTTTTTGTCGTTAATAAAAAACAAGCTGAAAATTTGGTATTTTGAAAATGCTCGAAAACTACATTTTATTCGACTTTGGTTGATTGTAACTTAAGGATTTTTTACTTAATCTCTACATATCATACATCAGTGTAAGGATCATTAATTTCGATTTAATTGTATTTGGTGTCGATTCAAAATTTTATTCACGAAATATCATATTAACGAATAACTGGAAAATGTGCCCAAAAACATGTTTTCGAAAAAATGATTAAAAACTAATCATGCAAAGCGATTTATAGATCAAAATAATTTTTTTTTGCAAAATAATTAAAGTTATACTTTAAAACTTAGAGAAATGTTTTTTCACTTTTCATTTACTTCACTTTTTCATTTCAACGATGAAACTCTCAAAAGACGATATCACTTTATATACATACAGGTAGGAAGACGATTTTCTAGAGTAACCTCCGAAATCAACTAATCGATAAATTTGTTGCAAATGTTCGTTGTCTATGCATTATCATTGACTACAAAAATTAAAACGAAACATTCAATTCATTCAAATATTCAGATCGTTATGGATTTTAGACCCCCCAAAAAAATAAAAACAAAAGATGTGTAAAGAATATTCAACGGATTTCTGGTTTTGTCGAAAATTTTAAGGAATTAATGATACATAATATCGTCAGATTTTAATATGTTTGTCAGCATGGATAAAAATTTGTATTGAAAAATTAATAAAAATGAAATCTCGCTGGCCCGACAAGAGAGTGGGAAATGAGGAGATTCCCCCAGTCCCGGAGATTTCTCAGGGGCCGGGTCATATTTAACTGTCATAGTATCGTGATATTGTATTTGATTTCGAACTGATTTGTCAAAATGTAATTTACGCATATTAATTTATCAGCAAAAAAGAGTTTTGTATAAATTGTGATATTTTTGCGGATACATGGCAATATTTGATGTACTATGGAAATATCGTAAATATATTTATCGATTAATAATAATAATTTAATAATAATAATACTATTGGGAATTAAAACCTCATAGTTATAGTATACATCTATAGCAGATGCGCAAGAGATATTTTCAACAATAGCAAAAACAATTTAAATTAATTGAAACTTTATTAGAGAAGCCATAATAGACTATTTTCCAACACTAACAAAAACAATTTAAATTAATGAAAGCTTTATTAGATAAGCCGTAATGGACAATTTTCCATTAAGAGAACTCGTTTGATTTTATCCCATAAAATATACCGCTTTCTGTTCGTGCTGCTTTAAAATTTAAATTCAAATTCAAAAACTCCAAAGTCTGATCATCTCCCCCAAGTAAAGTATGTATATCTGGAAAGAGTATAAATAAAAAATAAACGACAAAAAATGGCAAACCGAACCACTGAGTGCCATATGTCGAGTGTTTATATCGTAAATCAGCTGTTAGCACTTGACATTCTTTAAAAAAATCATATTTATTTTTTTTTAATGCCGCCACAACAATAACAACAAAAGCAAGAGTATAAATTACAAAAAAAAACCAAAAAAAAAAAATAAAAAGAGTTTATGCTTTGCTTGTATGAGAGGGTCAAACCTCATAAATCACTTAAATGTAGCAGCCACAGCAGCTGCAGCATCAGCAGCTTTTGCTTCAATTAAGCGGTTAGCCAGCAAAAACTCTGGTCACACTTTTATTAGCGTCTGCTTGTATGCGTGTACTTTGTATCTATGTGCGCATAAATAAGTGTTAGCATATGGAAATTTATAGGTAAAGTAATGTTGAATGTGTAATATGTCTATGATTTATGCAACAAAATGATGCACAATAAATTTGCTGCTTCAGCTGTTTATTGCATAATGAGCTATAATGCACTTTATTTTAATCATTTTAAGGGTATTAAATATTGGTTGAGAGAAAGGAGCAGAAAATAATGGAAATTTGCCAATGAATAGCAACAATAATGGCATGTTAAATTGTTCTTTTTTTCATTTGCGTAATTAAGTTTATTAAAGGAAATGTTGCACAATGTACATTGGGGCAAAAAATTCAGTCTTGTAAAATGCGTTTAATAGACAGACCATGAGTTGACCAACATCATCATATCTCCATGCTCAAGTTTTAATATCTGGATTCCAATTGCCATAAAATTAGATTTTCGGAGATAAGTCTGTGGCTTTTTAAATTTTCCGCTTGATAAATTTGAATGCAACTCTGCGTTAATTAAGTATCATCTTTAACTGAACTACTTTAAAGTTTTAAACTGAAACCAAGCTACATCTTGATAGATATTATTATACACCATAAATTTCAGTGGTTAAGAATATATATAAAAATGATAAAATTATACAGCACTATCGATTACTTGAGTTGGCTGAAGCTGTGGGAATCTTATGAAGGATTAAAATTACTCATGAATATATGGAACACGCAATGGCTGCCAAGATTACCAATGCAAATGGACTAAGAATTGCTTTTCCATTCACCATTCTCTCGAAATGTGGCCTCGGGTATTTATTTTGTATTTTTAAATCTGAAGGTATGGCTAGTCACTAAAAGATTCTGTTGAATAAATAGACCATTTGGAAAAAATTAAAATATTTTAAAAATTTGGGACTCATAATGAAGAGCCAAAAGAAATCCGCAAGCAAAGTATCTCTTTTAATAAGGCTCTGAAATTAAATTTCGCTTAAAGTAATGTTCGCTTAATTACTTTGAAAAAAATAACATGTTTTGATGATAAATAGTTTGCTTTTTTTCATACTCTTTTTTTTCATACTATAAGGATCAACAAACCTACGTATAAGACTTTGTGAAAGCGCTAATAAGCTTAAATATTTGCCTTAAAAGGGTACCTCACAGTGAGGGGGGCAAGCTTAAAATTATAAATCATGTAAAATATTTATAACAACTTTTATTAAAAATAAATTATTATTAATTTCGATAAAATTTTCTGCTAAGAGAATCCCCATAAATTTTTGTTGAAATAGCATTTAATGGAAATAATTAAAAAATCGACTATCATGTAATGTTAAGGGGCACACCTAATGCTGACAGCCTACAAAATAAGGCCATTTTTGGGAATTAATAAAAAAAAACTAGTGAATCCATCTTTTTAAAATTTTGAGGGTATATTTATACATGTTTTGAGAATACCCAGTAAAATTTTTGAAATAAAATATTGAATATTTTTTAAATGACACGCGATCTCTCGGCGGCGCCAAAAATAAAAGGTCCTCCACTGCTGGAGTGATTGCAGCCATTCTCCGTTGATAAAACTTCTCGTTAAACTAAAACATATTGTCTGTACGATGAACCTCGGGCGAACAAAAAAATCTAAAATTGACAAAATGGCGGCATGTTGAAATAAAAAAGTTAAATTTTTCCCAAAATTTTGGTCGTTTTTGGCTTGCAAAATTCGATTTTTGATCAGATCAAAAAACTTTTGAAGATGATGAACTGGAGGCTACGTAATGAAGACTCGTGCCAAACTCAAGAACATCTAGCAAAATCATTGGGAGTAACTCAGCAAGCAGTACAAAACGCCTGGAACAGCTGGGGATGATCTAAAAGCAAGGATACTGGGTACCGTATCAGTTGAAATCAAGAGATGTTGAGCGACGTTTATTTACTTGTGAACAGCTGCTTGAAAGACAAAAACGAAAAGGATTTCGTCATCGTATTGTACTGGACGAAAAATGGGTGCACTACGACAACTCTAAGCGACGCACACCATGGAGATTGTCCGGCCACACTCTTACAGAGACACCTCGACAGAATATTCACGGATCCAAGTCATGTTGTGTATTTAGGTGGTATCACCTTGCGTATCGAACGCAATTAATGCATTTGAGTCAAGCATTAAATGCAAAATTGCTGCAATACGCTGATAGACACGTAAAAGTCATTTGCAACACGACAATGCTCGACCTCACGATGGCAAAAATTATCAAAAAATGTTTCGTAATATTTAAATTGAAAATCCATAATTCACTCGATAATTTCAGATGTTGATCCATCTGATTACCATTTATATAGTCAGAACATGATCTAAGGGGCCACACCTAGTGTGAAAAATTTCAAATGTTGATTCATTTTTTTGAACATTGCTCCAGCAAATTTAAGGCCCATTCAGATGTTTTAGAGTAATTTTGGGTTGTGAAACACGAAAATAAAAACCTTATTTTTTTTTTGAGAAGCGTTTTCGAGATTTTAAAGATCTAAGACGCGAAAATGTTCTAATAGAATTACCTTTCAACTTAAAATTTAACATTATTTAAAAAAAATTGTATTGTCGTTTATCAAAAAAAAAAGCTGAAAATTTGGTTTATAAATTTAAAAAATTTGTCTCCGAATACATTCAACTTTTTACATTAGACTTTGGTTGGTTTTAAATAATATATATCAATATTTTCGGATTTAATTGTCTTTCATGACGATACAAAATTTCATTCACGAGATATTAACGGATAAGTGAAAAAAGTGACCAAAAACGTTTATAAAAATAAGGTTATAATTTTAATGTTTCTCAACCGAAAATTACACCTAAAATAACCCTAAAAAAACTTTTTACGAAGTATCATTTTTTGTGAAAATATTTGGCCGGAAAATGGTGAAAATGTGGCGGTTTAAAAAAAATAAATAATTTTTTTTAAATACGCCTGTTGCCAACTTACAAATTTTATTTCTTTTTTAAAATTTATTTAAACTTATCCAAATCCAATTTATCTGTGTTTATTAAGAAATATAAAGCAGCTGAAATACTGAAAATTTCATCACAATACTAAATAATGATTAAATAGTTACATTTATTTAAAAATATATATCTTTAAAGTTTAAAAGAATTTAATATTTACAAAAAATTCTTAGATCGGCTTACATTAAAAATTAATACATTTTCAAAATTGTTTTAAAATATAAAAATGTTGGAAAATTATTTTATATTTTAATTTAATTAAAAAAATTCTGTAACATTTCTAAAAACCGATTTTGAAAAAGACAAAACTATGCAAATCTAAGAAATATTTTACATGATATAACTATTATTTCAAGATTTAGGAAAAATTATACATTTCAAAAAACAAATACGCTTCAAACTTTTTACATTGAAAGTATTCGCTAACTAAAAACTAATTCGTTTTCGAAGTTGATTTAAAATAAAACAATATTAAAGAATTCTTGTAGAAAGATAAAACTATGCAAATTCAATTCAAATGTCTAGAAATCTATTAAATAAACAAAGATTGAATATTATCGATTAAAGTTTTAAGAATGTATATTATGTAAATAAAGCTAAAATTAGGCAACTTAAAAAAATTGTACATTAAAAAAAAATATTTTTGAAAAAACTTTTGTCTTTTTCTTTAAACAACCTTCCTCAATACCTACCAAAAATTTTCATTGAATGCATCGACATTCCTCAAAATAACTGCCTGCTCTCATTAAAAATTGCGCTAAAATTATAATTTTTTAATTGAATTGTTATCGGTTGATTGCTAATGAAATAAATATACGAAAAAAAAATTGTTTGTCTACATTTCAAGCAAATTTAAAAAACTGAAGTAATGGATTCTGGTATTAAAAATTTTTATGCAAGCGAGAACACAGTTTACATGTTTTTTATTGGCAAATCGAAGGCGTTATAAAGAGTCGTAAATAATAAAATTTTTCCAATTTTTTTGTGGCACATCTGTCAACACTTCAATTTACAGCCAACTAGCACGTTTTTGTAACCATAAATCGATTTGTCTGTAAAAATTTAAGAATAAAGCAAAAAGTTTGGAAGCTCTAGAGTTATGCATTCGCTTGCAGTCTTGTGGCAGTGTGACCAGTTTTTTGTTTACAAATAGAGTGCCCGTAGCAGTCGCTGTTCTAAACCAAACTGTCATGCGGTCTGCGAATGTTTTTGGCTGCTGGCCAACAGAGTTTTTTTGTTAGTATTTATTTTTGGTAAGCGACTTTTAAGGTTTGAACTTAATTTAAAAGAAAAAAATGTAAAAAATTTACAAAATTGGCAATTAAAATGCTATTAAATTCCTAGCAGAAAACTTATTTAAGTAAAAAGCAAAATATTAAGTTTTGATTTTAGTCAAAGCAAGTCTTAACAATTAGTAACTGATTTCATTAGCAACATTCATAAGCCCAACAATCCTTTAAAGGACATACTGCTGCAGCACATTCTCATTCCAATTAAGGCAATATGGTTTTCCGCTACGTGCTTTGCGGTGACATCCAAAAAGGATACATTTCCTGAAACTGGTGGGTTGTCACTTTGTCTGCAGTTTTTTCCAGGAACAATGTTGCAGCTTCATGGTTCAATTAACGCTCTGCATATCAATTCCGAATAATTTCATATGCACAAAAAATAAACATGGTTTAAGCTGACAGTCATCTTTTCCGAAGAAAAGTAATATTGAACCAAAAGCTTAATTAAAAGCCACTTGTGTTCGGAGAATTTTAATATTGAAAAAATTCTACGAATTTTGCAACGAAAGGGATAAAACGAGTAAATATTGTACGAAATTATTTATAAACTGCAAGTAGGCGGCGCAATAAAGTTTATATAAAAATGATTTTTAAAATGAGCTTTTAGTTTAAGTAGGCGTTGAATGTATAATAAGTTAAAAGTTTAAATATATCGAAGAATGAATATTTTGGTAGGAAGAGTTTAAAATTAATAAGCTTATGTTTTTTTTAAGCTTTTAAGCTTTTGGTATGGCGTCAGGATATTAAATCGGCTTAAGGAATTTGAGTAAGCGATACACTTAAGATTTTTAAATTTTCCTTCAATTTTATATTGTTTGATGTTATAATTGCTAGTTTTTCGCTAAATTCAAGTAGCTTGCTAAAAAATTAATGGGTTTTAAAATTTTTAAAGCGGAGTTTTTTATTTAATTTCACTTTTCGGCGAAATTAAGTGAATCGGGCCACATTTTTTCCCGACCTTCTCCTATATGGATAATTTTTACATATTTGGTGGAACTACTAGCCAATAGTAATAAAGTCAGATTTTATTGCAAAATTCAGATTATTTATCGAGCTATCGATAACTGAATATTGTTTTTTTTAATTTTAAGACTATTTTTTGATCAGCTATGTCTTCTAAACGTATAAAGCTATTGACCCGAACCTTTTTCGATTTTGATGGTTTTTACATATTTTTTTACCATGATATTTAAAATACTAAATTAAAAAACAAAGAATTTTTATTTTTAAGATTTTTTTTTTAATTCTTGAGCTTCCACGCATAAATTGACATTAATACTTTTTTTTAAGTGGAAGATTTTGAATTTTAAAAATAAGAACTAAAAATGATAAATAATTAAAAAAATCTTAAAAATAAAAAAATGAAATATTTTTATACCCTGTACCGTATGGTACAAAGGGTATATTAAGTTTGTGCAAGCCGAAAATGTATGTAACATATAGATGGAGACGTCGGAGACACCCCAAAGTTACCTAAAATATGATCAGGGCGAATAGAGAAGTCGATATACCCATGTCCGTCTGTCCGTCTGTCCGTCCGTCCGTTTGAACGTCTAGATCTTAGAGATGGTAAGAGCTAGAGTTACCAAACTTTCACATTAGATCCCATATTATTCCATAGGAGACAAGTTTATTTTATTTTTTTGATATCGGGCTTAAATTATATAGCTCCCATGGGGGTGTTTGAGACGACCTCGACAAAAAAAAGCGTTTTAGATGAATAATTCGTTTGTTTATGAAGATATCGTAACCAAATTTGGTATTTTTTATAGTTTTTTATAGTTCCCAATCACTGTACCAAATTTGATCAAAATCGGTTGACTATATCATATAGCTCCCATAGGACCGATCGGCCAAAATAACTTTTTTAAAGAAAAATTCGTTATATTTCGTTTTTTAATAAAGATATCGTAACCAGATTTGGCGTTTGAAATTTTTAGACCACTTAACGTGCCATATATAGCTCATATAGCTCCCATAGGTCCGATCTTCAAAAAATCGATTTTTTAACTAAATTTGTTGTTTTCGTTTGTTTGTTAAGATATTGGGACCAAATTTGACATTCGTGAGTATTTTATAGTTCCTAAGCACTGTACTAAATTTAATCCAAATCGTTTGACTAGATCATATAACTCCCATAGGACCAATCGGTCCAAAAACACGTTTTTTATACAAAATTCGATGTGGTTCGTTTGTTTGTAAAGATATTGGAACTAAATTCGGCATTTCGATCTTTTTTAAGGTATTTAAGAACTATGTCAAATTTTATTGAAATCGGTTGACTATATCATATAGCTCCCATAGGAACGATAGGTCAAAAAAGAATTTTTGCTTAAATTTCTTCTGTTTTTGGTTTTGTGAAGGAACCGGATTTTATTGCAAACTAGTGGTACAGGGTATCCGCGCCCGACTTTACGTACTCCTTTTTTTTTAATTTTAATATTTTATCTGTCATGGTAATAAAATATGTAAATATCATCAAAATCGAAAAAGGTGGGGAAAAAAGTGGCCAGCATCACTTATTTTTGCCGATATTCTTTTCGATTCCCATTATGTTGTGTAATATATAAACTTTTTTATTTTATATAAACATATCTGTATATGTTACGAGCTTTTCCCAAATATTGAATATGATCCACATACGATTTCAAAGTGAAATAGAAGCTAGTCTAAAATATTTATTCTGCTTCCTAAAGAAGAATTCCTCCTAACTTGAAGAACACTATAATTACTGCTTCAATTGATTTTAAGGTGATATCCTGGTAAAAAGATATTGGCAAAGAAATACGAAAAAAGAAGAAACTCGATTTTGCCGAGACATTGTGGAATCTTTAATAATCTCACTTTATTTTGCTTTTTATTTGATCAAACAATCTTTAGTATTTTTTTTTTCGACTAAGATTAAAGTTAAAAATTGATTTTAATCGATATCCTAAAAATATATTGGCAAAAAAGACGAAGAAAGAAGAAACTCAATTCCAGCAACATATTGTAGAATATATAATCATCTCACAAATCTTTAGTATTTTTTTTAATTTTAACCGCTGTTGAACGTGACATTTTATCGAATATGATTAAAATATATATAATTTATTTTCATTTTATATTTATTAAATAATTTATAAGATTTTTAGAAACCAAAAAGCAAAATAACTTAGTTATTTACCAAAATAAATGCCAATGCATCCGATAAAATCAAGTGTAAAATCGTTTTGGCCTAGATTTATATATTTTATTTTCGTGAAAATATAATGAATGTATAAATGATACTTTAACATTTTCATTGCATTTGTTAGAGTAAATATTTAATATTTTTTAGAAAAAAATAAGACGTCTTCTAAGTAATATTTTCTATTTAAACATCACGTCCAAAAATAAGTTTGGCTAACCAAAAAAAAAATTAAATCATACCAACAGAAAAAACCATTGTCTAATTTTTAGTCAGAATTTCTGTCAAATAAATACTCCTATCAATATCTTATACATTCGTTGCACAAAAACATATCCCATGTACAACAGAAATATTCCCAATTGTTGTCATTTCGATGATGTGACAATAAAAAATGCAAAACTCTGCCGAAGAATAAAAACACTGAATACAGTATTGAAAATATGTTGCAACATGCAACATGCCGACTACAAGCTGTGCTCAGTTATTAAAAACTAAAAATCATCAATGCATATGAAATCGGTTTTAATTAAAGACCATAACGAAACGTACGAACATGGCTTGCGTGTGTTATCGATGCGACAGTAACCACAAAAAAAAAGAAATCGAAATAAAAAAAATACTAATAGGAGGAGCAGCAGGCGGTGAACTAAAAACAACACTCTGGGCACACTGAAATATGAGCAAAAAGGAGCAACAAAAACAAACATCCGTTCGACAGGCCGACAAATGCGCAAAATGCGTTTCTGCTGCAGTTGACTTTGACGCAACGCTGCACAGTGGGACAAATTATGGAAATAGTGCATAAGCAATATGGTACAAAAGTTAACATTTGCTTGGCAAACTGAGTCACATGAGTGCTAGGTCTTTAATTAAATGCAATTTATTGGAGTTATAATGATGAGTAAATATATGTAAAAAGAGAGTTTATGTAGGTATAATACTGAATAATATGTACTTAAAAGAGTATAAAATATTTGAACTGTTGGCTAAAACTTAAGCTAACTTAAACTAGAGACGTTCGCAAAAAATATTTTAAAACGAGGGTGGATTGATAAGTTTCCGGCCTGACCAAGAGATGGCGCCACTAGGCCTACCTTGAGGTGGCGTTCTATAGTACCATCCTTAGATAGCTTGTAGCTATAGTTTCAGCCCGATCGCCATGTTAGTTTAGATTTGAGAGCACACTGAACAAGACGCCTCTGTGTTTTTCTTGAAAAAAATTGATTCGAAAAAACATTTCTACCGCCAATTTGACGTTGTATAAGTGTAATCCAAGCGAATTTTTGCGTCGATTTATAACCGTTGACGAAACTTGGGTCCACCACTACACTCCTGAAACCAAAGGACAGTCTAAACAGTGGATTGGACCAGGGGAACCAACTCTAAAGAAGGCAAAAACAATTTTTTCCGCGAACAAGGTTATGGCTACTGTTTTTTGGGATGCAAGAGGTATTATATACATTGATAACCTTGGCTTGGCGGTAAGAGATTTGCGGACAATGAAGAAGTAATCGAAGCTGTAAATGGGTATTTTGACGAGCTTGACGAATCAGTCTATAGAGATGGCATTACTAGACTAGAACACCGCTATGAGAAATGTATCAGCCTTGGAGGAGATTATGTTGAGAAATAAAAAAAATGAATCGCTCCATTAAGAATTCTAAGACAGATTTCAGTTTCATTTCGAGCTTCGCAAAAATAGCCATAATAAATAATTGCAAAGATATATATTTCTTAAATAATATTCATATTAGAGGTATTCACGCTTTGTAGTTGCTGCAGTTGAGGACTTTTACAAAAACAAAATATTTGGGGAAATGTCACCCTGTGTTTCAACTCTCGACTCAACTTTTCCTGAACCCAGACCTATGTTTACTTTTTCCTGTTGAGTTGTTGTAAATAGTGTTGCATAATATGGTGATTCGATGCCTTTTTCAGCACTGTACAATTTATCATTTATTAGCCATTTCGTTTTATGAAATGCAACGAGTTACATTATACTCGCTGAAAAAATAAGAGCGCCAAATTTAAAATAATCAAAATGAATTAATCAAGTAAAAAAAGTTTGTGCCTTTTTTGTTCGAAATTAAAAGAATTAGACATATATAACTAATTGTCGGAGGTTATCGCAAGTAAAAGAGTAAAAATGGATGCGAATTTGAAAATGCTGGGGCTATGCTAGCCTTAATATATGCTGAAATTGTTGTGGAGATCAGTATTTAAACACATCGGTTTTCGTTCTAGGAACTGACCACGTTCTGGCGTCTAATCAATTATCTTCGGAAAGTGAAAATGGTCGCCCTGACGCGAGAATATTATTGCATTCATGTCCTCTACATAATTATCTAGAACTTCATAAATCCCATAGTCACAGCATTAAATAAAATTTCGTTTTTTAACGACGATATTATTTTTGTTTCATTAAAATTGATTTTATCCAATGTCATTTTTGCTACAGCTTCTATTTAAATAAATTTCATATTCTGTCTCGGCATTTTTAATTCAACTTTTTGAATTTTAATTCAATTTGTACCAATTTACAATCGTAAACAAACACAGGAAAGTAGAAGAGCAAACTCAAATTTGGGTTTTCTACAATTAATTCGTTTTTGCAGCAATAAAATAATAATTTTTTAATTTATATTTTAGAATTTTAATTCAATTTGTACCAATTTTCAAATGTAAACAAACTCTGGAAAGATGAAGAAAACAAAGCAACTCCTCAACTCAACAGGACAATAAAATAATAATTTTTAATTTATATTTTTGAATTTTAATTCAATTTGTACCAATTTTCAAATGTAAACAAACTCTAGAAAGAAGAAGAACACTCAACAAATCAACTTCTCAACTCAACAGGAGGGATTCACACCTTGGCCTGTAGACTTTTCCTCAACTCCTCAACTCAACACAAGGCGTGAATACCTCTATAGATATTGTTTTATACTGCTATGTAATTTTTATCGCTTTATAAATTTGAATAGAAAATTAAGAGTAAATTTTTGTACCAAGGATTTTGCCTAAGTATATAACTTTTTTTTCTGAGTCTATCCTTTTATTATTCAAAGTTGCATATATGTAGTATGTATAAGGTAAGAACACTTAGCAAGGAAATTACATATTTCTAAAGTATCTATATAAACCACGTAACGAGAGGATATTCTATAATACATAGTTATCTATAGATAACTCAGCTTTTTCATTATCTTAAAATTATGCTGACTCTATTATTAAATATTAGTATGCCACGAATACAGAATTTGATCATAAGGCAGTTTTTTATCCTTGAAATGTATATATCAGAGCTTGCAACCTGTGGATACGATACTAATCCAATTATTGTTTAATATTAACATATGTAATGATTGTGCTTATTGGCTTATTGGCAGTACACTGTGAAGATGAAAACTTTTTTAAAAATTTGTTTTAAATACGCAGTCTATTTTGAAACTTTATTATAATGCAATGCAGCAAATCCTTTGCAACAGCTTTGGGATTTTAGACAAATTTTGGAATAAACTTTTTAAAAATTATAAATTATAAAATGTATTCTAATAAAACTGTCTAAATTTGTGCTAAAGTTTTTTGCTAATATAAATATTTTGCGACGCTAAAAATCAAAGTATTAAAATCCCAAAACACATGTGATGTTGAAGCTAAAGTTTCTTCTTAATATAAATATTTTGGTACACTAAACTTTATGATAGAAAAATATATGCATTTAATTATTTCGTTACGTTCTTCGACTATGGCATACACTGCAAACATTTTTACCAAAAATTATTTACGAAAACTTTTGCTGATTTTGACAAGCGATGCTTGATACCGGAAAAAGAAATCGATATCGACGGTATCGGTATTGACTTTTTGACATTAAAGAAGAATAAATCAAAATGGACATGTTTGCTCGATAAAGAAACAAAAATTCTTTAATGTTCAAAATAGATTGAAATAAAACTAAGAATCATCTAAACTTTTTGTTATTTACACTCAGTGGCTCATTTTACTTAAACGAAATTTATCGGATAGACGTTTAACCGAAAATTCAGTATCGACTTCGAAGTTCAAAATATCGGATCGGTATCGCGTATTCCTAATTGTGACTAGAACCAGACCATGGTTCTAGCTTTTGTTTTATCAATGAAGTAAAGTTAAGAAATGGTTGCAATTTAAATAGGTGCACCAAGTAATTGCTATTGCTTTCATTAACATTTCAAAACAAAAATAGGCGCAGATCAAAATTTTTATCATTATTATTATTGAGTTATGAACAAATTCACTTTGCCCACTGTGCGCTGTCGGCGTCGCCGTCGGCGCTGCAGCGAATCAATACGCAGTTGGTTGTAAATGCAAACAAGCGAAAAAAAACAGAGCTACAAAAAAAAAACCAAAAACAAATCGTTGCGAAAAATGCGCAAAAAAAAATTGAAACCAGCCAAAAACAAAGCTCAACTCAATTCGCTGCAACACGAAGAAAAAACAAGTGGGTTGGATTAAGTTGGAACTCTCGACTATGCTATACCCTATAATTTAATTCGTTTGTGCAGTGTTCATTTATTTTATGGCGTTTTAAGCATCTTTTTTTTATTAGTATATTTAAAAATATCTTCCCTAAGTTCAGATTTTAAATTAAAAAAATATGTTATGCAACCATTGATTGGAAAAATTGAAGGCTGAGGATTGTAATTTGAATAAAGTGGTAAGATGTTATATTTAGCACGGAGACCAAAATCAATATTTGAAATTAGCACCCACGGATGGTAAAAAGGTTAAAAAAAAAGTTTTAAAATTTTAGCCCCAAAATCTATCTATTGTCTCAAGAGATCAATATCCAAAAAAAAAAAACCAATGAAATAAGTTTGAGTCATAGAAATCTGCTAGGACAGATATTTATTTCCCTCGTCGTTCCGAAAATGGTAAAGTGGATGGCAAATGTTTAAAAAGAAAGATTTAAAATTGTAGCCCCGAAATCTCTTTCGAATATCGGGAGATCAGTTTCCGAAATATATCGAGTGGAATTATTTTTAGTCTTAGAAGTCTGCTTGGAGAGATATCCATTCCATTCGTCGTTCTGAAAATGGCAAAGTGGATGGTAAAGGGTTAAAAAGGATGATTTAAAATTGTAGCCCCGAAATCTATTTCATATATCGGGAGATCAGTATCCGAAACAAATCGAATGGAATGATTTAAGTCTTTTAAACCTGCCAGGAGAGATATTCCCTTTCCTATTCCTTTTATCGTTATGAATGTGGCAAAGTGGATAGTAAAGGGTTAAAAAGAAAGATTTAAAATTGCTGCCCCAAAATCTATTTCGTATCTCGGGAGATCAGTATCCAAAACAAAACGAATGCAATGATTTTAAGTCTTTAAAACCGCTTTGCCTTGACATAAAGGGTGATTCATTAAGACCTTTTTTTTAATAGGGATTTTCGTGTGGATCACGCGTGATCCATGACAGCTGTCAAAGGCAAAGTTGTTCAGTTTTCATTGGCAAATCATCATGCAAAGACTTACACCCGAACAACGTTTACAAATTGTACAATTGTACTACGAAAATCAGCGTTCTGCAAAGAATGTTTTTCGTGCGCTGAGATCGACTTATGGTCAACATAATCGCCCCACCGAAACCACAATTCGTAACACCATCACCAAATTTTAAACTCAGTATTCATTGTTTGATGATTCACGACCAAATCGACCACCACGTAGTGAAGAGAATATAGCGGTGGTAGTTGACAGTGTTCACGATGACCGCGAGGAATCGATTCGGCGCCGATCGCAACAACTTGGCCTGTCGTATTCAACCACCTGGCGCATTTTACATTTGGATCTCGGCTTGAAAGCATATAAAATTCAACTCAGGCAAGAATTGAAACCGAATGACCTTCCTGCACTTCGCCGTTTTAGTGAATGGGCTTTCGACCAAAATTTTGTTCAGCTTTTAGCTCCACGGCTTCGTGAATAATCAAAATTGCCGTATTTGTGGAGAAGATCAACCCGAAGAGGTACACCAGCTGCCATTGCACCGGTTTGGTGCGGTCTGTGGGCTGGTGGAATCATTGGTCCGTATTTTTTTAAAAATGAGTAATATGCGAACGTTACCATCAATGGCGCACGCTATCGGACCATGTTAATGGACTTTTTGCTGCCTGAAATTGTTGCCCGTGATCTCGACGACATTTGGTTCCAACAGGATGGCGCATTGCCAATGAAACAATGGCTCTAATGCGACGTCAATTTGTTGAGCGATTAATTTTACGTACGGGACCCGTACCTTGGCCGCCAAGATCGTGCGATATCACACCGCTCGACTTTTTTCTTTGGGGTTACGTAAAGTCAAAAGCTTACGTGGACAAACCAGCAACGATTGAGGCCTTGAAGCCAACATTACTCGTGTTATTGGCCAAATACGAGTGGAAATGCTTGAAAGAGTCATGGATCTTCAGGATGAACCATTTAAAACGCAGTTGCGGCCAACATTTGAACGAGATTATTTTTAAAAAATAAATGCCATAAAATATATCAATTGCGTTAGTAATTCTCAAGGTGGGAGTAAATTTTTGGCCAACAGCCTTATGCTAGACTGATCTGAATATCGCAACAAATTTAAAAAATTGTTAAAATTTATGAAAGAAACATGTGAACACATTTTTTTTGATGATATCTCTAGAAAGAGTTGAAATATTTTGATGGATATTATTTTTAGTAATGACGTTTTTTCAACTTTATACATTTTGTTTGACATTTTTAAAGCAGTAAAAATTCGAAATTTGTATCACTTTTCTTTCCATTAATCCAAAGATCCACGATACATAATGGAATTCGGTATTAAAATCCTGAAAAGCATTATATGTTACAGTCGCAATAAAAATATGAAAATTTGGTATACATATTAAGAAACCTCAACTAGGCAGGACAAGGCTCATCCGATCCATTAGGTAGCCACAGTTAACACAAAAATTACATAATATTACTTAAATTAGATTTTCGAATTAATGCAAACATACCCTTCCTTATACACAAAGGTGCAGGGTATATAGAAAAAAAAATAGCAGCAACAAAATTTAGCGCAAATATTTGTAAAGCGCAAGCAGAGCAGCAACTAAAAGTATGCAACGAATTTTTGTACAACTTTGTCGGAGAGTGAGCGTGTATGGGGGAGAGTATCTGTGTGTTTGTGTGCTGCCTAACAAAGCTGCAAAAGCGTGAGCAGGTTTTTTTATATTTTTTTTTGCATTGTTTGTTGTTTATTATACTTGTAGTTGTTGTTTTGAGCCGTTTTTTGTTTGGGTTTTTTGTATAAAACGCTTGAGACAAAGACGCAACAATAACAACAATGTTGACCGCAATTATTGCCCATAGCGAATATGATGGGCAATATGAAACGCTAAGCAGAATTTCGCTGCACAAAGGACAAGAGGATTGGGCATTTGCCATTTGCTGGTCTAAAAAAAAAACCCTACAACTACAACAAACAAAAGGCAAAACTCACGCGCCGGAAGCAAAAGCTCGCTGACAGTTGAGTGAAAATTTAGCACAAGAAATTTGCTGTCAACAAAAAAGATATATAGTGTAGTATAAAACCAAAAAAAAACAACAACAAAATATCATATATACACACACACACACATAGCATATATATTATATACTTTAAATATAAAACAAAAAATGCGTTGAAATTTACGTTGTATTTTCAAAGACAATGGCGACAGAGAAAAATGAGAGTAGTGGCCATATTTTGCATTTCATGTGGCTTGGTGCCGAGTTTTTGTGGCTTTCCAGATTATGCGACATGACAGTGGACAAATAGTTGGCACAAGTTATGCCAACTATATTTGACAGAAGCAAAAAGTATTTTTCCTTATAAAAAATAAATGTGTAGAAATGTGCATGCAGGTCGATTGTTCTTTAAACAACTTAAGGAACAATGTCTTCGAAATTTTTAGTGCAATGTTTTGTGTGGCACGAAGTATGTTGAGTACTTTTGGTTCTAAATTGGTTGGACTGCAAGCTGTCAAGCTATATTTAAGTTGTTATATTTAACAGTCTCTGGAAATTTGATGATGAGTATAAGCAGAGATATGACAGATATTTCTCAATGGCATTTCAAAAGTGAATTACAGATGAACTCTACAGAGACATTTTGAGTGCTCAGTAAACTTTGACATAAAGTGCATTCGAAAAGAACTTACTCTAGCACAAATTGAACAAAATTGTAGCTGAAGTAATGCAATATTTTTTTTCTATAACATTTTATTTAAAATTTATTTTCAAAAATTTATTAAACATAACATTATTGTGAGATTTAAATTTAATTTAAAGATGAAGACTTCATGCTTGTATCCTTTTCAGCTTATCTTGTTATAAAGTAAATAATAAAATTAAAAACTAAAGCTAACTAATTTTAATTTGGTTTAAGAAATTATCTGAAGCTTTAAGATATATATTTTAATCGGATATGCAGACGACATATCTGTAATGATCACAGGCAATCATGAAAGGACAATTAGGGATTTGATGCAAGACGCCTTATATATAAGCTGGGAATGGTGTAAGAAGGAGGGACTGGCAATCAATCGTACAAAAACCACCATTGTCCCATTTACAAGAAAAGGGCGTTTTATATCCCCACATTAACAATACATGAGACAGAGGTACCCCTAAAGGAAGAGGTAAAATATCTAGGAATTATCTTGGATAAAAAACTCATTTGGGGCGTACGCCTTGATTCCATAATCAGAAAGGCCAAAGGAAACCTCTGGACTACGAATCAACTTCTGGATAAATCCTGAGGTCTGAGCCCCAAATTGACATTCTGGATCTACACCCAAATGGTCTGACGCATCATACTATATGGGGCATTGGTATGGTGGAAGAAAACCAAACAAACCACAGCTATATTAAAACTGAGTAATCTACAGAGACTAGACTGCCAAGGCATCATAGGGGCAATGAGAACTACTCCAACTGTTGGCATGGAAGCACTACTTAACTTACCAACGCTACATCCAGCAATACAGGAAGAGTCTGCAATGCAAGCACTCTCAATGCACTTAAAACAAAAATTCAAACCAGTAATCCTCACTGGTCACCTACAAAACCTTAAAAGGGTCGGCAACGCAAGATGCATGACCCAGGCTAATGTCCATACAAACCATACTCAACTTTACCAAGAGATACAAAGTAATTTTTCCATCAAGAGAGGAATGGAACGCTAACACAATCTGGTTACATGAGCAGGAATAGTCGGACACCACAATTTTCCAAGCGGAACTATATGCAATAATGGAAACAGTGGAGCTTATATATAAAAGAGGACTCAAGTGAGTTAAGATCAAGATACTCTCAGATAGTCAATCGGTCCCAAAAGCACTAAAGAGCTCCACATTTACTACCAAAGTCCTTATAGAGTGTAGCAATGTACTCAAGCAATTGGCCACCCACAACCAAGTCTCCCAGGCATGGGTGCCCGGCCATGAAGGACATGAAGGTAATGGAAAGGCGGACCTTTACGCCAAAAAAATTTTGCTTCAACAAAAACTATAAAATATAAGACTAAAAAATGGAGTTCGCCTGCAACAAAGAAAGAATAGGCATATCGGATTCGAACACATGCAGATTCTGCTGTGGTGAGGAAGAGTCAATGGAACTTCTGATCACAAACTGTGAGGCGCAATGCCGCAGAAGACAAAAAATTCTAGATGCATATCTACTAGAAGATGAACCCCTGAAGAAGCTGGTCATTTTCCCGGGTGCACAATAGATCAAACTGGTCGCACTGCATATAAGCCTTTGCGTAACCCCCAACAACGATGAACGGTTAAGCTTTAAGCTGAAAGAGAATTCTATTACGGATGTTTCGAGTCTAAGATCTTCGTAATCGGATAGGAACTGTATTAGTTTGTTCACAAGATATTAACAAATAATTGGTTAAAACAATTTTTTTCGAAAAAAATCTCGAAAGCGGTGCATAAGATAAAGAAGGTTGTAATTTTAGTGGTTTTCGACCCAAAATTACCCTAAAAAATAATTTTTTACAAAATAACTTGTGTTGTTGATCTTCAGTGTTATAAAAAGAATGGTCTTAAAAGTCTATGTTGAATTTTTCGAAATTATGTCGGCAATCATGTCGTATACGTGATAAATTAGCTTAAAAACAATATTATTTTTGGCTTATAGCACTTTTGAGAAAACTAATTGGGACATTCT
The DNA here is from genome assembly GCA_037043745.1 of Chymomyza amoena. Classification (NCBI taxonomy): domain Eukaryota; kingdom Metazoa; phylum Arthropoda; class Insecta; order Diptera; family Drosophilidae; genus Chymomyza; species Chymomyza amoena. The sequence goes on along the minus strand of JBAMAX010003595.1, from coordinate 70,995 downwards.
ACATTTCTACCTTTCAGCATTTCTGCCTGGCCTGATTTGGTAATAATTCAGCTTAAAATCATCGAATGTTATGGTTTTTACTGGGGTCAATAGTTGTAATCATGTGAACTTATAATTTCCCTAATATATTTTATTATGAACATCACCAAAAAAAAGAAGATTAAATTATCGATTTAGTTTTACAATAAATAATTGTAAAAAAATAAGTCTAGACGAATATAATATTTTTTAAAAGTTTCTTTAAAGCCTATACCAGAATAAATAAAAAATAAATAAATAATCTTTTTTTATTCGATAAAGTTTTTATATTGCTAATAACTTTAATACTTTTCCTATTTTAGGATATTATTAGCCCATTTTGCATTTGCTGTAAACACTTTATTATTGACTTTATTCATCTATTAATAATTTTAGCTTTAATTTTAGAGACATATTATTACTTTAGTAAATCCATTAACCAGGCCCATTAAAATGTTAACCATCGTCTTTATGTCTTGTTTGTTAATAAACAACAAAGCTTTATTGTACTACTTTATTACTTTAGGCAAGTTATTGGCCTTATTATTAGGCCTAGTTTCAATCAATAATATAAACAAATCAATCACTGTTGTCATAAATATTTTTTATTTATTTTTTTATGATTTAAACTCGGCCAAGAATCTGTTTTTTCTATTTCGAAATCTATTTTTATTAAAATAATATCTGCCAGCTAAGCAAAAGCTAAGTTTGCAAAACTAATTAAAATTTGAACGAAACTTTTAAGCTCGAACAGGTTTTTGCTCTTATTATGTTAGAAAATTGCAACACTGAGCAAGTCACAACAAATATTGAAAAGCTCTAAACTTTTCTTAATCTCTACTTTGTTGGTTTTATAAACTTTTTTTTAATGGAATAGAAAACTTAAGCGGCTTAGAAAGGCATTTCAAATGGCCATGATGGTGCCAAGCCTTTTTAGCTTATGTTTTTCCTAATATTTACATGTTTTTGAAATGGGCCAAGATAAACAAGTTGTTATTGAGTTGCGAGGTGTTTGAAGGAACTCAGATTTAAATACCTTAAGGCTTTAATACTCACATTTCTATATAATCAGATTTATTGATAGTATATAATGTTGGTGTTTACCTGAAAGAAAAATTGTAATATAATTAGTTGAAAGTCTATAAAGGCGGAGTCTTAATTTATTCTAGGGAATATGGAAAATTTGATTTGATATTAATTCAAAATTATTTTAAAAATCAAATCGCTTCACATTCAAATTGTTTTCTTGTTTGACTAATATAGGTTTATATAGTGTCCAATTCGCTTTACACCTTTTAAATTATTGTTCATTAAATATCTTACTATACAATCAGCTTATGTAACATAAATATTATATTATAGCTTAAAGTAGATAAATAAAAATGTATTTATTAATTAACTTAATATAAGATGAAAAAGTATATAAAAGCTTATGAAATATTAAAGTTGTTAAATAAAAAAAGTGGTAATATTCGTTCTTGGAATGCAAATCATAATTACTCAATCATTTCGTGATTTCTTACTGTCTTATCGACAAGTTGGTAGTTAACTGATGGCAAAGGTTGGCTTATAGTCGACCTTCAAATACTCTGTACACTCCGATTAGTACATCTAATTAGATTCAATATTTCTGATTTGAAAGCCATTGTAATAGTAACAAACTAAATCTAAATATTGTCGAAGTATTTTTGGTAAGTCTCCTGGATTTATCTATTTTTCAAGACTGTGAAAGTTTTAGTCCCCCAAGAAGTAAAAAGTTGTTATTCTTAAGAACGGCTAAAAAATCAAAAATTAATTTTAAATTCGGATAGCAAGTCTTGAAAATATTGAAGCTGACTTTGGATGTAGACCCAAGTACCATTTTTAGGAATCCCTGTTCAAGTCTTGGCAAACAAATATTTCTTAGTTACATCTTTAGCGATTTTCTGTACGAATTAGGAAACTTAATATGTATTCCAAGCTCTAGTAGCAAATTCCAAAAAATATTCAGGTGCCAAGAACCATTTTAATGCCATTCTCAGACTCCAAGTAATGCGAACAAATTTTCGATAAAATACTTAGTAACATCTCCAGTTACTTTTGTGCCGAAACAGAAAAATTAAAAATCCCAATTATTCCAAGCTTTAGTGGCAAGTTCGAGAATATTGAGATACCTGGTGTAGATCTAAGAAGCATTATGAGGAATTCTTGGTGCGAACAAATGTTCGCTTAAATACTTAGTTATATCTCTTTAGTAATTTTCGGCACGAAAAATTAGAAATGTTTTCCAAGCTCTTGTAGCAAGCTCGAAAATATTGAGGAGTCAGGAACCATTTTAAGGAATACCTTTGAAAGCAAAGTCTTGGTGCGAACATATATTTGTACATTAAATATTTAGAGCTACATCTTCAGCGATTTTCAGCTCGAAATTGGCAAATCTTAAAACTCTGGTAGCAAGTTCGAAAAAATAAAGGTGCTCCCAAGAACCATTTTGAGGAATCCTTGGAAGCCAAGTCTTAGCGATTTCTAGTCGGAATTATGTCATTGAAAAGTAAAAATAGAGCATTCAAATTTGGGATTGTAATATTCATGTTAAGAAATTATTTATATGTAGTTCTTATCAAATTGAAAACGATCTTATTTTATTAAAGACTCAAATCTTTTCAAATATACAATATAACTAGGGTAGAGAATTGCAGAAAAGAGGAGAGCAAAAGTGCAAAGCAACAAGTTACTCAACAAGAATTTTTGCACTTCTGCCTGACTAACCATAGTCTGACCTGCAAAGAATAGGACACTTCTGCCTAAAATTAGCTTTAAAAATTATATAATTGTGTAAAATACTCTTTTTGGTATTATTGAGAGCTTGAACTGTGATAACAAACTTAACAAGCTGTTCGTAAACAATCGCTCAAAGATCAATGACTAAGATCAGTTTTATTTTTCATAAAAATATGTAAAATTTCAATTTCATCAGAAAATCTAGAAAAAATAATTTTAGTTTTTATGCCACATATCAAAAATTTGATGTATTTTAATACCATGTTTCTCATAAAAACTTTTTTCTTTACAGAAACAATCGGAGGCCATAAGATACTCAAAACCGCTGATTGCTGTTACTCTCGTTATAGGTAAGTCTAGCTTCTTTTTTGCTTTTCTGCCTCGTTTTTAGAGTTGCTTAAGTCATTAGTTGCGCACTTCTGCACATCTGGCCACGACATAAGTTGTTTACTTAAAACATTTCAGAGTTACCACTTGCAATTTAATTCCTAAGTGCTCCCATAAACAACTCCAATCTAATAGTATTTATTGCAACTATTAACAAAGTCAATTGCCAAGTCAATAACCCCAATTGATAGCCTATTTTTCATTACACTTTGCAACAAAATTACTGTTTAATTATTTATGCCACAATCAAGGCATCAGAGGAGTTGCCATCATAGGAGCTACCATCAGAAGCAGCCGGTTCTTTAGCGAAGACCACAACCAATGTGATTTTCCGGCACCGTTAGCAATTTTAATTGCACCTAAACTATGACAAAATGCAAATACAGGCCAAACAGCTGACTCAAGTCGCACACGCCAGGTAGGGCCCATCAGGAGCGTCACTTAAGGGGGGTTGGGTTGGTGTGGGCACAACCCTGAGTTCCTCCGGTTGCAAGTCAGAAGTGCAGCAGCTGTTGGTATCGGAATTTGGCACAGTAGAGTGATTTTCAATGGAAATATGAATGCATAAAATATTGTGAATAGTTTCAATAGATTTGTTGTGCTACTGAATTGTTTACTATTTGTATTTTATATAAGAGTGCGCACGGTAAGATTGGTATTAAGTTAGTAAAGAAAATATTTTGCATAAAATGACTAAAAGGAATCGGGAAAGGATATTTGTATACAAAAATTATTCGCCTTAGAGAAACAATTGTTGGAGCCTTGTTGGTCTAACCTCCTCTTAGTCCGTCCGTCTTTTAAAGAAAAGTGTTTATTGAAGTTTGGACCAAGTAGTTCATTTGAAAGATGAGATTTTGTATAGGTATTATAAAATTCCAAAATTTGATAGCACAAGAAAACTTCACTCAGACAACTAAGTATTACAATAAGTACATCGCTCGTCATTTCGACTACGCCTAATTATTCACAGTGTGTAATCAGATGTCGTCGTTATGACGAGTGAAGATGCTCCAGAGTTGAGTAGCTTTAAAATGGTTCTTAAGCTGTAACAGATAAATTCAAGATATAATTAAAAGTAGTCATGAGGAAAGAGTATTTTATAGTCCAGTTTTTTCGAGTATAGCAGACCCAAAGATGACGAGTGTTTTTTTTCCCTTTAAGGGTTCCTCAAAAAGAGGTGGGGCACTGCGACCAAAAGGTCTTTTGTACCATACCCTTAAGTTAAAGAAAAAGACTTTCCACTTTCCGCATGAATTGCAGCAGGTCTTTTGCTGGTATTGGCCTAAGATGAAAGGGACTTATCCGTTCCTTTCCCATGTGACAGCGCAGTCACGGAGAATATGTCTGGGGTTTCATCGTCTTCTGGACAGAGTCTGCACTCTGAAGAGTCCGATAGGCCAATTTTCTGTAGATGGTATCTAACAGTGTGGTGGCCAGATAGGTAAGCTACCAGCAGCTTTAGGTCGGCTCTGCCAAGAACTTTTGTCTTGATCGCATCCAGAGGTTTGACAATCACTTTTGCTTGACGAAGCCCCGGAAGGGAGAACCCCCCTATGTCCTCCTGCAGCCCATTTGTTTATCATGATTTTGATTGTGGACCAACCAATACCACAAAACGGCTCAGGAGATGTAGTCAGGGTGGAGCCACCCTGTCGTGCTAGATCGTCAGCGGTCGTGTTACCATCCACTTCTGAGTGTACAGGTACCCAACATAGCACGATTTTGTTTCGGGCGGACAGGGTTTAGAGGTAGCTATGTCGTTCTTCAAATATCCTAGATGAGATGCTCCAGGATGACAATGCCCTAATAGCAGCTTGACTTTCTGAATAAATGCAGATGTTTTCCCCCCTAATTCTCTTGAGAAGGATACTAAGGACGCAGATCTTTATGGCATGAATCTCCGCTTGAAAGACGCTGGGCCAGATGCCCATTGCGGTAGAGATTCCGTTGTTGGGTCCAACGATTAAAAAATGTATTTTAAGCTGCAGAAAATAAATTCAAGAAATAGTAACAAGTTGTCTCATGAAAAAAGACTACTTGATAGGGCAGTTTTTTCGAATATAGCCTACCCAATGGTTTTTTTTATAAGTGGTTTTTTATGAGTGGTTGAAAGAAAAGGATCGGGCGCGATTCCAGGGGGTCATAAAGATGTCATTTAAGAGAGTTCACAAAAAACTGGAAACTTTTTTTGAGGATGGTAGGGCAAGGGCTCGTAGTCCCCTCGTGTATTTAGCACTGTACAGGGTATATCATGGTCTAGAAATTCGGACCATTTATTTTTTTTCATATGTTTGATAAATATTTCTCAAACCATTGTTTTCATTGATTAAAAAAAATTTAGAATAAAAATTCTTAAAAAAATTTAAAAAAAATTAAAAAAAAAATTAGAGAAAAGTATCTTGACCTCTTATCACCTTATAAGCTGTATAAAAACTTAATTTTTGTTCATTTTATATTTACTATATATGGCTAGGTACAAAATGTTGTATGCATAGAATTGTAGAAGAAAGTAAAAAAAAGCAGATATTTTGTTTATTTTGAAAATTGTTCAGAATAGAGATATTGATATAGCCGTATATCTGTATGAAAACCAAGATATTCCGCATGATCTCTTAGATATACGAAGCATTTATTTTTATGCAGGTGGTAAAACTATCTTAACGAAAACTTCGAAATGTAATTTCTACCAGTACGCCATCTTTGTTTTCTGTCATATTATTTTGAGTATTTTGGTTCAACTTCTTATATTAGAAATTTTTGAACCATTGAAATTTTCCTACGAATAAGTGAACTTTTAATAAACTAGAGCTACCAAATATGTTTTATAGTTTCATGTGAGTCTGATAAAAAAATCAAACGTTGACTTTCTTTGTCAAACAAATAAACATTCCTACTATAAACTACTACTTATAAAAGGGAAAACTATTTGTTAATGTTAAACAATATTATTAAAGAATGTTAACTTTTGCTTCTTTTATGAACTAGTAACCGACTAGTAACAATGCTCTTTTGTTCGCATCTGCGCTTTCGGCATCCTTAAACCTAACGTCAATACATTAAATTCATAAAAGTTAAAGCTTTTTGCAACCTTAAGGTAACTTTGAGTTATAAATATCCTGAACCAGGAACCCCTGCTGAAACTAACTTCGATATACACTGCACATAAAGTCTGCGCTTTAAGCTTGTACTCAAGTTTATGGTACCCTTCAGAATTGATTTATTTATTTTCCTTTCTTTTTTTTTGGTTGTGATGCATTTAATGACCAGGACATCAATTTTCATGTGGCTATTAAAGCTTAACTTGGCATTTCCATGTTTACTGCGATGATGAGCAGAGTTTCGTAGAAGTGGGCACGTTGGACAGCTTTGATGCAATGAGCGGAAGCTGAAAATCATGGATGGATGGATCCATGTGCGGATAGTCGCAACAATAATAAAAACAAAAACCAACTCTGGCTAAGAGCAAGTAATTCCACGAAATGTTGCAGGATTCATGTTCGCGTGTATGTTGATTTTAGCGTAAGCTGTTCGTCCTGGCATCTGATGCAGATGCTTTTGAGAATGAATCTGCACAAAAAATTTGCACTTTTTGAAGCGGAAAAAATACTTCGCTAAAAAAATTGCATGATGGCTGCCATGAGAAATTTAAAGCTGCATAAAAAAACGTGAGGTGTATAGAGTCCACTTTAAGGAACTTGTTTGGGTCAATAGATGCGTCTGAAGGTATGCAAAAATTTAATTAAGGGGGGTTTCCTTTAAATTTGGTCGAGAAAATCTTTTTTTTTTTGTTTCTAAAAATTCGTAGAATATGTGTAGGAAAGGATTTTTCGATGCGATCGCTATTTATAGATAGAAATAGAGCGCCTTGAACGCACCTAAATCGGGCACTCTGATAACTTTCTAAAAACTTTAAACGCGTTTTTTCTCGGAACCATGTTTTTCATCAGAATTTCAAGCACAGGTATTCATCTATTGTTTCCTTCAATTAAAACATGTTTGAAAGGAAATAATAATTTTTTGAATGGCAATTCGCGAACGATTTTCTGCGTTCGGAGGCAGACAAAAGCCGCCATTTTGAATTTCGTCTAGATAAAAAGTCCAATTATTGTATGATAAAAATTGCATTTAACATTCAAAACAGGAAGTTCAACTTTTCAATATACCACACATAACTCCCAAACTACGCCTTCTTTTCGGACAAATTTGAGATTTAAAAATTTTTTTTCTTTGAGTTCTCTCACAAAGAGTTCTCGAATATAAACTTAGGACCACTTTATCACATATATTGCATTCCTGTAAAATTGGAATAAGAGTCGCAGTGCAGCATTTATTAATCGATTTTAGGGATGTTCCCAAGATTTTGAAATATCATTAATTTTGATCATCTATCAAGCTATATATGTAAAAGAAACTTATGTTTTACGTGTTACGGGTGTTCTCATGAACGCGTTGATGAATTTCAAATCTGATTTTTGCGTGTCTTAGTGGTTGTCAGTACGGAGGTTTTATAGCCCTTTTGATTCGTGAGATATACTCATTTTTGTGAATATCGTAAATATAACATAGTAGAAAATTGTTCAACAACGGGTATTGGACATTAAGCGCTGACAGAAGCGTAGTCGCAAAGGGGTTGAAATATAGTTTCTATGGGAGTTTTATTAGAGATACGAGCTCTCTTAAGAATACTTAAGTTCGTTCATACGGCCCTTTAGAGACTCATGAAAGTCAACTAATCCAAAAATCTAATGATTGTCTAGATAAGCTAACTAGAGAATCTTACGATGTTTATACACTTTAAGAGTTTGGGCAGGACAAACTATTCATTAGTACAAACTAATGCTGAAGTTGAAATTATTGGGGATAAAAGATAGTATTGACCGATTATCTTGACCGATGGAAGATAAGATCCGGTGTCTACTTCATAATCTGCAGTCAATCTGCAATAACTAGCCTATCAAAAGTTTATGCCTCTGATTAAATAATGGTTATGGTAAACCTAGTACTAAGTGGCGTTAAAGACGCCAGAAACATTTTGATATTCGCTTTTATTTTAAGTTTAGTTTAAAGGATCTGAATAATAGCGAATTTTTCGTTGAAGGTTATTTTACTCAGTCACGTGCTGTGCCGGAAGAACGTTTCAGTGAAGAGTAAAAAATGTCATACCAAATCTGGACTTTTATAATGCACAGAGATAATATAAAAAGCAATTTACTTTTATGACTCGCCTGCTTTTAACTAATGCGGCTAAGATAACAAAACACGCAACATTAACCAAAGACCAAAATAAAAATAAAGTGCTTAAAAAAATTCTTAAATATTTAAAGGAAATGTCTTCGAATTCAATCCGAATATGTCAAAGCAATAAAAGCAAATATAAACACAACATTTAAAATATCGCAATATGGAATCACGAATTAAGCCCACACAAAAACATTATGTCTGTATGTGCTGTACTATATTCGTGGCGGTTGAACTACACTTAAAAGTTTAGAAATACTCAAACACAATTTGCACTTTACTAGACATACAACCCACTCTATTAACCCACCTACGACAACTGTCAACGTCTTGTCACTGCCAACGCCCAAATGTATGCAATGCCAAGCCCGCATATTTGCATGCTGCTTACTAACTTGGCTAGGAACTTTTTCTTTGCTTTTAGTCTTATGCCTGACACTTGCCGAATTTTGTCTGTACGCCCGACTTTGCGTTGAGAGGGTTTGGGGAGCGTGAACTGAAACTAGCACAAAACCCACGCAAACCAATCGATCTGGGTTGGGTTCTCTACGCCAAGTAACCTCTAATCAGCCCTTTTGCAAACACACAACCAACCAACCAGCAAGGAGAGCAAGTTTTTGGGATAAAAAGTTTGGGCAAGTGAAATAAACTGCCTGGTATACAATTGGCAAATATTTATAGTCTAATTGTTGGGACTGGGTGCGCATATATTATGTAAGAATGTAAATAATATAATAACGTGCAATTGAATAGGAACACTCAGGTCTTAAAATGAGCTGTGGCATGGAAAGCTGCTGCGGTTATGTAAGTTCAAAAAGAGGTTGGTTTGGAGAGGATTGCAGTTGTAATGGGGAGGATGGTATTGGGTGTTTTAATAGAGCACTTTATATATATATATCCCTTGGGTGGTACATTGAGCCTCTCGATTTTGCTAATCTAGACTTTAGAATGAGCAGGTGATTGGCTTTCAGCGAGCGAGAGTGGTTTCGGGGCTGCCGGCATCGACTTCAGGTAGGGCCGCTCGATTTCGCCAATCTAGAGCTTTAGGGTGGGTCGGTTATTGGCTTTCAGCATCCGGCCCTGGTTCCGGGGCTCCCGGCATTGTCTCCAGACAGGCAAGGTCGTAGAAATTTCCCACTCGCTGATTGAAAGGTTGACGTGCTCGACAGAGCTTCGTTATGGGCACCAAGTCCTAAATGACAGTGGGTTGAGGTTGTCAGTTAAAAAGCAGAGGCTTTGTTGTGCATGTCACTTTCTCATCAGCAGCCCAATGAGGCACTACAGGGGACGTGAAATGGCTCTAAATAATGCACGTTACTGACCATGACTTGGATCGAAGTTGCGGAGATTGTGAGCGGGTAAAAAGCGTGCACTCAGTAACTGGGTATACGTTTCACCCAAGAACTGGTACTTTAATCTTTAAAATATATCCAATTTAGCAACGAGTGCAGCTTACCAAATGGGAATAAGACAAGCTCTGAAGCTAGGTCTGGTAAGAGAAGGGGAGTCCCCCGACCCCGGAGTTTTCTAGAAGGCCCTGTGTAATTACTTTCCTACTTACCACAACAATTCAAGCTTAAGGTTTAATAAAGGGGTCGGTACAATTGCATCTCCGGGCCAGGATCTTCTCCCTACAGCCCTGGCTATAGCTATCCCACCCAATTTAGAAACGGTCTCCATGCCACAGTTCTTATTTTGTATCACATATATGGCATCAAACTACACCACACTGTCTCGGGGTAATCTTGGTTTGAGTTGAAGAGCATAGCTAAGCTTAATTAGAGAGGGATTGCTTTCGGCAGCTTATTGTTTTGGGATAATCTTAGTCGGAGTTGAAAAGCATAGCTGAGCTAGCCTTAATTATAGCTTATGTTTTTTGGACGTCTACAGAAGTCAACACAGGTGGTCTGACGAGGGTCTTATCGACAACGAACCCAGGTAAGTATATTTATGAAAGGCTTAGGGATGAACCTCTTCATATACTTAGTAAAGTAGTCCAATTACGAGGCTGCGATGTTTGTTGCATCTCTCGGTGATGCGATGTTTCGTCTGCTCCATAATAATTTCCCTGACCGACTATTTTGAAGCCGTTCGCAGAAGTGCATGCTAATGCAGAAAATTTCTGATCGCCATTCACTTGGAAGTGGCCAGAAACGATTCTTTTGCTGAAAGAGTCAAGCAGCTGACGAACTTCCGACTCTCAGTCAAGTATCTTCTGCGTAACCCCCTGAACAAAACGTTCTGGGGGCTGGCTAATTGTGACTAGGCGAATCATGGCCGAGCGATCATGTGGGGATCCACTACGTAGCGTCTGTACTCAGAATGATTGGCTGCAAAAAGTGTCTGGTCTCCAGGTTAGGGGCGGCCTATTTAAGAGTGACCTGTCACTGCGAGCAGAGTTGTCAGGACTGATTTTGAGCTTATAACTTACTGTCAGATCACCGCTACCTCACATATTTCTTTACAGACATGGGAGTAAGCCCGAGGAATATTTATTCTCCAAGTGGTAACTGTGTCCCTGCGGCTATTCCACCTGCTTCGGCAGCATGCACGACGGATTTGGAGGTGCAAACTCCATGTTTTAGAAATAACAATATGCCGGAACTATTTTGTCCGCCACCCCTGGACGGAGCATTGGGATCTCTATAAGTAACTGTTCCAAGAACACAGGGGCCTACAGTTTATAGCTGAATTCGAACAGTGGTGCAGTGAACTAATAGAGAGTCTCAATAAAAAGTTTTGGCTTAAAAAAACATTTAAATAAAATGAATTTGAAAATTTAAGGAAATCTAAGACCCTTTATGGAAAAATCCGTGCTTAAAGGATCGCTGTCCCATGGTCAGTTAATCCTTGGCATTAAAATCGCCTCCAAGACTCAACACAAGATTTTATGCTAGTAATTAATACCTTTGGTCAAAGAGACTGCAGGGTATCCGAATGTCGTACTAGCCTGTTTCACTGTGCAAATAAAATAATCATTTAAACTCCCTTCTAATTAATCTTTGTAATTACAAAGAGTGCGTAAGGAATATCTGCCAGGTTGGCAACCTGTGGCAAAGGCATCATTAAGCACCTATTCACATCTTTGAAAAACTTAAATACAGAAAGTAAAAAAATCAGATACAGTATGAAATTTGGATTCCAACCCCTTTCTTCAGTTCATCTTTCTTCCTGTCCTAATCGAATATCGTCTAGGTTTACCTTATTCCCAAAAAATATATCGATTTTGTTTAGCTATGCACAGAAGGATTTACACTTTATATGCTAGAACTGACAAAATACGACGAGAGTCTTAAATTTCTCTTAAACATAAATATAACAATTAAATATAAAACTCTACGCCTTCACTATCCACCCTCCCACACTATAAACAATATGGGCAATATAAACTTTTTATTCTAAATTTTCTATTTCAATTTCTTTGGTCGTCTGCTTCAATATTTAAGCTCATAGTTTAATTTTTTATTTTATATTTAAAAAAGTCTAGCTATACTTTTCATGAATGGTGTGGTCAGTTTTTGGCTTCGGGTTAAATTTTCGAGGTTATATTTTGCTGCAATGGCGTCACTGGTAAGGTTATTTTATTCATACCTTGCTCTAAAATTTTAATTTTGGACAGTAATTGGATTTAAACCACGTAATTAAAAAAAATAGTAAATTCAGAGTCAACAAATATCTCTCTTGACAGAAATATGTGGTTTTGGGGACCAGCAAAAAAACCAAACAAATATTTCTCACAAAAATTCATTTTCCACAGAAATACTTTTTTTTGTCAAAATAAAAAAATAAAAAAAATTAAAAAAAATGCAGCACTCCTGTCCTATTGAAAGTTTTTATTTTTATAAAAATATTAATAATGACGGCGAAAAAATTTGTATATGCAAAAATAATAATTTAATAATATTTCTCATGTTAATTTTCAACTGCCAAAACATTCATATATTGCCTAAGGGATAGACTATAAATAAATTTATATAAAAAAAATATTAAAACTCGTATTTAATTAAACTGTTCTTTGTTATTTAACAAAATATTTATTTTTGTTATGCCATGTTTTAATTAAATGTACATCATTGTATTTTGCCATGTAACTACAAACTCTTATATGAGTGCTTCCCAGAAAAATAAAATTTCCTATTAATTTCAATAATAATGGCAAAAGGTACATAAAGCCAAATTACAGATTTCTGAAAAAGCTATTCTTGTCATAAAGCCATATTATAGAGCTCTTAAAAAAGGATTCTTTTCATTGTTAAATATTTCTCGTTAAATTTGTATTTCAATTTGTTTGAATAAAAGGCTAAAATTCGAGGAAATTCATTACGTTTAACGACGAGCTTACATATTCAAATGTACAGCGCTGTGGCCTAAACGTAGGCAACAAAAATGTATTGCCTACTTCTGAGCATCACACAATGAAACCTTCAATTATGCTATAGAAAACAGAGCGACAGCATCTATGGGTGTGTATGTGTATGTGTGAGCAGCTTCAATTCGGGGTCACACACACAGGCACGCATACATTGACATTAACACACACACAGGGGGCAGAGGTTGAGCTTGCTGCGCGTCTTTTGTGCTTCTGACACTTGTCAAAGCTCTATAGGCATTTTCAAATAAACTATGTATATGTATAGCAAGGTGTGTGTGTGTGCGAGTGTGTGTGTATGTGTTTGTGTTTGTATTTGTTGTGCTTTGTGTATATGTGTGAACAGTTGGCTGAGCAGCTGCTGGTTTTAAAAGGGCATAAGAAGCTCAGGCACAAACAAACACACACACACAGCTAAACATTGAGACACACAGATACAGACACACACACACGCACAGTAACACAGCCAGTAACTGTCATAAACTAGGATTATGTTGCATAAGCTTAGGCGTCCATTGTTAAAGACTCTCAGTACTTGATGTTGTTTTTGTTGTTTTGGTTGTAGTACTTGCTGTTGTTGTTGTTGTAGGCATTTTTGTTGTTATTCTTGTTGTTGTGTGTGCGATGCCTATTGAATTTCAAAAACATTTCCGGCCCGCGTCGCTCCAAGTTCATGTCGATAATTACTTTTGCGTAGCTTGACTTGTAATTGATGCGTGCTGCATACTTTTTGGGGTCGGTGTAGGCGACGGCGTTGTTGCCAATTGTAGAGCATGTTGTTTAGTGTCAGCTTTTTTGTCAAAAGGCTTTATCTCTCTCCATTGCTCCCTGTCAATTTGTAAGTCTGAGTGGCAATTAAATTGGGCAACGAGCATGTTGCACAATTTAGCAAGATAAAACTTAAATCCAAAAGACGAGGACGATGAGACGGTACAACAACTAACGAACAAGTACAAAACTTAAAACAAGTTTAGACGACTAAATCAAATTGAAGTTGTGCAGTGGCGTAGCATAGGGGGGATGCTGGCGGACAAGGTTTAAGCCTCTTGGAGATTTATTTGTTAGCTTATTACTTTGTTGCTCGTCCTAAGCTTTAGAAAACTGACTTCGAAGTCATTATTAAAGCTATTTGAAGATATATGTGAGTTTTGGGTAAGATAGGATTTCGTCCCGTGGGAAATTAATGTAAATGTAGTCTTATAAGTTTGAAAAGCAGCGTAGCCTGGAAAGTATTACAAAATACGTATGTCAATTCCGACAGAATTTACATACGTTTATTAATTATCTGTAGGTGTGATATATATGGGAGTTAATCGGAATCTGACAAATTTTTTTAAGCCCCTCGTCTAGGTCTAGCGTTCTCACGCTTGTTTCTGTCTGTAGTTTGTAGTCTGTTTTTTCAGTTCTAAGCATTTGTCCCAAAGTATAAGAAATGTTCAGGCACAGCAAAGTTGCAGGGGTAACATACACGGACTATATGACCCCAGTAAGTAAGTAACTCAGATCAAAAACAACGTCTCGAAGCATGAAGATAGAACTGTACAAGAAGCTGGTTGAGCACATCGCTATCTATGGCGCCAAAACCTGTGCTATGACAGCTTCTGATGAGGAGCTATTAAAAGTTTTCGAACGGAAAATTCTGCGAAGGATTTTCGGCCCAATCTGCGAGAATGGCCAATGGAGGATAAGTTTTAATCATGAAATATATGAAATATACGATCTATACAATAACATCAAAATTGTGCTCTATATAACGACCAAGTTGGCGCTCGACTTCGTGGTAGACCGAAGCAGCGTTGGTTTGACGCGGTATAGAGGGATATAGATGCGCTGGGCATCCGCGACTGGAAAATCAAAGCGGAGAACAGGAAAGAATGGGGACGAGCGATACAGGCCTAAACCACATTGGGTTCGTCGCGCCATAGAAGAAGAAGAAATAACTTCTTCACAACACTCACTCTAATGGGAACCGATGACTGGAAAATCGGCATGGACCAAAGAGCCATACAAATTTTCACAGACGGATTCAAAATGGAATACGGCGATGGGGTCACGGTATACTGTATAGACCCGCCCATGGAGGTATCTTTCAAGTTACCCGATCACTGTTGCATTTTCCAGGCGGAGGTGTTCGCCATAAAGAAGGCGGCAGAGCTAGAGTTAATCCTAGAGCAGAGCCGAATTAATATTTTTGCTGACAGTCAAATCAAATCCACTTGTCTTCAGCATCAATTTCAGGTGTATTAGCAAGCAGGGATACATTAGATGAACTAAGCACCCATAAGGAGGTGAGATTCCTTTGGGCCCCTAGCCACCAGGGCCTAGATGAAAATAAAATAGCTGACAGGCTCGCAAAGCAAGGTTCTGTATCAAGGTAATCACTACTTGTGTATCTTAAGATTCCATTATTGACGATTTACCACAGAGCAGAAGAAGACGCTGTAATCAGTTCCGACAGAAGGTGGTACAACACGACGAAATGTAAGATAGCTCGCTCTATCTGTAAGTAAATCAATAATAGACTTGCCTACTATATACTAGTTAGATAATTGATAATAATTGTTGTGTAACCCTAGGAGACATGTTTCCATTATTGTTTTGTTCCATGTTATTCTGAATCCTTTTATGAGAATCAATGAGTGATGGGTTCAAAGATTCTGTTAGAAGCCGCCCCTGATATGGGGAAACAGACGCTTACCTGATGGCAATTTTGGCTGTCAAAAAGGCATCAGGGTGTGGACTGCTCTTAGCTTCAGGACTCTTCCTCGACCTTACCGACATGGGTGGCTTTACCGATAGCTATGCTGGATTCATCGACCCTAATAAACAAGGTGGCAATCCCCGAGAGGGCTCTACTTAGGAGTCCCGAATAATTATTGTAGTAGTAGTAGTAGTAATACATTCTGCAACTCCCAAGAAGAGACTGTAGACTTACATATACCAATAGCGATGAATGCAGGAAGTGTAGGGAGTCATAGGACAAAGACTCTTTGATGCACTTCATCTGCCACTGCTCTCATCAAGACTCAAATATCTAGGAAAACCCTGACTTACCTCACTGGAAGAGGAAGCCGACTGGGTACCTTAAAAGCTATTGACGTTCTCCTATCATACGCGCTTACTCGACGACTAACGTGCATTGTACACCAACCGCATCCTCCGATTTTAGTAAGGACTATGAAGTCTATGTGTGACTCCCCCCAGGGGTCAAGCGGTGAACCCTAACTTAAAAGAGAAATTTGCTCAAGGGTGAAGTTTTCGAACTATTTTTAGAGATCAGAAGTGTTGAAAATTGTTTTCGATGACATTCGGTGGTTCGTTAACAGAAATTTGGTAGACCGAGTTATAAGGGCTTGCATAAATTTAAAGGCGTCTAAGCTAACAAGCTTTTCAAATTTACCCAAAGATGAATCCACCTTAGTATGCATATAAAACTGAAATCGTATGAAGTATCTGAAGAAAGCTTGCAGCCGCCATTCTAAATGAATTTGTGGTCAGAGTGAAAATATTGTAATTTTCTGAAGTCTTTAGCGATTTTATACCTAGTTTTCAAATTAATCTTTAAGGAATCTAAATCCTTAACTCTGAAGTAAGCTGCTGAATATAAAAAGATCGTCAAATTTTTGTTGGCTATCTAAGAAATGCTGTTGTTAAAAAGTTAAATTTTTTATCGTTTACTCTATTATTATTATTATAAATTACGTATACGCAATATTGCCTTATATGGGCGGTTAAGGCAGCAGTGGCCAAGTCGATCAAAAATCGTTAAGGTTCAGCTTTGCACTGCAATGCTTCTGCAATTTATCTACACCGGATTTCCAGTCAAAATTACGTATACGCAATGCTGCCATAATTGAGCGGTAAAGGTGGTCCAATCAGTTACAAATCATTAAGTTTCAGCTTTGTATATGCATTTCTCGGCTTTATTCAAAAAACCTTCTTAACAAGTCTTTTAATGTTTAAATTTCTCTACAGGCGCAGGATTTCCAACAAAAATTACGTATACGCAATATTGCATTATATGGGCAGTTATGGCAGCAGTGTCAGTCAAAAATCTTTAAGTTTCAGCATTGCACTTGTCTGTTAAACCTAGTCTGTAATGCTTTAATTTATCAACAAATGAGGGACTTCCAGTCGAAATTACGTATACGCAATTTTGCCTTATATGGGCTGTAGAGGCAGCAGTGGCCAGACCCTTCAAAAATCATTAAGTTTCAGCTATGTACATGCATTTTTTTACTTTATTCAAACAAATCTAGTTAATAAATCTTGTTTAAATTTATCATTTTTAAAAAAAAAAAATCTTTTTTAATAAGTCTAGTGCGAAATTCTTAAATTTATCTTTAAGCGTAGGATTATTACCAATTAATTTTCAATTTTTAAATATATTTAATCTGTAACTCCATTATAAAGCAATTCTGAAAATTTAGTATTTATGCAAAATACTCCATTGCTAGCAAATATATGAAATTTCAATATAACTTAAATCCCTCCATCACTATAAAACCAGAAACTATCGACGCCACTGGCCTCGCACGCACACAACAGACTGAAAGTCAAAGACATAATCGAAAATCGAATGTGCTTGACAAAAGTTCAGCTTGCTGCTTCATTAAATTTAATTTATAAGCTGAACATAAAAGCTAAATCATTATGTGCTGTGTATGTGTATGCCAGTGTGTGTGTGTGTGTGCATGAAAGAGCGTGCAAGAGCGAGTGCTAGATAGAGCAGACAACGCAGCGCAAACAGAGATAGCATGCGTCTCAAATGTGTTGCATAAAATGGCGGTCAGAAACAAAATGGTGGGTTATAAAGATTACTCTCTGTTGTGCCTGCTGTTGCTGTTGTTGTTGGGGCTATAATTTGCAAAGACACTAAAAACCAAAAAAAAAGACAGTATATGGAAAAACGAAAGACCCTTAAAAAAGGAACAGGAAAAGCGTTAAGAATGAAGCGCAAAACGTGGCAAAAATCAACAAAGTGACGCGAGAGTAACATCAATTTGTTGTTGTTGTTGTTGTCATCGTTGTTGCTGTTGTTGTCGAGAGGACAAACGACAAGGAAGACAACGCCATTTTCGCACGCATTTTCCTTTTGGCACCCAAATGTGTGCTACACTTTTCGTTTCGACTGTTTCTCTGCTCGATTTCGATTAGTGACACGCGTTGCTGTTTCTGTCAGCATCTTAAAGAAACGTTTTGCTGACAATTTATGTTAGCTGGAATCCCAGCTGCCTGTGTCTGCCTCCTCACACCTCACTTTGCCACGCCTATAACAAATCTGTTTCTGCTGTGTTTTAGATATTACGTATACGTATAGGCTGCGTTTCAGTTTTTATGTCTCTTAGTCAAAGCGTAAAACGGCTTTGTTAAGTTTGGTTGGATGTTTGTGACAGAGAGAAGAAGGAGTATTTTTAGGCTTTTAGTGTGTGTATACTCTATAAATACTCCATAAAATTTTTGTATTGTAGCATAAAGTAATTTCTTTTGTTCACTATACCTGTATATTTGTTATGTTCTTAACAGCAACCAACAATTAAAAAGGTAGAGTTTTAGCTTAAGCTCGATCAAGTTGTGTTACCTGAAAAAAAATAAAAATAGAAAATTTAATTAATATTACAACAACATGAGTAGATAAGCTGTTATAAGCCAAATAAGAGAGTTTATTTAGGAGCGTGCGTCTCATAAATTTATTTCTAATAAATGGATATATAGAAAAAAATAGCAATTTTTAATAAACACTGAGACTAGAACCGACTTAAGAACTAGAGGCCCTAATTTTTAGCAGTGTTGTAAAACGGACCTGAAAAAGCTTAGCATCTTTGTATTAAAAATCATCAAAAGAGTTTAGAGATTTTAACAGAAATTAATAAAATGCCCACTTATTTTAACTCAAGTGTATATATAAAGTCTTGATAATATTATAATAAACGACTTCGACGTTCCAAATATAAAAATTTATGTAAATGAGAACTTCTGCACTCCTAAAAAGTTAAAATCTTGGATCACAATAATGTCTTCTAATAAAATTTTTTTTCTAATGCTATGACCAAAGATTTTAAAACTAATCTAGATAAGAAAAAAACCTGATAAATCAAATATTTTAGGTTATTTTACAAAAAATAAAGAAAAGTAAGAAAAATAAATAAAAATAAGGCCAAAAATGTTGAACACATTGGCTACATTCTAAGATTGAAATTAAAATTCTTTATTTAAAATATACAAAATTTTTTAATTTCAATTTTTATAAAGTTCTTTTAAATAGGTATTTAATTTCTTTATAGGTAAATGTTCGAAAATCAGATTTTAATGGTGCATGACCAAAAATCTAAAAATTAAGACAAGATAAGAAAAAATCATGAATAAAAATGTAAATATCTTTTAGGTTAATTTAAAAATAATAAATTTAAATAAAATAATAATCAAATGAAATATAACGCCATAATTTTTTTTTTAACATTGCCTACACTCTCAGAATACAATTTTTTATTAAAAAATAAAAAAAAAATTTATTTTGCGATTTTCAGCTTTGTTATAAAATTCTATGAGTATCCAAAATTAAGATTTTTATCGTGATTTTAGACTTTTTGTAGTCTTAATTTGATACCGAACTAATTTATCTTTAACATTTTTGGGTATCAAAAACATTCCTTCACTTTTAGAAGTGAAAGCATTATCATAAAAGCGATTCACAAAAATATTGTTATGAAGATTCGATTCAAAAACCAAACATTAAGAATCCGTATTTCGATTAAACTTTTTGTTAATAAGATATTTATTCTAATAGTACTAATTTTTAAGATTTTTATCTGCATTTTTTTAGAGAATGAATATATTTGGCTAGATTTTTAAGATTGAGATTTAAAGTCTTAAGTGAAAAAAATAAAAAATATTTTATTTGTGATTTTCACGCCTTTTTATAAAAATCTATTAAAAAAGCAGAAACTTGTTTTTTTTTATAGGTAAATCTCGGAAAATAAGATTTTTATCACGAAATTAAACTTTTTGCTGTTTCATTTTGATACCGAACAATCTTATATTCAAAATTTTTCGGCTCTCAAAAAGGGTCCATTCACTTCTGGATGTGAAAACATTTCATAAAATGAGTGCTAAAAATGTTGCTCGAAGTTTGTTCAAAAACCAAAAATAAGATCTTTATTTTCGATAAAACTTATTTTGTAGTCTTATATCAATAGTCTGATTATTTATTTTTATGCCACAAAATCAGCTCTAACAATTTAGGAATGAATATAATATTTTTGTTAAATGAGCCACAAAAAACTTAAATCAAGATTTTTCGACCCGTAGTTAAGATCTTGGGTCCCTTTCTACTCGCCTTTTCGATGTTTTTTTATGATTTATTGAAGTCTAAAGATGAATCTTAATTAGATTTGGAACTTAAAAACTCAGA
Organism: Chymomyza amoena; assembly: GCA_037043745.1. Taxonomy (NCBI): domain Eukaryota; kingdom Metazoa; phylum Arthropoda; class Insecta; order Diptera; family Drosophilidae; genus Chymomyza; species Chymomyza amoena. Next base: position 50,812 of record JBAMAX010003595.1, on the reverse strand, counting down.
TCTCATTTCGTTAGGTAAACTATTATTAAATTAGATTTTTATCACGGTTTAGATTTTTTGCAGTCTTATTTTGATACCAAACAATCTTATCCTTAAGACTTTCGGGTCTTAAAAACAGTCCTATCACTTCTAGAAGTGAAAACTTTTATTAAAGGAATGCATAAAAAAGTTGCTAGAAGATTGTTCAAAAACCAAAGTTTAAATCTCGTTTCGATTAAACTTTTTTTTAGCATTATTTCAAATGTCCTTCTTTTATTATTTTTGTTGCCATAAAATCAGTTCCAAAATTTTAGGAATTTCAAATTATTTTTTTTATAAATGATCCACAAATAACTTATTTCAAGATTTTTTGACTCGAAGTTAAGATCTTGGCCGCTTTTTCTGGCCTCTTCGCTGCTTTTATTATGATTTTTGATTTAACTTAAAGTCAACGATTCATAGTTCTAGGATCAGAAAACCCTAATAAAAATATTTTTCACAATTATAAAAGATGGATTTCTCTGGACAGATTTCTTTATTTTTCATTTCAATAGATCTAATTTTAATATTTTTTTTGACATAAATTCAGTTCAAAATTATTTTTTGTAAGTGAGCCAGAAAAAACTTTTTTTAAGATTGTCGAAACCCGATGTTAAGATCTTGGTACATATTTTCTGGCTTTTTCGGGGTCTAATTTTTCATGATTTTATCGAAGCGAACTAATTAGAATTGATCTGAAGAACTAATGATTTGCGTTGCATCCTATTTAAAAACAAGAATACTGGAAATAATAACAAAAAAGGCATCATGCTTCTTTTATGAAGTTCATGGTTCCGGGTGCTAGAACAAGAGTCTCAGAAATTTCGTATATGAACTTTGAAGATCAGCATCATCTACTCTTTTGACTCCTTGAGGAACATAGGGCCTTTGAAGACAACACAAGTTTATTAGAATAATTTGAAAGAGTTAAGAATTTCTTTCCTTTTTTGTGGGCTAACGAAAGAAATTTCTCTTGTAATGAATGTTCAAATACATTTTTTCTTTAGATTTAATTTAAGTGAACTAATCAACACTTAAAAACTAAGATTCTTCGTTCTATCCTATTTTAAAACAATAATTCTTGAAATAACAAATAGACGCTCAGAAATTTTATACAGGATCTTTGAAGATAGGTCAAGTTTATTCGAATAATTTGTAATATTATAGTATAGAAAATTTCTCTTTTAATAAATGTAACAACATATCGGGAATATTTAGGGTATTTTGAAGTCGACCATTTTGGAATCTGAAATGCAAATTTTTTATGTGTTTTTGTGTATTGACTTGAGTTTTGTCTGCCTTTATGGACACCTAGGCTGTGAATTATAACAGCTTTTGTATGCATTCTGTGTCTGACTTTTTAATTAAGTTGCTGGCAGGCAGCAACTAAGTAGGCAATACTTTCGCTGCAAAAGATAAAGCTGCAAGTTTCTATTTAAAAGGCGCAGCCACAAACTGCCACAAAAGTTGGCAAGCAAGCTGGCAACACACATGAAGATACACACACACACACACAGCTACACACACTTGCTGACATAAAGACAACGGCATGCATGGTTGCATGCACATGCACACGCACACACACGTACGTACACACGTATACAAATGAGCCAGCATGCCAGCAACGTGTTAGACTTTAGCATACTTTTGTGCGCTCTGCCAAGGGTCGCGGTCGTCGCATACGAAAATAATATGCGCTACAGCTGTGTGCATATCTTAGTGCATGTGAGCGTACACTGAGAGAAAAGTGTCAAAAGTTGAGTAGCTAAATTGTATAAGAAAAATTTTTGAGAGAATTGTCATTAGAAGTGATCGTTGAGGATCTTAAACTTTTAAAAGCAATCAATGAGCTTGAATTTTTTTAAAGATGTAATGGAGTCGGGTCTTTAGGAATTTATTGTTTCGAAATAAGGAAAATTTTTTCTGAATAGCTACAAACTTTTCGGCTAATTTCAAGACTTTCACCCCCCATTTAAAATCTTTCAAAAACTTTCTACCATTTTAAGCAATTTCTGATTGTTATCGAAGCTTCTTAAGGGGAACTACAGAATCGAGGCAGAAAATCAAAATTTATATTGGATTTGTTAAAGAGCTATACCTTTGAGCTAATCATAGAAAATTAATAAAAATAACTAATAATATTGTTTTTATATTAAGAAAATCATTTTTTTGATATGATTAACATTTTTTTTATGGAGGAATACTTATTATAATTTAATATGAATTTTTCGTAAATAATAAATCTTCTCAACAATATTCAGATTTTTCTCGCTGTGTACAAATATTGGCATGTACAGGCCAGAGTTTCATGGCAGTTGGTATGTGTGTATCTGTGTGTGTTTGCGTGTATGTGATTGTGCATGTATGTGGGTTGCTTTTGGGTGTTGCTGCGCTTTTGCATGTTAATGTAAACAATTTTCAATGCTGCAAAGTTTATGCAACAACCTAAGCGCGTAGGTGTTCCATATATGCAGGATTATGTGGGTATGTGTGTATGTACATATGTATATGTATAAATGTATGTATGTATGTATATGCTCTCATGTAAGAATGTTCGTTAGCGATACGTTGAGAGAAAGCATTTCATTTTGGCTCTAGGGAAAAACAACAGTTCAACTGAGCTTAAACTTTTTATTTAACTTGCAGCGGGGATTATGAACGCCTAAAATATTCCTTTTTCAGGTATATAGTTAATAGCAAATGGGATCGATAACACGTGGAGGACCTAAGCTGACAACGCTACGCTGATAGACTTAAAAAGTTTATCAATTTACGAATATTTTAATATTATTACACGGTTGACGAGATTTTGTTTTTGTGTTTTCTACACTTAGTTAAAATTTTGTTATCTAAGCACTTAGTTAATATTTCTTGAATTATATTTTGGGGTTATGACTGACGGGTTGTCAGCAACTCGTTAAAAGTTACTGACAGCTAAAGCTTTTAGTTTGTAATTTAATGGAATATAAATTGTTGTCGGTATATATTCACTTAGTGAAGAAGAAAGTTATCTAAAAACTCACTAAAGCTCTGTAGGTGGTACTCAGAAAAAAGAGTTGATATTATTTTGTAATAAAAAATTAGCTTAAATCAAGTTTGATGAACTTATTAGAATTTATAAGAAGTATGGTTCTTTATTTCTCTTATATTTAGAAGAAGAAATTCATCTAAAAAAGTCACTAAAATCCTGTAGATATTACTCAGAAAAAAGAGCTGATTTTATTTTGAGATGCAAATGTTTTCTTAAATCAGAATTGATTAACTATAGAATCTATAAGAATTTAGATTCTTTATTTTTCTTATATTAAGAATAAAGTACGCTTATTATCATCATTTAAGCTATACTTTCGTTCTTCTCACTACTTTTTAAAATAATTCCTAACTCATATATATAATCCAATGAAAATTTTTCTTAAATCATTCTGAACATTCTTTATCTAAGAATTTTTATCTACAAAAAAAAACCTTCTGGAAATAAGAACTTAATGGATTAATAGAACATTGCAAACTTTTGGCCGCATTCATTTTAATTTAAAAAAGTCGTATTTTTCAGGGCAAAGTTCTTAATTTTTCTTAGGGTGCTATTTATTGGTATTTGGAATTTACCATACAAGAACAATACGGATTTCATATAATTTAAGAGATATAAAGCTTGTAAGAAAAGCTTTTTCACAAGCCAAAAGCTTGGAACTCAAAAAAATCGCCATTTTGTTTTGCGACTAATAATATAAAATTCGTGTAGTTCTTCATAAATAAGCTTAGTTTCAATAAATTTTTTTATTTCCCTCGGAAGAGTCTGAACTCCTGCAGGGCGCGTCTCCAAAGTAGCGGATAAGGAAAGCCTCCCAGATATGTGTGGTAGGAGGAAAAGGAAAAAACTCCCTTGGGCCCAACAAGCTGGAGAATCCACTCTTAGTTATAAAACCATCACGGTTGCCACACAGACCTTTAAGTGGTTTGGACTGGGCTAGTAAACCGACCGGAATAAAACCCTTATTCAAGAAACGGTAACTTTCTGACATATGCTCCAACCAGAAGTGGCATATATTATGTATTTGATATAACATATTATTATTATTATGATTATGTCAAGGAATAAATAATAATATTTTTACTATGAAGCTTGATTTAATTATTCTGAAGTTAAAGACTTACTATTTTATATAAAAGAATCTTAAATTTTACGTGTTACGGGTATTCTCATGAACGCATTGATGATTTTGCTTGTGTTATAGGTTGTCAATACGGAGGTTTCAAGCTCAATGCGATCTGTCTGTGTGTATTGGTTCGTGTGATATACACATTTTTGTGAATATCGTTTTTTGTGCGTATATTGCCATATATACAAAAACTGGTATTGTAGTTAATCAATGTTCGAGGTCCAACATCGTTTTAATCATTAAAAACAGGAAATGCCGTCTCCTAATCGATCAATGTATGATGTATTTCAATTGTAAGAAATGCAACGAATCAAATTAAGTATCAATCTAATCGTACTGCCCAGGAACATGAAGATCGCAATGAACGTGAAAGAATTTTGTTAAGATAGACCCGTGAAGCGTGACATTCGATTAATAATGGTGCAAGTTTGAATCGAGCTGAAAAAATCGAAAAATCTTATATTTTTCCAGATAAGCTAACTAGAGAATCTTACGATGTTTATACACTTTAAGAGTATTCAAAAAGTTTGGGCAGGACAACGTCTGCCGGGCTCACTAGCCTTTTGGCTCGTTCCAAAAACGAGCGAAGAATCAATGAGAACAAGAGACCTTTTTTATGACAACTTTATTCACAATCTTTTGACCAAATAAATAATACTTCTTTGGGCTTCAGATGACAGTTTTATTTCAGAAAATAATAACAGATAATGTGAAACTATTTCATACTAAAAAGTTTTTTTCTCCGTCCAACATTTATTTTATTTTTTTCAATCTCTTCCGGGGAATATTTGAAAACTTAGAGTGATCTTATCATTTTGAAAATTTGGAAACTTTGAGCAATCTTATTTTTTGGAAAAATAGCTCAAACGATAAGACTTAAAGGATACCAGCGCCGAAATTTTAGATAATTTCGCTCTTAAGTGATGACGGTTTGTTTTTTTTTTTGTTTCTATGAGGGGGGTTTTTATATTTATATTATATTAAAAAAGAATAATTTTGTTTTTCAGAGCGGCTCCCAAATTGAAAAATATCAAAAATAAAAAATATCAAACAGAAAACTAATCATCGTTTTGGATATTTAGCCTCCTAGTAATCGGTACAGTGAGTAATATATTTATATTATGCTTAATTTTCATTACATCGGCCAGCACAAACTGAAAATCGTAATGGGCTGATATCATGCATGGAGTCCCCTAATAGCAATTATTTTTCCGCAAACCCCTAATTTATTGAAATTTTTTTTAACTATATGCCATCTACTATTTTAGTTATTTTCATGGATAATTTTTATGCATTCAAGAGCTGTTTCTTTCCTCAAACTAGAAAACTCATATTTTTTTAAATATATTTCTTTTTATCACGCAAGAACATCTAAAGTCAACTACGTATACAGAAAAACTGCATTCGAAGTCTTAAAAAATAAGAGCAGCAGATTGCTTTAAGGAAGGGACTAGGGAGTATTGAAGTTTTTATTTATTTATAAAAACTATACAGGTGTTGAATTTACTTGTTATATGTAATGAAAAGTTCGTGCACTGTAGAGTATTTTGAGAAGTATTTGTAAAGAAAACATTTCCAAGGTTAAACTACAAACAAGTTGACATTTGCGCGTTCCCTTTTAATTTGAGCTATTGAACGTTTGCACATAAAACTTTAAACTAGTTCTAAACTTATGAACTCTTTACAACAAAAAGTTCACACGCGTCAGTATAATATCCAAAACAATTGGCTAACTAATGCAGTTTGCAACGTGGCTCACAAGCAATAACGATTATTCGAAGCAACTACTTTGACTTGCTCTTAAGTGCCATCACTAATATACATATAGTAAAGCAACTCCTTCGCGCTTAAGTGCCATCACTAGAATTACAATGGCGTGCTTAAAACTTTGCTCGCAACGTCGTATTAAAAGTCATTATTGGCAGGTGAAAGAGACTGGCGCCAAAGTTGCCACAGCTTTGGCTAGCAAATGCATTTGAACCCCCCAACCCACTGCCATAGACTGGTTGGTTCTCTCTGTGTGGTTTGGGGGGTACCCCAGCAAATCGGCTTAGATCTACACATACAAGGCGACAAATGGTGGCCGCTTGAGCGGACATTTAGTGCGAGACGCCAATTTGAATTATGTTAAGTGGCTTGGCGTTTTGGTTTTCGCGTGCCATTAAGCCTCGGGTGAAATGGATGTAAGCGAAATCTATTTACTTGTCGAAATCGAGGCAACGCATAGACCAGACTTCTATGCATTATGATGATGGTAGAGATGACACAATGGCATCTAAGTTTTAGACTGCTTGACCTTAGGCGACAGGCACGCGGCGCAAAAAACATGTTTTATTTTTTTTGTGATTTTTTTTGTAAAAATTTCGTTATTGTGACACGCTGTGGCAAAGAGCCCCCCCGGGCAACCCCCACTTGCAGTTTTTTGCACATAATGATGAGTTGTTTTTGTTTTTCAAAAGAGAGTCTGTGCGCCTGTTTTTACGCTACAGAAGCAATTTTCAATGTTGTGCGCGAAATGTTGACAAAAGTTTGCCTCAAGGCAAACAACAAGATGGGCAGACATACAAACAGACGGACAGACAGACAGACAGGGGCCTCGAAACTGCCTGAGGGACGTAAGCGAAGCAGCAGCAGCAGCTCAGCACAGCTCAGTTTCAAGGCAGCAGCACTAACAACAGCAGCAGTCGGTTCTGTGTACAGTGAATAACAAAAGTTTTGGCACAGACAAATTTCCAAGAACTCTATTAGCAGACTTTTTGAGGCTATGCAATATAAATGGCAGCTACTTGGAATCTGAAAGTTGCAATTATATAGGTCAACGTGGTTTGGTTGTAGGAAAGCTAAGAGTCATTTCCGGGGTCAGGAATGGCCCATCTCGTTAGGATTTTGATATTTTTGAGGTTATGTACCCAAAAGACTGTATTTTTTTTTGAGATTATGTACAGGGTGCAAAAAATGTTTGTGGTCTCTCTAGCTATATCAAATAGTACCACTTTTAGCCTTTTCTTTAATTTTTCAAGAGATCAATTACGATATTTTTTTGCAAAGTTACGGCTATTCGACCGGCCTCGATAGCGTAGCGACAGTGCACTAGACTATCATCCCAGAGGTTATGGGTTCGAATCTTACATTCAGCATGGTTCTGCACTTTCCACTTTTCCTACTTCCCTAATTTGTCCTGTCTATTCTATATCCTTATCACTTACTCCCATTATCGGCATTACAAAAGGTCTGTTCTTGGCCCAAGTGAGTTGGGACGGTAAGACACAACTACCGCCTTACCTACCTACCTACCTATTGGCACTACGAAGTTACGAAATATATCTCTTCGACGTCGTAAGTATTTCACTGGACTACAAATACCGGGGTCATGTCTGTTGATGGAAAACTGAGAGTCATTTGCGAAGTAATTTGCTGCATAGAATCCAAATCCGAAGTCAGAATTGTAACATCACGTCCGGATTTTGAGTTATTTGAGGTTATATGTTATATGAGGTTATAGTTTTCGCCTACTTTTGAGGTTATTTAAAAGGCCAGAAAAATGTTTGTGATCTCTCTAGCTATATCAAATAGTACCATTCTTGCCGTTTAATCTAATTTTTCAAGAGATCAATTTCTATAGCTTTTCGCCAAGTTCTGGTTATTCGAAGCCACGAAATATATCCCTATGACGTCATCAAAATACAAATTCCGGGGTCAAGTCAGTCGATGGAAAACTAAAGGTCATTTCTGAAGAATCTAAATCCGACATCACAATTATCCCATCACGTCAGTATTTTAAGATATTTGAGGTTATTTACCTCGAAAAGCGTTGTTTTTTTTTTTCTACTTTTGAGGTTATGTATGTACAAGGTGCCAAAAATTGTTGTGTTGCGTCTTCATTTTCAAATCCTAAGCCTAGAAAAATATTATTTTATATTACACATTGTGACAAGAAAGTTTCCGGAACTTCTAAATAAAACGCAAAATCTTCTTCAATATTTATTTTGTCTCCTTCAAAATATGCCCCGTTTGAAGCAATACTCATATGCTAATACTTCTTCCAATCTTCGAAACAATTTTTATAGGCGTTGACCGGGATGGCGTTCAGCCCTCTCGTCGCATTTTGTTTTATGGCCGGTATGGAGTTAAAACGGGTTCCCCGGAGTGGCAATTTTACTTTTGGGAAGAGGAATGAGTCACACGCGGCCAGATCTGGACCGTACGGTGCCAGGTCAATGGTATTTTTCGAGTGTTTTGCCTTAAATGCGTTCACAATCGTGGCTCGATCAGATTACACGTTTTCGTCGTGCAAAATTCACGAATTGTCTGTCCACAATTTCGGCCGTATGCGACGAACCCGTTAACAGAAAAGCCTCAAAACAGTCACATAATACTCCTTATTGACCATTTGTCCCTATGGAACTTATTCATAATGCACCTCACCACGATTATCGAAGAATGTCGAAATCCGGAATTTCTTTTTTGTCACAATGTATATCACATTTTATATTATTCTTATTATATTTTGCAATAGCTGCATTTAAATAACTTTTTACTTAAAATAACATAAAGTACCTTAAAAAAAATCGGAAATCTAAAAAAGAGTGACCGCAAAAACTTTTCAGTCCGTGACAGGAAACAAGAAAATTTTACATTACATTTTCTGTTCATGACAGGAAACAAGAAATTTGTCGACAGCGGCTAGCTGACCACAAAACGTAATCGCTCTACCAAGACTTTTATGACTCACTGTACCGTACGTACACATAAAAAATAAAATTACAAGCAAAATGAAATTAGCGCAAATAAGTGCGCAAAAATTTTGCAATAAAAACGGCCGCGACATTGTTGTGACACTTAAAGTGTCGCATCGGGCGACAGGACAAGACTTTTTGCTAGACAAAGCGTTGGCTAAGGGGATGAGCGAGTGGGTGGCAGAGGGGGTGAGAGTGCAAGAAATAGAGAGGAGTGAGCGGAAGTGGGGTAAAAGAAAACGCGCGGCAATAAATTAAATTCAAACAAGCTTGGCATGTCAAAAGCGGGCAACCAGCCAGGCCAGGCCCAAGCCCAAGCCCAGGAATGGCCAAAGTCGCCACAATGAGCAGAAGTGAGCTTCAGCTCAAGTGGCGGCCTACTCAGAGCCCAAAGCCAAGAGGCCTCATAATAAACAGACAAGTGCAACAGCAACAACCACCACAACAAGATGGCAACAACATTAAGCAGGCAGTCAATGGCAACTACAAAAAAAATATATCTTACGTTATGGTAGGGTCTGAACGACTTGGGAATGCCCTGCCGGGGAGTGTATGTTATATATATAAAAATTAGTTGGGAATTTGTAGTGACAAACATTTTGAGACAATTTAGTTCTTTTTTAGTTTTTTTTTAAGTTTTGCGGAAGTAAAGTGACAAAAAAAGGTCGATCCATAGAAAAAAAAATTAATTTTAGCCGATTTAAAAGAAAAATCGTATAATTTGCAATGAATGTCAAATGTCACTTTTTATAAAGTCTATCAAATATTGAATATCGAAAAACTATTTGCTTAACCCTTAAATCCATTTTCGACCAGTAACATGTCAGCCGTCTTCATTGCATATCGTTTTGCTTGGCGTACTCAAAACAAAATATCTTCTGGTAAATAATCTTGATATTTTATCCACAATTCAGGTGGATTTGATGGAAAACATGTTGCCAAAATAAATGCAAATAGAACACGTATTTGATATAGATGAGCAGTAATAGCAGCATCTGCTAAAGTTTGATCCCAGTGCAAATCATTTTCGAACAAATTCCTTTTTTGAGACACGTTGCACACAATACGCCCTTCACTGTTCTCACTTCGAACATTGATTAACAACAATACCTGTTTTTGTATATATGGCAATATACACACAAAAACCGAAATTCACAAAAATGCGTAGATCTCACGAACCAAAATACACAAACACATTGCAATAGCCTTAAAACCTCCGTATTGGTAACTTCTAACAAACGCAAAAGTTAGATTTGAAATTCATCGACGCGTTCATGAGAACATCCGTAACACATTTTCTTCGTTCAGTACGCAGGTAAACGCTTCCGTACAAGAAGAAATTTTATATAAAAATTAAACTCCTAATGCGTACGAAAGCCGTGCGGAGACGTCAAAATAAAATAAACGCTATTTTTGTATTCTAGCAAGGTCAAAAAGTTCTTTAAATCAGGTAAAAAGGTGTTTTAATGCGGTATAAAAAATCAAGAAGTTATTGTGTTTATTTTGATAGCTAAACTATGTACTATGTACGATGGTGGTCCAATAACCCGTCCGATGATGCAATTTCGAAAGAAAAATTCATTATCGTGTCGAACAGTCTCAGTCGAAATTTCTGCCAAATTGGATTTTTAGATTTGTTTTAAGCGCGTGTAGAAGCGTATCCGAAATTTCTTTTCTTTAGGTACTTATACACTTGCTCAACGTAAAAAGTAAAATAAAAAGATAGAATTTATATTTACATTAAATTAAAAAAAAAAATTAAATAATAACATAGGGACTATTTGAAAAATTAAATAAAAGTTTTAAAATAAACTAAGTATATCGGAGTCTAAGCAATAAAGTACAAATAAGACATAATTTATTAATCTAACAGAATGTTATCAACAAGCTTTGATAGACTCAAATGAGTTCTCGTAAGAAAACAAAAATATATGGAATTCGATATGATGACTAGTTAGGAAAAGAAATCTTAAATGAATTAGAGAGACGGGAGACGTTTATGTTCTTATTTATGGAAGAGCTCTTCTTTCAAAGGGCCAACTATAATATAATAGTAGAGTTAATAGAACTAAATTGGTTCCTAACGGATCTCACGATATTTATAATGAAATTAAAAAGTATAATTCTTTTATAATCTTACAATCTATCTTTTTTATTTTTACTCATAGAAAATTTAATGTGATGGGTCGAATAATGATTTCAAGGTAAAAACGCTTTTTAAGTGGCCTGAAGATTTTATTAGATAACAAAAATGTAGTGTACAGGTAAGTGCAGAAATTCTTCACAAAAATTATAATTATTTTTTAATTCATTGTCAAAATATATAAAATACTTTAAAAATTATTGGAGAAATATTGCATTTATGTGTATGAGAGGTATATGTTATGTTTAGGTGTCTTTAAAAAATAAAAAAAAATAAATGTTTTATTGGAACGCCCTAACAATGAGTTATTTCAATTTATTTATAAAATTATAACTATTTATACGAAGAGGTAGACCATTATTATCTTACTATAAACATTTATAAATAACCATTTTTTTGGAAATAAGTCAGAAACAAATTTTTTTGGGACAGATGATTAAGCAAAGCGAATAATTTAAAATTTAGTCTCTTGCTACACCATGTTAGAAATAGTTTGAAAAAGCTAAAAAGAAAATATTTTGTGGTATCCTATTCATGTAATTTTGTAAAAAATTTTTTAAAGCTATTTTTTATTCAGAAAATATTTTAATTTTTATTCTTATGACACTATAATGGTATCTTTGCCAAGAAAAGAATCTTTTTAAACGAATTGCGATCCCTATTGAAATAAATCATAAGGTGTTGTCATATTGAATGATTTTAAATGTATACAGATTATTTGCATTAAATTTAGCTTATTGACCAACTAATTGTTAAACAATATTTGCCTATTGTGTGCGTATTTATTTGTGGCAATGACAGCTCCAAGGCGTTTTAGCCAAGAAGCAATCACGTCAAAATAATTTGCGGCTGAGGTTGTTTATACAAGCAAAAGTTTAACCTCGATTTGTTTATTAAGCTCATATCAAATTACAATGTTCTACAAAACAATTCCATATAGCTTAGCTACTTTATTGGCGAAGGATGAAATAGGCGCGTTTAAGGTCCTTAACTAATTTTCTTGATTTTGGTAATCAAATGAAGGGATTATCAAGTTCTTATATTGCGATAGACAGAATTTATATCTTGAATAAGTATTCATCAGGACCCCTCATGGTTTCTTTTTCTTCAAGAATATAACCAAATAGGTAGAAGACGGGGAGTAGATAGCAGATTTAGTGAGTGGGGTACAATAAATTCGTAGCTAAATCCACTGAATAACTTTGAAGCCCATACGATTCTTTATATTGTTTAAAAAATGCGAAAGTCTTTTGAAAAGTTATATAAATCAATTGCTCCAGTTTTATCAGATTGAAGATTATGCACATTTATTGTTAAAAATTGTATGTTCCAGCGACAGATGTCTTATCCCCTGGCGATAATCCTCATGTTGCTCGCTCCTATGAACTTTTGCGAAACTCTATTGAAAAGTTATTGAAACCAATTTTTCAAGACTGAAGATTGATGAAAATTGTATGTCCCTACTATATATGGCCTTCCTTCTGCGTTCCATTAAGATAGATGCCTTATCTCTTTTGGTGATAATACTGATGTCCCTAACGTTTCGTGCAGAAGAATCTTTATACATAGGCTTGACTACTCAAGATGATCAACTTGGAAGAAGGCGGATATTAAACGGCAGATTTCATGAATGAGGTAAAAAAAGTCCCATACTTTGGGCTTTTCTCAACTCCTCCAACTAAATCCGCTAAGTCGCCATACAAGTAAAAAATTGTATATAATCTTGAGAAAATGAGGAACCTTATTGTGGAGTTATAGAAATCATTGTTTTAGGCTTTATCAGATAAAAGGTTATGCATATCTATTGTTGTAATTTTTATGTCTCTATATCCCAGGTATCTTTTAGCGTTTTATTAAATATGCCTTATTCACTGGGCGATAATTCTCAAGTCCCTAGCTTCTATGATCTTCCAGTTCTCAGCGTTCCGAGCAGAAGACCCTGTACGTATAGACTCGTCATCTCCTGATGATCAACTTGTTCACTACTTCATGCTTTCTTTTCCCTTTGTTACATGTACTTGGCTAAACTTAAGATACATTCCTTCTCAAAGAGCACAGTCTGTCAGAACAACAACTATTTATAGCCAAAGGCTCTGCCATAATGCAGACTGACCGAATGCCCAATTCAATTCTTACAGAGCGGGGCCAACCATTGGTAATGGCAATTGAGCACCTGATAAGTAGGCTAGCATATAAAAATGCCATTAACTTTGTTTACGTTAGTCCTTCGTACTGTGTTCTGCTGCGGGGGGAAGGAAGGAAGCACGAACAACAAATATAATACCAGCAAAAAATAAATATATCGCAAAAAACAAGGACACAGAGCATCCAGCAACGCCATCGCCATCAGCATCAGCATCATCTCATTTCATATTTATAAGCTTGCAATTGATTTTTGCTGTAGTTATTGTAATTTTGTTTTTGGCAATTATTTGCAGTGTTCATAACAACAATAACAACAACAACAGCAACTACAACAATAACAATCGGTTGTTTGTGTGCAAACAAAATGGCGGTAATCACTTTTGTTGGCAAGGATAAAACTGAACGGATATGTTTCATACTGTGTCGCATTAAAATTTCAACGCTTCCAAAAATGATAATTGAAAAACGAAAAGTTTACGGCTTGAATTTAGGTTAGATAAATCTGAATTTTAAGGATGTGGTTTGTTGAGATGATATAAAAGAAATTTTAAGAGAGTTGGTTTGAATGGGATTTTAAGGAGTATGATGATTATACGATGATATTTATTTCAAGATTGTTTTGTGAAGTTTTTCATGTTATATTGATATATTAATGCCTGTGTTGGCTTTTCGATTTTAATTGTTTTCCCAGAAAAAAAAAGAAAAACAAAGCAAGATATTCGGTTTCGAATTTATGACCTTCAAGCGTTCGACTGTAGAGTTTCATAATCTGGTATTAAATGGATTATAATGATAGATAACACAGGTCTACAAATACAGGGGTCATGTGAGTTGTTGGAAAGCTAAGGGTTATTTCAGAAGTAATTTGGTGCGTTGAATCCGAATCCGGCGTCAGAACTGGCCCATCACGTCAGGATTTTGAGATTTGTTTAAAAATGTTTAAAATATTATAAAATAATAAAATTTTTTTTCTATACAAATGTTTATATTACTTAAATATCAGCTCGGAGATAAATATATTTTTTAAATATCAGCTCGGTGATAATAATAATACTTCATATTTATTTATATATTTATTCAAAGGGTCCAAGCCAAGTTGAATTTTATTTCTAAAGAATTCATTTCTTTTAAATGTTGAAAAATGTTTTAATATATGTATTTATTCTGGTGGATGAACTTTTAAACGATAGGTAATTTTTAGGATTTTTTTAAACAAATCTGCTACACATAAAGAAAATTATTATACATATTAATATTTCTAATATGTTTATGAATAAATTTATTTTTACATCAAAAGCAAAAAAATCTATTTTTAGCTGGTTTTTTTTCGAACTAAAAATAAAAATTACAAAATAATAGCTGTATATAAATTTTTATTTAAAAATCCCGAAATATAATTATTTTTCAATTTTTTAACCCCCGACGCAAAAAGAGGGGTGTTATAAGTTTGACGTGTCTGTTTGTCTGTTTGTCTGTCTGTCTATGGCATCGTAGCTCCCGAACGCATGCAGTGATTTCAATTTAGTTTTTTTTGTATTAAAGGTGACTTATGTGCGAGTGTTGTTAGACATGTTTGGTGAAAATCGGTTGAGCCGTTTAAAAGTTGTGGGGAGTAAAAGTGGGGAGAAAAACATCAACTTTGTCCGATTGGCTTAAAATTTGGTCCTATTGTAGCTGACGACGTCACTGATTCGAATCTGAGGTTATTTTTGCTCTATCTCTTCTCGTTTAGAAGTAATGGCCATTTGAAGTTAAAAACATAAACTTTGTCCGATTGGCTTAAAATTTGGTCCTATTAAAGCTGACGACGCCACTGATTCGAATCTGTGGTTATTTTTTCTCTATCTCTTTGCGTTTTTGCTCTATCTCTTCGCGTTTAGAAGTTATGGCCATTTGAAGTTAAAAACATAAACTTTGTCCGATTGGCTTAAAATTTGGTCCTATTGAAGCTGACGACGCCACTGATTCGAATCTGAGGCTATTTTTGCTCTATCTCTTCTCGTTTAGAAGTTATGGCCATTTGAAGTTAAAAACATCAACTTTGTCCGATTGGCTTAAAATTTGTCTGTCTGACTGTCTGTCTGTCTGTGGCATCGTAACTCCCGAACGCATGCAGTGATTTCAATTTATTTTTTTTTTGTATTAAAGGTGACTTATGTGCGAGTGTTCCTAGACATGATGAAAATCGGTCGAGCCGTTTAAAAGTTGTGGGGAGTGAAAGTGGGGAGAATGCGTAAAAAAAAAGCAAACGAGCTTGACCTTAAATGTAATCTATACCTTAACAAGAATCTAAATTATAGTAAGTATATTTTAATATACTAAAGTCTAACTTAACCTAACCTACCTATAAAAAGTATGAAATAAAAAATTAAATTAAAAATTTAAAAAACCCCGAACTTAAGTAATTTTCATTTAAAAAGTGAAAAATAATAAAAGAAACTTAATGTTAAAGTACCTAAGAATCTATTAATAATTCTAAAAAAATACGTCGCGTTGGGGGACCGCTCCTAAACTAACAATTTAAATACAAATAGTCTAATTAAGCAACAAAGATTAACTTAAAAACAAAATTAAGAAAATACTTCAAAAACTTTCATAGAATTACTTCAAAAAATTTGCATGTAAGATACGACCGTCAACGACGTCTGCCCTCGCGTGTCCCCCAACGCGACGTATTTTTTTTAGAATTATTAATAGATTCTTAGGTACTTTAACATTAAGTTTCTTTTATTATTTTTCACTTTTTAAATGAAAATTACTTAAGTTCGGGGTTTTTTAAATTTTTAATTTAATTTTTTCGATTTTGCTATTAATAAATAACTCTTCATAATTTTTGTTTTTGGGTCAAAAAACAGAGTAATTTTGATGCTAATAATATTTGAATAATTAAAAAAATTACAAAAATCTTGTCGCGAAATAAAATTGAAAAATAAAAGATATTTTGCTATATTTAAATAAAAACTGATAAAAAACTTTTCGTAATTTTTGTTTTAAGCTCTAAATTTCGAGTTATTTTCTTATTTTAGTACAAAAAAATTGGAAAAATTATGGTGCTTATAAAATTTTCAAATTAGAACAAAAAAATCAAGTTCTAACTAGTTTTTTGAAATAACAATAAAAGCTAGGAAATAATAGTTAAATAAAAATTTGTGTTTGAAAATCCCGAAATAAAATTTTAAAAAAAGATTTTGCGATTTTTAAATAAAAATTGATAAATAACTTTTCATAACTTTTGTAGCTCTAAAGTGAGAGTTATTTTCTAATTTAAAAAATAAAAATTTGAAAAAATTATGATCCTAATAAAATTTTTAAAATTAGAAGAACAACAATCAAGTTCTAAATAGTTTTTCGAAGTAACAATAAAAACTATGAAATTATAGTTAAATATAAATTTTTGTTTGAAAATCCTGAAATAAAATTGAAAAATAAGATTTTGCGATTTTTATACCCTGTACCGTATGGTACCAAGGGTATATTAAGTTTGTGCAAGCCGAAAATGTATGTAACATATAGAAGGAGACGTCGGAGACACCCCAAAGTTACCTAAAATATGATCAGGGTGAATAGAGAAGTCGATACACCCATGTCCGTCTGTCCGTCTGTCCGTCCGTGTGAACGCCTAGATCTGAGAGATGGTATGAGCTAGAGTTACCAAACTTTCACATTAGATCCCATATTAATCCATAGGAGACAAGTTTATTTTATTTTTTTGATATCGGGGATAAATTATATAGCTCCCATGGGGGTGTTTGAGACGACCTCGACAAAAAAAAAGCGTTTTAGATGAATAATTTGTTTGTTTATGAAGATATCGTAACCAAATTTGTATTTGAAAGTTTTTTATAGTTCCCAATCACTGTACCAAATTTGATCGAAATCGGTTGACTATATCATATAGCTCCCATAGGACTGATCGGCCAAAATAACTTTTTTAAAGAAAAATTCGCTATATTTCATTTTTTAATAAAGATATCGTAACCAGATTTGGCGTTTGGAAATTTTTAGACCACTTAAGCAATGTGCCAAATTTGAACAAAATCGGTTGACTATATCATATAGCTCCCATAGGTCCGATCTTCCAAAAAATCGATTTTTTAACAAAATTTGTTGTGTTTCGTTTGTTTGTTAAGATATTGGGACCAAATTTGACATTCGTGAGTATTTTATAGTTCCTAAGCACTGTACTAAATTTAATCCAAATAAATAGCTCCCATAGGACCAATCGGTCCAAAAACACGTTTTTTATACAAAATTCGATGTGTTTTGTTTGTTTGTAAAGATATTTGAAATAAATTTGGCATTCAGATCTTTTTTAAGGTATTTAGGCACTGCGTCAAATTTTATTGAAATGGGTTGACTATCATATAGCTCCCATAGGAACGATCGGTCAAAAAAAAAATTTTTGCTTAAAAATTCTTCTGTTTTTGGTTTTTTGTGAAGAAATCGGACTTTATTACAAGCTAGTGGTACAGGGTATCCTAAAGTCGTCAGCGCCCGACTTTTTTCAAATGTTTTAGACAATTTATATATATATAAAGC
The DNA here is from genome assembly GCA_037043745.1 of Chymomyza amoena. NCBI lineage: Eukaryota > Metazoa > Arthropoda > Insecta > Diptera > Drosophilidae > Chymomyza > Chymomyza amoena. Next base: position 33,071 of record JBAMAX010003595.1, on the reverse strand, counting down.
AAAACCTTGGCTCTAACAAAAACTTTTTTCCAAAATTGTTTTGGGACTTGCATACAAACAAGGAAGAAGTTCCCAACCGCGAACTAAATCTCACAAACGACTTTCAAGGTTCCCAATCTGCGGTTGTACGTTTTTCTATTGGGAGTTGGAAATTATTCATAGCATTGCATTCCTTTAATGCAATTTGCAGCATTTCAAACTTATTTTTTAACTACTCTCAAAACGCATTCAAATAAAGTCAATAATTTTTTGGTTGTTCATTTCAATTGAATAAGCAATTTCCTACTTATTTTTAATTCAGTTCGATAAACAGTCGATTTAAAATCCCCCAACCTAAACGAGCCATCATATTAAAGTAAAAATTTCTTCCGCTTAAGCTACAAAAAGGAAATCGAGTGCCAGGAGATTAAAAGTAAATACACGTTAAAGTCCTTTTTTTTTTGCAGAAAAGAATAAAATAATTTTAATGCACATGCTGCATGGCCAAGGAAATTATTGTGGGAGCTGTAAAAAAGAAAAACTTCTGTGAAATTGCTTGGAAATCTGTAATGACAACGTTGGAAATTGCGGTATTAAAAATCACTTGTCGTTTTCTTTTACATTTTTATTCATTTATCTGAACACAGGACTTCAATTTCCTGGGTGAAAATTAAAACCTACAAGACGAGTAATTCAATTTCAGGACAAATGTTCAAAATGATTTAATACAATTCAATAAGTTAAGATTTCATGTTTCGTTTAGAGGTTATTCAACTTGTCATGTTTTAAAGTCATTCACTCAATAAATCAATCAAGTTTAAATAAAAATTGCCTTGAGACAAGTACATGCACTCCAATTGATATGAAAAATTTGTGTATCATCAATTTATTGTTGTCCTTTTTTTTTTTGTCAGAGATAAGAAAGTTTTGCAGCAGCGTCAATTTGACAAAATTTTGATGGCTTCAATCAATCAAATCAAAGGCATAAATATTATTGACAAAATGAAATAGTCCGCGTTAAGCTTAATCGTCTAGACGGTTAGATGGGAGTAGCTTTTAAAATGATTGAATCTTTCTAGTACAGCAAACTAAGAATTTAAAAAAAGGAAAAAATACTTAATGTAGGAAACTTTCAGGATCAACAGCGTCTTATTTCGAAGTCTAAAACGATTTCTTGCTTACTCAAATTGTATTTTCTGAAATTATTCAATTTTTTCTAATTATAATAATGCATCTAATAAACATAATTTTTAATCTATATTTTTAAGATTATGGATTTAAATGAAAAAAAATTGATTTAACCCCATATGGCTTCAAAACAATGCTCAAATAACTTTTTCCTAACTACTTTTTGGCTCCTTAATTGACATTTAAATCTATGTAAAATAGTTTTTTTACCTGCATATCTGAAAAAGGTGCTTAATGGTTTTAGTTAGAAATAAATCGGCTTTGAACATTGACATTGATTTTATTTATTTTTCATAAGTTTTTAAAGTATTAAAAGATTATGGCCGCATTTTTTATTCTGATATTTTAAAAAATTATTTTAGCTGCCAACTCGCAGTTCTACAAAAAAAAAAATGCTCTGCTAATCTAAAAAAAGTAGCTTCAAATGCTTTAAAGAACTTTCAAACCATTTATAACTTTGCAAGAGTGTTTATTAGGAACTTTAAAAAATAAATCAAATTATGTAACAACCTGTACTTTTCAAATTATTTGCAAAAATAGTATAAGTGCCTCAAGGACATACTGGGCATTAAAGGGTTAGACCGTATTCTTATATACATAAGAATGCTATCATGAGAGTAACGCACTACTGGATTTCGATTTCAACTTATCGATTTATAGTTGAATTCTTATCGCAGAATATCCTCAGAGATATTTCAGACAATCTAGACAAGTTTTTCGGAATCTGACTAAATGTTAAAAAAAAAAAATGATTCCTCTTAAGTTCGGTTCTGGCCTGAATCAGGTATGTAATCATAGCTGAATTTTTGATATGCATTCATTTGTCATTGAATGTCATTGACGTTAAGGCAAAAACTTTATCCGTAAAAATCGGCTGCTAATTTACTTGGAAAAGTCATGCTTAAAATCACCGATGAATTTTTTCACAATTCAGCCATGACTTCAGTATGGATTTTTATGACTGAATTCAGTCCAGCAGTGTAACTATTTGTAGTAAACATTTATGATTTTCAAAAGAGGCTAATTATTGTATGTCGAACATCATAAAAAATTTATTGAGCAAACCAAATTTATTTTGAATTTCACAATTTTAGCGATTTTGACCATAAAAACTTTTATTTTCAGTACAATCTCAGTACCCAGTGCCCCCATAGTTTTATTGAAACATTTTTTCTTTGAAGAATATTTTTAATTCAGCAATATAATGAGATTGCTAAACCTAAAAGACTAAAAAAAAAGATTTTGAAATGTTTTTTGACTTTGCTAAGATCTTTAAAATTTTTTATTATATTTTGATTAGTTATATAGGCCTATATTCCAACCACGGAGGAGTGGAATACAAGTGTACCAGACCCAGCGGGCTCGATAAAGATATATACGGACGGTTCCAAGATAGACAACCGTGTAGGCGGAAGCGTCTACGTTGAGGATTTCAATGTTAGAACTGCTTTTCGACACCCAGACCACTGCAGTGTTTTTCAGGCAGAGGTCACTGCAATCCGGGAGGCTTTAATAACAATAAGAAATCTACAAGTTCGAAATAAGAAATTATGTATCTGATTATCTGTCCGAAGCCCAGCGGATATTAAGTCCCTAGTTTCGATGACTTCGTATAACTGCCGCTTGTCTCTAGGAGAGATGGCTGAGCAGTTTTTAATTCACCTCATATGGGTCCCAGGACACAGGGACTTCGAGGGCAATTGTATTGCGGACGAACTGGCTAGACAAGGAACTACCAGCATCCTCCTTCAAGACAAGTAGACCTGGGAGTACCCATGGTAAGCTGTAAACTGAGAATACGAAATTTGTTCGGTCTCTGTGCAAATAAAACTTGGAATCGGATATCGAACACGTGTAAGATCTCGCGGCAAACTTGGCCGACATACTGCACTAAAAGAACCAAAAAAATTTGCTGTCTGAATAGAGTCCAGTGCTCATATGTTTTCCGTGCTATCACGGGACACAGGTTGAATGCTCCCCACCATGACTTCTGTAGAAGCTGTGGCGATGAGGAGGAGGTGGAGACGATGGAACAGTTTTTCTGTCATTGCCCTGGGCTGAGCATTGAAAGATTTATGTTAGTAAAGTCACACTTTCTTGACGATTTATCTCTGCTCTCTGAACAGAGTCCAACATGCCTTTTAAGGTTTATTCTGGCAGCCGGATGGCTTCCTCACCTATCATAGGGGACCACTCAAGTCTAGAAGAGTGGTGAGATAGCTCACTGTAGCGGTATCGCAACGGGCCTATCCTTGGTCTATATGAGTTGGGACGTCATTACCAACTGTAACCTAACCTAACATAACCTTGATTAGTTATAGACTGTTTGCTCATTATCGATGCTTATTATCGGTTCCCACAATTCATATATTTTTTTGTATTTAATATTTTAAGAATTTATAGGGATTTATACAAATTTTTACAGTGTATCCATAATTTATGAAATTATTTTATTTAAAATGGCTTAAAACTTGCAATTTAACACCATATTCAATAAGCTTTCATAATGTATACAATCTTTCAGAAAATTCAATGATTCCTTTTTTTAATTTATTTAAACAAAAATCTCTCATGAACATTCATATTCTGTTTGTTTTAAGTGAAAACCAGAATGTGAAAATTATTTATATCAGCATTACCATCAACATTGACATGACACATTTTTTGCATAGATTGATATTCATTTTTCATCGTCAATTTTATTCATCGAGTCATTTTTATAAACAAAACAAAAGCAATGGCAGCCATTTTGTACGAAAACTGGCAAACATAAAATGCTTTTGATAAAGTATCGTTTACACAAAAGTATAATATATTTTTTATTTTTTTTTGTGGTTGAAGAGTTTTTTACTTATGCAAAATCAATGAGTTTTTAAAATCGATGAAACTATGGAAAGAACTGAATAATTTGGTTAATAAAAGAAAGCTCATAATTACTAGAGATAGGCCTATTTTACCAGTCATGACGTTAGATATATTTTTCAATAATAATAAAAAAAATTTAATAATTATTTTAAAATTATAAGAGGCAAAATTCTTACGAATTAATGGAGAAAAATTTAGAATTAGAATCCTATTCATGGCCTGAGTCAATTGTCAGGACCAAGGTCGTAGAGAGAATATCCGGGCCCCAGGGGAAATCTCGGATCCGGGCCCCTATCAATTTTTCTTAATTCATGAAAATACGTTTAATTGTTGAAAAGTGTGAGATCAACATAAAGAAAAGTTAAGAAAGGATTTCTGAGATCAATTCGATGATTTGTTGAAATCACTCTCAAAAAAAACCCTCGAGCCCGGGCCCGGAACCCTCGGACGGGCCCGTCCGAGGGTTCCGGGCCCGGGGAAAAAGTCCTCGACCTCTCTCCCCCTCCCGTGGGGCCTGGTCAGGACATAAGTATCCATGATTGAAAGTATTTTTGACCTTTTTTAGCCCTCTAATGCCCAATGGTGACTTGAAACATTTATTGCATATCATATTATCTGTTATTAAAAAAGTTCAATCTTTTTCACCCTTTGAAAACTTTTCCCAATAAACAAAATAAGTTATAAAAGATTTGAAAGATTTAAGTTATGCAGTTTGTTAACCCTCTAATGCCCAATAGTGAATTGAGACATTTATTGTACTTTTGCCAATAATTAAAAAATAAGTACAAGCTTTTGCACCTTTTTTTTGTTCTTGGCAGTTCCTTATATACACACACAAAAAAAAATATAAAATATTTAAAAGATCTAAGTTCTAAAGTTTGTTAACCCCCTATTGCCTAATAGTCACTTATTGTATTTTTGCCAATAATCAAAAAAGTACAATCTTTTACACAATTTGAACTCTTTTTTGGAAGTTCCTAATAACAAAGTCATACAAGATTTGAAAGCTCTTCTTTAAAAAAATACTTGTTTTTTTTGTGTTTTTAGTGACGTTGCGAGTTATCTGCAAAAATTGTTTTTTAAAATATCATAAATAATTTTAATCAGAATCTTTCAATACTATAAAAGCTGTTCATTAGCAAATAAAAGCAAAGTCCAAAAATTTCATTACCGAATTATGTTTGATTTAAATCCTTAAGAAGCTTCTTCAGGTTTTCCCAGCTTACACTTACCTGCAAAGAAAAAAGAAAAAGTCATTTTAGAGCTTAGGAGTCGAAGTGTACTTTAGAAAAAGTTATTCGTCAATTGCTAAACGAATATTTTCAAAATAGGCATTAGAGGGTTAAATTATTTTTAAGGTTGATTAATATTTATATTTATAAGGAAAAGCCTATTAAAACTCATTGTTGTAAGTTTTTGGATAATTTTTGTTGTCCCTTAAACCATACAAAAATTTAAAAATCAGAATTTGTGATGAAATAATTGAAAAACATTTTTCGTATCTCAAAGTTGGCCGTCAGCCAGTTGGTGTCACAAGGGGAATTACGTGTAACCCTAGACTTGGGTACGCGCCTTAATTGTGACACTCTTCTGGAAGTGCGACTATACTCTCCAAGTGAGGGCGGCTGGAAGCAGGCCCATGGTAAGGCCATGTCTCTGCCATGGGTGCTGGCGAATGGTAGTTTGGGTGAGAGAAGAAAACTCTATAAAATTACCCCAAATCCAAGGTGGAACAGCAAAGGCCGAGGGATGCATGGCTGAGAGGGTCTCAGTCATCACTTTGCGAACTCTGAATGCCTGCCGACTGTCAGTCCCAACTTCCGCCCTAACCTAACCTATCTCAAAAAAATATTATTCTAAATTTTTGCCCTCCATACTATTTTTCTATCCTGCACCAATTGCGGCAAGGATATATAAAATTTTTTCTTAATATTAGCTGTCATTTAATTTACTCTCACCTATAGAATCTTCCATTATCTATAGATTGTTTTTTTATATACCAATAATTTCCACCGTAGCTGCTCTTTAATTTTAAACTTTAAAATATTCACAACTACTGTCATATTTGCTTAATAAACTACCCGTGCGTTATCCTTGACATTCTCTTAACATTTTTCGGACACTCAATCATTCTAGAAGCCTTCCTTCACTGTGGCAACCTGCCACACGTTGCTTGTCCCATCAACATCATCATCATCATCATTATAATTATCTTTCAAGACCAGTTGGTCCGGCTAAAAACCAAAATAAAGCAAAAAAAAAATTGGCAACAAATTTACTAAATGGATTTTACTGGCTATTTTTGGCGAAACTTGTCATACCTTAGGGAATGTAGCTGCCAGGATTTTGGAAGGCACAAAGTCAGTTACACAAACAAATACATGTTGTACATACAACAAATACATATAAACAGAGAGAGAGAGAGAGAGAGAGAGCTGAAAACAGTTTATATACCATACTATATACTCTGTACTGTATATTTCATGGTTTTTGCGTATTGCGAATGTCAATTTAAATTGCAATTTGAATGCGGTTCTAGCTTGTTGTCAAAGGGGCGGAGGGGAGGCGAAATCTCTCGGTTGAGCAACTTGCAGCAAAAACCATGAACAAGCACGAACTCTCTCACACACACACACACACAAAGAGCGTTGCAAACAAATTTCATGCGCTCTGACGTAGGCAAAGTGTCCCAGTGTGGGACAACGCTTACGCACAACTGTCACTCTCACAGACACACTCCAACACACTCAAACAGACATATTTGCACACTTAGGCAGAAAAGTATTCCACAGTCGAGCATGTTGCACGTTTGTAAAACAATTTAACAAAAATTGACACAACTTTTTTCACAGTGCTGGATAATGGTTATGCTCTACCAATTTCCGTCACCCTCTCGCACTTGAGTGGCATGTTGAATAACTTTGCTGACGCCCCTCGGCGCTGCAACGCCGCCCTCCCTTGGAGAAGTGTAGAGCGAGCTTGCCAAAATGCATTTGCTTGCCAAATTGTTTTGAAGCATAACAAAAAATATGGGTTTTTGGCCAAATCGGTGTTGACCGACTTTCAGATGCCCGCTCAGGTATTTGAGCACTTTTTACTGCATCCTTTTTTTCTCAAAATTGAGTATAGAATGGAATTATTTGTGCTGTACGTTAACCCAAAATTGATAGGGGCCCGGAACCGAGAATTTCCCCAGAGCCCGAATATTCTTTCTACGTCCCTGACCCCAAGTACTGTATTATTTTTTCACAAAATAGTTTCCACTACCAAAATTATATAACAAATTCATATTATGAGCTTCTTCTATACAAATGTGATATTATTTGCAATTTTTTGACGCCTTAAAACTGATAAAATAACATTTTCTACAAAAAATACATAAAGAAAGAAACAGTGTTGCCCTATTTGTTTAGCGAAAATTACAAATGTGTGCTCTGTTTAACTGCTCCTCCCAAAAATGGATGGCTAAAACAGTTTGAATGCCATTTTCAAGTAAAAAGTTAAAGCTAAATTGCTTGAAAACCTTATGCAGAGCAACAAAACAGTGTTGCCCTATTTTTTTAAAAGAGAAAATGAGCTTCTATACAAATGTGATGTTATTTGCAATTTTTGGACGCCTTAAAACTGTTTGAATAACATTTTATATAAAAAATATAAAAACAAAATAACAGTGTTGCCCAATTTGTTGAGAGAAAATTCCAAATGTCTGTTCTATTTTACTGTCCCTTCCAAGAATGGATTGCTGAAGACGGTTAAAATAACTTTTTTTATAAACAAAGAAGTCAAACTTATTTGGAAGCCGTATGTAGAGCAACAAAACAGTGTTTTCCTATTTTTGTTACGAGAAAACGAGCTTCTTCTATACAAATGTGATATTATTTACCATTTTTGGACGCCTTAAAACTGGATAAATAACATTTTCTATAAAAAATAAACAAACAAAAAAACAGTGTTGTCCTATTTGCTGAGAGAAAATTTCAAATGTCCGGTTTACTGCTCAACCCAAAATGGACGGCTAAAGACGGTTTCAATAATATTTTTTGTAAAAACATGAAGGCAAACTTGTTTTGAAGCCGTATGCAGGGGGAAAAAACAGTGTCGCCCTATTTTTTTTTTAGAGAATATTACAAATGCCTGTTCTGTTTTATGGCTCCTCCAAAAATGGACGGCTAAAGACGGTTTGAATAACATTTCTATACAAAATGAAGGAAAACTTGTTTGAAAGCCGTATGCTGAGCTACAAACCAGTGTTGCCCTATTTTTTATGAGAAAATTTCAAATGTCTGTTCTGTTTTACTGTCACTACCAAAAATTAATTACAGCAATTTATTTTAAAAAATTTCCAAACTTTTTTGGAAGCCGTATGCAGGGGAACGAAATAGTGTTGTCCCATTTTTTGTAGAGAAAATGACAAATGTCTGCTCTATTTTACTGCCTCTACCAAAAAAGAACGGCTAAAAACGGTGTGAATAACATTTTCAGTGAAAAATGGACTTATTTGGAAGCCGTATGCAGAGCAACAAAAAGGTGTTGCCCTATTTTTTTTGAGAAATATACAAATGTCTTTTCTTTTTTAATGTCGCTACCAAAAATGAAATAGTAAGTAACTTATTTAAAAAAATATCCTTGTGAAAAGCGGTTTAATCTTAAAAATACTTTGTAAGCCGCTTAAGGACCAAACGGCGCTTCATCTAATCGGATTATGTATTAATTGGAAAATAAATTCAATTGCAATGTCATTATCATTTTATCACAAATAAATAGTTAATTTTAAAGGTATTTCAAAGGACAAGGGAAAGAAGTTAATTCAAATTTAAAATGTGGAATTATTTGTCCGACTTTTAGAAATTATCTGGTTATGTCAAGAAATTCGAAAACTCTTAAATTTAAATATTGAATTAATTATTATTCGTCATATTAAAACTTTCATGAAGCACTTCTTATTTCAGTACTAGTAAAAATTTTCATTTAAATATAAAATATTATTAGAAAATAAATTTAATTAAAAAAAATGGCGGACGTAAAGTCGGGCGCGGACGACTTTAGGATACCCTATACCACTAGCTTGTAATAAAGTCCGATTTCTTCACAAAAACCAAAAAAAAAAGAATTTTTAAGCAAAAATTTTTTTTTGACCGATCGTTCCTATGGGAGCTATATGATATAGTCAGCCGATTTCAATAAAATTTGACACAGTGCTTAAATACCTTAAAAAAGATATGAATGCCAAATTTATTTCATATATCCTTACAAACAAACAAAACACATCGAATTTTGTATAAAAAACGTGTTTTTGGACCGATTGGTCCTATGGGAGCTATATGATCTAGTCAAACGATTTGGATTAAATTTAGTACAGTGCTTAGGAACTATAAAATACTCACGAATGTCAAATTTGGTCCCAATATCTTAACAAACAAACGAAACACAACAAATTTGGTTAAAAAATCGATTTTTTGGAAGATCGGTCCTATGGAGCTATATGATATAGTCAACCGATTTTGTTCAAATTTGGCACATTGCTTAAGTGGTCTAAAAAATTTCCAAACGCCAAATCTGGTTACGATATCTTTATTAAAAAAGAAATATAGCGAAGTTTTCTTTAAAAAAGTTATTTTGGCCGATCGGTCCTATGGGAGCTATATTATATAGTCAACCGATTTCGATCAAATTTGGTACAATGATTGGGAACTATAAAAAACTTTCGAATACCAAATTTGGTTACGATATCTTCATAAACAAACGAATTATTCATCTAAAACGCTTTTCTTTTTGTCGAGGTCGTCTCAAACACCCCTATGGGAGCTATATAATATAACCCCGATATCAAAAAAATAAAATAAACTTGCCTCCTATGGAATAATATGGGATCTAATGTGAAAGTTTGGTAGCTCTAGCTCTTACCATCTCTGAGATCTAGGCGTTCACACAGACAGACGGACATGGGTATATCGATTTCTGTATTCACCCTGATCATATTTTAGGTAACTTTGGGGTGTCTCCGACGTCTCCTTCTATATGTTACATACATTTTCGGCTTGCACAAACTTAATATACCCCTGGTACCATACGGTACAGGGTATAATAAACAAAAAAAAAAAAAAAACGGTGTTGCCCTATTTGCTGAGAGAAAATTACAAATGTCTGTTCCGGTTTACTGCCCTAACCAAAATGAACGGCTAAAGACGGTTTCAATAACATTTTCTGTAAAAACATTAAGGCAAACTTGTTTCGAAGCCGTATGCAGGGGAACAAAACAGTGTCGCCCTATTTTTTTTTTAGCGAAAATTAAAAATGCCTGTTCTGTTTTACGGTTCCTACCAAAAATGGACGGGTAAAGACGGTTTGAATAACATTGCTAAACAAAATGAAAGCAAACTTGTTTGAAAGACATATGCAGAGCAATAAAACAGTGTTGTCCAATTTTTTTTAGAGAAACTTACAAATGTCTATTCTGTTTTACTGCCACTACCAAAAATTAATTACAGCAATTTATTTTAAAAAATTTCAAAACTTGTTTGGAATCCTTATGCAGCGGATCGAAAAAGAGTTGACCTATTTTTTGTAGAGAATATTACAAATTTCTGCTCTGTTTTACTGCTCTACCAAAAATTTACGGCTAAAAACGGTTTGAATAACATTTTCTGTGAAAAATGGAGTCAAACTTGTTTGGAAAGCCGTATGCAGCGCAACAAAACAGTGTTTTGTTGCGCTGCATACGGTTTGTTGTTTTTTTTTTTGAGAATTATACAAATGTATGTTCTTTTTTAATGTCGCTACCAAAAATGAAATAGTAAGTAACTTATTTTAAAAAATATCCTTGTGAAAAATGTATTACGAAGCGGTTTAATCTTAAAAATACTTTGTAAGCCGCTTAAGGACCAAAAGGACGCTTCATCTAATCGGATTATGTACTACTATCCTTCAAATTAAAATTTGCCTCAAACACTTTCGAACCCAATACCTGTACAAATTTCCCACTTAATATTAAATACTTGTATCGGAAAATAATTACTCCAATTTTTTTAAATTTAATTTTGTTTCTGATGCAATGTATATATTTTATATTATATAATTGTTTCCTAAATTTTGCTTTTTAACTGAATCGTTGATCTCTAAAAATATTTAATTAACATGGAAAATAAATAAATTCAAGTGAAATGTCATTCTATCACAAATAAATAGTTCAATTTAAAACTATTTCAAAGGACAAAAAGAAGAAGTTATTTCATTTTGAAAATATGGAACTCTGTGTCCGACTTCTAGAAATGATCAGGTTATGTCAAAAAATTCAAAAACTCTTAAATCCAAATATTAAATTAACTACTATCCGTCATATTAAGATTTTTATCAAACACTTTCGAATTCAGCACCAATGAAAATTTTCCCCCTAAATATAAAATATTATTGGAAAATAAATTTAATTTGAAATCGCAAATAAATAGTTAAATGTAAAAGTATTTTAAAAGACAAGAAGAAGAAATTTATAATTCACCAGCTCAGGTACAAAAATTAAAAAACTCTAAAAACCTCTCGAAAGAAGAACAGAAATCACGTTAAGTCCAAAAGCTATCACTGAATGTTAAATTTTTCTAAAAGTCCATTGATGGGATTCAAAATCTCAGCCTAATTCTCTCATGTACTTCCTTTCTCATTTCCTATTAAAATAATCGCTATCTTTCATATTAAAATTTTCATCAAACTCTTCCGAATTCTGTACCAGTGAAAATTTCCGACTAAATAATAAATATTTGTATATAAATTTATTTGAAAATTCATTCGTTCATATCCATATTTTAGCTGTAAATATTCACAAAAAATAGTTACTTTTGAAAGTAGTTTAAAGGCCTGTGAGAAAAACCCCTTTTTTATTTTTTAGTTAAAGAAATCCCTGTCCGACTTTTAGAAATAACTAGGTCAAGTCAAAATTTAAAAAAAAAAAATTAGAAAAAAGAACAGAAATCAAGTTAAGTCAAAAAGGTTTAACTGAATGTCTAATCTTTCCATTGATCATATTCAAAATCTCAGTATTCCTATAATCCGAAGAACAATTAAAATATTTTATAGAGTTTCAGCATCTATACTCTTTATTTAATTTATTGGCAATCAACCGATACAAAAAGGTTATAATCCAATATTGAGTACAATTAAAATAATCGCTACAAATAAGATATAACTTTGTGGTAGGTAAAAAATATAAATCCAGAATGTAATCCAATAAACTTTCTTTTCCCCGTCGCAAACATTTAAACAAATCCCAACAAACTCCCTTACACTATAGAAAAAACTCTTACACCAATTTTGTCACACAGATTTCAACGCGGCGTAATAAAATAAAAGCTGTATAAAAAATGTCTACCATTAAAAAAGATTTGTTTGTTCTACTAAAAAAAAAAAATAACCCAAAAACCACACAATACAGTATTAAATTAAATGCTTAAAAACAATTCCGCGCGTAAATTTATATGTCAAGCGTACAAAATATGTGGCATACTGCGAGGCGCAGCGGAAGCAGAGACCAAAAAAAATTTAGTACAGTGTGTGCAAAAAGTATCCCTACGTTATTTCTTTATTTATTTTCGTTTAGCGCGCATAGTTTTGGTCATATTTCTGCCAACTCGACAGAACAATAAAACAAAATAAGAAATAAAAAACTTTCAGGGGCATCAATAAAACAAATTTTATATGCAAATTGCGCATGAAACGCACAAAATGGCTGCTAAAAAAAAAGAGGAAAATGTGGCAGCCAAAATGGCGCACATTAAAAGTAAATAAAAAGAGTTGGCAGCAATAAAATTCTTGAATAGTTTCGAATGAATGAAATTTTATATTGTTGAGAAATTGCAGGTGCATTTGCTGCTGGCACTTTGGCTTATGTGAAAGCCAGTTTGAAATGCAATAAATGCGGAAAATTGGAAATGTTATGTAATTATGAAGTTTATAGGGCAAAGGTTGCGGGCACGTGTTGAAGGGCGTTCTTTGTAAGGTAATGAGATACTACTGAGCGTTATTAATCAAGCGCTTTTCAAAAAGCAACTTTAAAATAATTTAATTCAGAAGATAGATTCTTATAGTATAGTTATAATCATTATAATTATAAATACTCGAATATAGGAATACGAATACACAATCCATACAAATAAGTAAATAAAAAAATTATATGCATCTGTCTATGATTTTCGTTGAAATTATGTTTAAGGTACTGTTTTAACCAGTTGTGAATTTTAAGTGCTGTTTGGGATACGTTGTTTGTTTGTTGATGCCAGCAGTTAACCATAGATGGCGCCAGCGAAACAAAACGAACCAATCAATTTATTTTGAAAGCGAAAACTATGGCGGGTTAATAAAATCGTTGTGAGTTATTTTTAAAAGAAGCGAAAACGGGAAAAGTAATAAAAGTTAATTTGTCGAGTATTTTATTTGTTTAATTTAGCAAATCTAAGCGTTTATTGGCGTACGTTAAAGTTGGGCGCGGGCGACTTTGGGCTACTCTGTACCACTAGCTTGCATTAAAAGGCGGGATATTGCGTGAAAACGCTAAAAGACATTTGATTGTCAAATTAGGTTCCACCATAAACAGCCAAAAACTGAAAAATTTATATCCAAAAATGTTTTTTTTTGACCGATAGTTATCTTTACAAACAATCGAAACGCAACGAATTTTGTACAGGGTGCGCCATTTGAAATGGTCGATGGAAATATTGAACAACTTTGACAGATTTCAACCGATTGACGCCGTCGAACACATTTGGAAAGGTTATTGCACGCCCAAACAACGCGCGGAAATAGTGACAATGTTCATTAAATGTAATTGCCCGATTTTTGGGAGCGAATTTTAATGACTGATGAGGCCCATTTCACGCTATCTGGCACTGTAAATAAACAAAACTGTCGCATTGGGAAGAAAATCCTCATACTATCCATCAAACCCACTGCATGATCAGAAAGTGACTGTTTGGACCGGTGTCTGCTTCAATATTTCCATCGACCACATTCAAATGGCGCACCCTGTATAAAAGGTTTTTTTGACCGATTGGTCCTATGGGAGCAATATAATGTAGTCAAACGATTCTGTTAAAATTTTTTACAATTTTGAGACCTATAAAAAACTGCCGAATGCCAAATTTGGCATGTTTTCACAAACAAACGAATCATACTAAATTTTGTACAAAAAATAGTTTTTTGCCGATCCGTTCATATGAGAGCTAAATGATATAGTCAACCGATTTTGATTAAAATTGTTACTCTAAAAAACTTCCGAGTGCCAAATTGAGTTACGACATCTTCAAAAAGCAATGAATTATCCATCTCTATCCATCTAAAACTTTTGCGTTTATTCGAGGTTCGTCTGAAACACCCCATATGGGAGTTATATAATGTAGCCCCGATAGCAAAAAAAGATAAAAAAAAAACGTAGTCTCCTATAAAATAATAAGAGATCTAATGTGAAAGTTTGGTTACCCTAGCTCTTTCCATCTCTAAGATCTAGGCGTTTCATACGGACAGACGGACGGACAGCCGGACATGGGCATATCGACTTCTCTAGTCACCCATGATCATACTTTAGCTAACTTTGGGGCATCTCCGACGACTCCTTCTGTATGTTACATACATTTTCGACTTGCACAAACTTAATATACGCTTCGTAACCATATAATACCAGGATATAAACAGCTGATTGTTGATTATAGTTTCGATAAATCACCCATTTTGTTTCTAGAATCTAGGGGCTTGGTAATTGATGGATTTTTACCGAACATGATTTATGTAAGCTTTGGTTTAATTTCTCTTCTTATTAATGAGAAATTCTGAGATAACTTAAAATTTTTATATAGAAAATAGCATATCGGGCTTCAGATTGTACCTTTTGAAACCAATTAGACCCTTAGTGATTACGACAGAACTGAATTTTAATGGGGAATCGATTCTTTTTTAAAAAAATTTAAAGCTACATATCCGTAGAATGTGTATGCGATCTACATGTAGATTTTTGGAATCGATCGATATTTATAGACGCAGATAGAGCGATCGTGAAGCTCACACGTGCTTTGAGGAACTTAAACTTTGAGTCCAAAATGAGTCTCGGATCGCCGTTTTTCTCGGAACCATGTTTCAAGATTATCAAGAGCGTCTTAGACCTCTCATTTACAAGTTCGAAAAGCGTTATTTTTCCTCTATCATTACTGAGCAATTTGAGTACAAACAATACATTTAGAAACTAATTGTTAAATTGATAGGATTTTTAGGCAAGCTTATAATCATTTAAAAAAATGTTAAATTAAAGTAACTTTCTCTTATCGAACGTCCATATATCAGTGTGAAATTTTTTATCAATTAATTCTTATTCCGTATTTTCAGTAGAAGCTATAGAAATTTCATACTAAAATTTCAAATCGATACCAAAAAAAATTTTTAGTTTCATTGCCACTACAAGACGCTGGACGAACTCGACAATTCGATGGACGGTATGTATCTGCGAGGCAGACAAGATCCGCCATTTTTCAGACGTCATTTTGATATTTGGTTGGGATCAAAAATTTTGCAATGTATTGTACCATAAAAATCGCATTTAAATATACCCTCAAAAGTTTAGATAGTTTGTATGTCAATAGTTCGCCTTCTTATTCGGCCAAATTTGAAAGGACCTCCCGTTAAGCTCACATTAGGTATGACATTCTAAACGTTGCGAAACTGAAGACAAATTATAAATGACTTGGTCTATCTTTCAATGAGTCTCAAATTTCAGTTCCATTATCAACAAATAGTAGAGTCAATAACTTTAAGTAAATTTGTTATCAGATAATCATGCGATTTGAGCTAAGGACCCGCAATACCGTTTTGGTTCTGTATTGGAATCTCTGGGAAACAGAGAGAACAAGAATTCATTTTAGACAATTTTATACGATTTTTGAAAATAGGATTGTGTCCAACATTATATTTTGCTTTACGTGGCCATACGCATATATTGCCGCTTTGTC
Organism: Chymomyza amoena; assembly: GCA_037043745.1. Taxonomy (NCBI): domain Eukaryota; kingdom Metazoa; phylum Arthropoda; class Insecta; order Diptera; family Drosophilidae; genus Chymomyza; species Chymomyza amoena. Next base: position 17,061 of record JBAMAX010003595.1, on the reverse strand, counting down.
TCAAGCTTGGGTCATTTAGTGCTTAACATTTTTTCAATCACGTGACATGTGATCAAAGTAGGTGCGCTATTTAATATAGCTGCCATACAAACTTGTAGGATCAAGGCCTTATTGCAAGTAAATAAAACTTAATCGAGTTGCAAACATTTTGTGATCGGCGGAATGTTTTTCATTTTAATAATGAACATAGTTTTGTTTTATAAAACTAGGATGTTTTGTTCCTTCTAATAAAACGATACAGGAATTAGGTTTAGAACTGAAGTTTGTTCCAATTGCAGTACCAAAAATCAAATCAATTCAAAATAATAAAGATTCTAACTACATAAATTAGCTATTTACGTTTATTTGCACTCCCCTTATCGCTGATAATGACGTCTCTTCAGCATCTTTCAACTCTGCAATTCTTGGTTTTGTTTACAATGTGCTTCGAGATAAGCGGTTTTTATTTTTTTAAAAATTATTTCACGAATTCTAGACAATAATAAACTAGACAGATAACTATATTAGTACGAAATTTGATTAATAATAAATAATTACTTGTTCAACATGCGACGTCTAATTTTAATTTCATGGGTGGGCCCTGATAAGAATATTTCTTTACTAGACAAATCGCTGATGATTCAGGCGCTATAAAAATGTACTTAGAACAATCTATTAAATACCGGAAAAACATATAATTGAAAGTTTTGGCATTTGGGAATAAATCTTATCTTAAATAAAAAATTTTCAGTTTTGTCACAAGACAAGAAGTTCTTTTGAGAAATAAAAGAGAAGTATAGAGATTATCTATAAACGATATAATAATAATAATTAATTTCGAAACCTTGACTAAGTTGAGTCGAAGGCCCCAGTAGCTAGTGCTCGCTTAATTAATATTAAGTTTGAAGCCACTAGATCCCTAATTCCCTAAATCCGCTTGGAACTATCCTGTCGATTTAATATTCGAATTAATCATATATATTCTGATGCCTACGAATTCAGTAACATTGCCAACAAATTCTAATCCCAGTGGCTTCAGCCTTCTCCTGCATAGTGTCATGCATCCACACAGCCCATGGAACACCGATAGAAAGCAGGAGGGTCATCATCATCATTTCCTTCATCTCCCAATGGAGCCTAGGGTCCAGCAGGCGGGTAGAAAAATCCAAAATCTACGCCTACGAAAGGCCCGTTGTAATATCACTCGGACTAATCCCTGCGCCCCTAGATCCTCTTTGAACTATCCTGCCGATTTAATAATCGATGTAATCTTATTTATTCTGATTTCTGCGAATTCAGTAACATTCCCAACAAGTTAATAAATACGATTTGATATAATATAAAAATAAAAAATTACCCAGACTAACTATTTTTTCTGTCGACCCTGGGCGGAGCTTCGGATGTTTTTCAATCGAATTTTTTGTTAAAAAACTTAGGAAAATTATTTTTTTTGGGAGATAGAAATCGCTGAAACAACATCTAGTATTGGATTGTATGTATCTTTCCAAAAAAAGATAGAGTACAAAAATGGTCTTCTTTCTTTAAAAATTGTAGTCTCTTCTTTTCTGGACCAAAATATGCAATACAATTCGGGACACGACTCACTTCTCTCAAAATAGAAATAAAGATATTTAAAATTATTTATTAAAGTTACTTAACTCTGGCTGTATTTAGCTTCAAGTACTATATATTTATGTATATATGTATTGATTTTGTTTGTGTTAAATTTAGCCAAAAATCCAGCAACTTGAAGTTATAGCAAATAAAAACTGCTTCCAAATATTTGCTGTGAATAACTTGCTTTCAAATCTTTTGTGCAAATATTTGTAAAAAGTTTGTCACAATCTTATTTTAGGCAGCTTCCTTTCTGTATACAAAATGCGCCAAGCAGGTGTCAACCCTAACCCTTAAAAATTGTGGGTTGTCAGTTTGTATCAGTCGGCAAGTCACTCAGGTAACTTTGCAACCCAACACGCACATATCCTGCGCAAGGATAGGTAAGGTAAGATATGTAAAGTTGTTCAATGCTTTTAAGATACAGTCAAGCGCTGTAGCTCTTAAGATCTAGAGTCGATAAACATAACAAAAAACCAATAGATATGTGTACAGACATACGATATATAGAATTCACCCCAGCTCACGCACGGAAATTTAATTAAATTAACAAAAGAGCAAACCCCAAATGCCCTCCAGAGAGCAATATGTAGTCAAAAAATAAATTCAATACAAAAGCCAAAACCACAAGACGAAATCAATCTGTGCCATAAGGCAAACAAAATTAACCACAATTCAGGCAAGACGAAGAAAAACCATTCTAAAAAGGTAAGGAAAACCCAAAAGTAAAAAAAATTCCGCCACACAACAAACATAACTCAATAAAGGTTCAGTTCCAGCCAGCATCAATATTTGATGGATAAAAAAATATTTTGTGTAAACATCGAAAGCAGTGAGAAAATGCAGATAAGTTGAAATTGAAACAAAATGTAAACGAATTGTTTGGAATTGTATGGCGGCAGGTAACAACTCTGGATGAAAATCAGGGATTCAAATTTTTGAAAATGTTTTTGTTGTTGTTGGATGTGGTATGTGGGCTGGAAGTTTTTTAATGGCCAAGTTTTTGGTTCAGAATACGATGAGAATGCAACCCTTGAAGCTTTTGATAAAAAGAAATGTTTTCTTTGAAAATTTACAGAATAAAATACTGAAAGTAACGTAAATATAATTGAGCTTAAAATCACCAAATTTTTGTGAAAGTGAGTAAACTTGTATAAATGGAGTTTAACATAGATATTAATAAAAAAAATGTTCAGTAAGTGTTGAGAAGTTAAGGCAAAATTTAATTTCACTAAAATTTTCGTGAAATTTTGAACTAAATGAGGAGATTGTATACGTAAATCTATTTGCTCACTCTACTGTACCAAATGTACATGAATAAAATGTAGCCTTATTTGGTTGCTTGCAAAGCGCGATATTTTTGCGAAAGTGAATAAGCTTTCCGTATATATCCCCAGATCGCTATAATAAATTCCATTAATGGCATAGCTGTGTTTCGATACGTCAAGATTCAGGTAACAGCTTGGCAGGACGAATTCAGTATCCACAAGGTGTTGGGTGACAGAAATTTAGACACCCGCCAAATGACGAGGCTGCCAAACCTAAAGCTTTTTGATGAATTTGTCATAACATAACATGAACATAATTGAGCCTGATTCGATGCTTAAAATCGCAAAATTTGTATGAAACGTGAATAAATTTGTGTAAATGGATTTCAAACAATTATTAAAACAAAAGTGTTTTAGTTTGACAAATTGTAGGAATATTTAATTTCACTAAATATTAGTGAAATTTTGGACCGAATGGGGAGGCTGGTATACCTATATAAAAACTATTTGATGAACTTGTGGCAAATTACATGAATACAATTTAGCCTAATTCGATGTTAAAAATCGCAAAAATTGTTGTGAAACTGAATAAAAATTGTGTAAATGGATTTCCAATAATTATAAATAAAAAGTATTTTAGAGTGACAAATTAAAGAAAAAATTAAATTCACTAAATTTTTTGTGAAATTTTGAACCGAATGAGGAGGCTGGTATACCTGAAGCTATTTGACGAACTTCTGGATAAACTACATAAATATAATTTAGCCTATTCAATGATTAAAATCGAAAAATTTTTGTGAAAGTGAATAAATTTGTGTAAATAATTTTTAAATAATTTTTAATAAAAAGATTTTGAGTTTGGCAAATAAAAGGAAAAATTAATTTCACTAAATTTTCGTGAAATTTTGAACCCATTGAAGATGTTATTTTTAAAGCTATCCTTGCTATTTATATTCATAATGTAAAGTATATAATAAAAAAAATGTTAGTTATAAGAATTTGAGCTTCTTTATTAAGCTCAAAATATTTAAAATCGAAATTTTCCTATTAAATATTTTTTTTACAGTTTTTTCCTCTGATTTTTTAAAACTTTTAATTTCATATATTCAACTCGTTCTCCGGCTAAGACAATCTAAACTGTACATACTATTTCAAAATATCTCTAAAATAGACGTTGAAGAAATTAAAGAAATATCAAATATTTTGTTGAATCGGAAAATTAAAATAATGATATTTTTTTACGATTTGTGCAAATGTTATATTTGACTCATTTTTAAGCTAAAAAAAAATTTGATGGATAAGATTAGCAATACAAATAGGACATTCTAAAATATATTTTATTTTTGATTGAATAGTTTCTATTATGTTAGATCTAATTTAGGATAAAAAAATTCAGTATTTTGTAAATTTAATTTTTGTTTTTGATTGTTTGTATTTCACATATATGGAACCACTCCATTGAAGATACATTATAATTTTAATAAAAATTTTTAATTAATAACTTTGTTCGTAAAATAAAAAAAAAATTGTATTTCCCAATGTTTTTTAAAAATCGTTTTGGATGCAAGTCACTTATTCTAAGTATAAAAATAAAGAATTTTTTTAACTCAGCCATTTTTGGCATGGTTAAAGGGTAAGCCGGATATCCGCGTTCGAACTAGTTCGGTTGGAATTTTGTTTGCAACCCTGTTAAAAATTTAGATTTGTTTGCTTTCAAAGCAAAAGAACTAAGCTTAATCTACGGTGGTAAAAGAGAAGGGAGGAAAGAGCGCGCGAAAAGCTGGAAGTATCAGCCTGGAACAAAAAAATGTTACAGACAAAGCGGCGCGTCAATGCGCTGCACAGTGGGCTAATTGTCCTCAAAATGGTGGCCAAATTCATTAAGGTCAAAAATTTTAAATTTTGAAATATGGTAATTTCTATGTAAGCAACGTCTATTTTAATTTTTTTTGCGAACTTATCAAAAATATATTTCTTTAATTAATTCTAAAAACATTTTAAATATTTTAAAATAATTATTTTCCCCTTATGTTTGGACTAAAAATGACATATAGTTGGAATCAATTTTTTTTTTTTTTGTTCTACTAAACTGTGAAGTGTACTTTATGCAAATGAGTTAATAATAAATAATTTTTTTTTATGTAGGCTTTAATTTGTTACGTATTACAAGGGCGATATTGCTACCATATCTTACAAATCTCTCAATATCTACTTATATCAAGGATAAAAAACATGCTGCATTTTCAATTCATTTTTAAAGAAAATATACTGAGGCATATTCTAAAAAATCTCTCAAAAATTATCCTATTGCTCACGAGGTAGCATTATTGGTAGCATTATATTATTACAATATACACATATATAATTTTTTAAAAATTTAAACAAATTAAAAATTAAGTTAAAATAGCAAAAACACATTCTCTGAAAAGGATTTATTAGATATTTCATAATAATTTAGCTACTACAGAAAAAAGTTAAACTTGGACGATTTTTCAGACTCTTTATAAGACTTCGCTGAATTTCACCTACTTATTTAAGCACAGCAGCCAATATTTCTAAACAGCATCATAAAGTCTTTATTTATTCGATTAAATTTTAAAAATTTATTTTCTCTCTTGAAGATATTTTATGGTTTTGACCCATCTAAAAACTCTGGGCTGTACGTATTTTTTAGGCCATGTCGTCAAATTAAATTTGCAAAGTTGGGCCACTTATTTTTTATGCCTGTGTAATCTACTATCTGTAATATAAGTAGCTTATGCTTTATATATATGTAGCGGAAAGGTTCGTTAGTTGACAGCCTGGTCGATTTTGATGTTCCACAAATGAAAACACCAAAATTCCTGCCTACTGCGCTCCAAAATGGCTTCGAAAATGTAAATTGCCACACTTTTTGGATTCTAAGTGGAAACACATCTAAATGTAATTTTATATTGACATTTAGCTTATTCTGAATCTAATCTAATCTAATATTCGACCACAGTAGCGAGTGCCGATTTATGCGAATCAATGCTTCTTAAAATTAAGCTTTTTATTAAATAAAATATTAAAGTATTTAAAAGCTATATTTCTAACGAGCTGTCAAGACAAATCCACTTTAAAAAATCAATTTTTTAAATGAAGCTGCACTTTTTTGGCGTGCTTCATACCACTGTGCGACACACGCAATCAATCATGAACGAATTCAATTTCAGCAAAAGCGTGAATGTGTATTTGTGTGTCTCTGTGTGTGTCGTGTGTGTGTGTATAAGTTTGTTTGTTTGCTTCCTGCCATTTGCTGTTCTTGCCTATCTCACTTTCTCCCATTGCACGCGGTTTATCTCACTTTCTCCTTTGCTAGAGTTATCTATCGACTTTACGTAGCTGTAAGCTGTCCATGCTATGTTCACATTGCCGATTGGCAGCTGCTCCAGTCTGATGCGTAAAAACAAAGCTCATTAAAATTGACAAATCATGTGGAAAATGTGTAAATAGCTGCAAATAGCAATTATACATACACACATCTGTATGTATACACACACATACCAAAACAGAATTAAAAATGGCGAATAAATGGCGCAATATTTTATGCCAACAAATGATGATTTTTGTCAACATTCCCCAACTATTACGCAGCAGCTTTTTGTCAAGGTAAACGCTTGCCTTCCGTCATAACTTTGTTTGTTTGTGTGTATGTATCTGTATCTGTGTGTGTGTTCGTGTGTAACGGCACTACTTAATATCTTTAAAAGATTTCGAGTGAGCCTGAGTCTCGATACCCTTTAACAAGAACAATCAGTGGCATGCCATAAGGCTCACTCAACCGTATTTCGAGCGACCGAACAGCAATCTGTCCATGTGCCAATTAACTCGTTCAACCGAGTGTCAAACCCCAACGCTGTGTTCTAGGAAGTCCCTCAAATATCTCCTTTGTGTTGTAAGCTGGAAATGTAACATGAAAGCATTTGACCGTAGAATGCTTTAAGAGATTTTAATTGGAAAAATGAGTCCAAAACGTTGAATGAACGTTGCTGCTGTCCTGCAACAGGACGCCCCTTTGAAAGTAGTTATTTGAATGTTTTGAGGACAAATGGAAGGTAAAGGTAAAGTTTTTTTTTTTATTTTTATTTTCTATAAAAATAATTATCTTCATTTATGTATGCAAAATGTAAGTGATTCGGGTTAAGTTTCTGTGAGTTGTATACTCTTGATGAGATACTTTCTGTAGCTGTAAGAACTTCTCAAAATATTTTGTAATTGATGAGGGTAAATCACTTAACGTTTTGAAATCTTTAAAGCTATCTATTAAAGTATCTCAATGAGCGGCGTCGGAAACATTACTGATTCCATTCGATCATTACATAATTTTGCTCAAAAAAAGCAGACATTTTTGTACAGCATTAATTAATTTTTGTTTTAAGTTTAATATGCTCAGATTCAGATTTTTTAGGAAAAATTATTAAAATTTATCAAATCGAGATAATCTAAAAGATTTCTGTAGAATAGCAGAAAAGTACATAAAAACAAACCTTTTTTCGTGATTTATTCCAAATAGAAACTTCCTTAGAAATATTGTTAATCATTTTTTTCAATTGATATTGAAATCGTAATGACAAAATCTGGGCTATTACTGGATTAAAAGTTAAGCTATAAAAATATAAAAAGCATTGTAACAGTTTTGGGTGGCGCCTATGGTCAAGTATGAATTGAAGGAAATAAAAGTTAGGTAAAAAATGTAAAAAGCATTTTAAAATTTTTAGGGTGGCCCTATGCTGCTGTGGGAGTAGAAGGAAATGATGTTGATGTTTTGTAGCGACATATTTGCTCCGAAAGAGGGACATACCTTCATCTCTAGATGGTACAACAGTCAGCATAAGAGCTGTAAAGGGTTGTCCACAAGGAGGTGTGCTATCTCCCCTGCTATGGTCTCTCGTAATCGATGAACTTTTAACTAAGCTGACAGAGCTTGGTTATAAAGACATTGGGTATGCAGATGACCTGGCTATCATAGTGACGGTTAAATACCATAGCACTATCAGAGAGATGATGGATAATACTCTACAAATTACCCTAAACTGGTGCTAAGCCCTCATCAACCCCCAGAAAGCTGTAATGGTTCCCTTTAAGAAGAGATACAGCATGGAGCTTTAGAACCGTGATATAAATAACACTGTAGGTGGAGTATTCAGACCAGGTCAAATATTTAGGTGTGGCTCTAGACAAACGACTCAGCTGGAACTACAACTTAGAACTATCACTATGGTGCATCGACAGGGTGCCTCCAACCTGTCTACATCTCCTGCGCCGTTTTGTGGGATTGGTTGGTCCACATTCAAGACCATGGTAAACAAATGGGCTGCAGGAGAATATAGGAGATACTGATTCTCCTTACCGAGGCTACGTCAAGCAAAAGTGCTTGTCAAACCACTGGATACGATCAAGACGAAAGGTTTTGGCTGAGCGGACTTAAAACATCTGGTAGCATACCTATCTGTCCCCCACACTGTTAGATACCATCTACAGAAAATTGGCGTATCGGACTCTTGAGAGTGCAGACTCTGTCTAAAGTATGATGCCCAGCGTTGGTATTGGACAAAGCCTGTCATATGGGAAAGGAACGGATTAGTCCCTTCCATCTTAGGTCAATACCAACAAAAGACCTACTGCTATTCATTCGGAAAGCAGAAAAACATTTACTTTAATTTATGGATATGATATAAAAGACCTTTTGGTCGCAGTGCCCCACCTTGTTTTGATGACCCTTAAGGAAAAAGCCACATATTTGTTAATTTCTATTTTACCATAACTAATTTTTTATGTGAATTAAAACCGAACAATTAGTGTCAAGTGAAATCAAATCGAATTGACCAAATTGGTTCAATACGCATCATTCAAAATGAATAATTGATCAATTTTTATTTTATATTTATTGAATTTTAGGCCGATTTTGAGTTAATAATTTATGGATAAGTACATATTTTCAATAATAATTTTTGCAAAACAATTAAAAAAAATAGTTTTCACAACTCAAACGAAATTTTGACTTATGCTCAAATACAAATTTTTTGCGAGGCCCAAAAAAGGTTTTTTTTTTTTTAAATAATTCTTTGACGCCATACATTAACATCATACATCATTCAATTTAATAATATTTTTTTCTATTTTTTTTAGCATAAAGTCTTTGGTTTTAACTTCAGGAAAATTCGAAGGCTAAAAACTGGAGACTAAAAACAACTTTAAAAAACAAAACCGGTATGTATATGTACTTATATATGATGAGATAGGACTTGAAAAATGTTAAATTTTTTGAATGTTGCCCAAGTTTTCCTGGAAATTGTTTTTTACTATTTAAGCTAAAGACCTTCCCTGTGAAAAATTCAAACTTGACACGGGTCCTGTATTTTATGAAACCCCACCCAATATAGAAAGTGTTCTTATTAAGAAAATTACAGAGTATAGCATAGTCGGGAAGCACCAGCCCTACTGCGGATGTAGGTGCAAAGCACGCAAAAGGGCGAAGCCCCTGCATTCTTTTATGAGCAAGTTTAAAGCAAAGGAATTTCTAATTCCAAACCGAAAATCGCGCTAAATCGACGTGATAATTGCATGAGATAACTAAAAGTTTAATTAAAATGTCATGACACTCTCTAAAGGTTGTAAAAGGCTATTATTATGTACATACTAAAAAGTTTAAATAAAACTTTAGATAGGAAGTTTTCTTTAACAAAGGAAACAACCAAATGCTATAAACTCATATTAAATTGACAATTTAAGAAAAATGAAACCCAGTAAAAGTCAAATCAAGATTTTAGGCAAATTTTTGCGGAACTTTGTAACACAAGTACATAAAAGACTGTATTACATTTATTTGGTTAAACTACATAACAAAAAAGAACGCAAAACATTGAGGCCTGCAGGAATTTTTTTTTGTCAAGTGGATTTATTTTTCGTACATCAACAAAGCAAATACTTGTGTATCATATTACATGATACACATATACACCATCTAAAGGTTAAGCTGACATATCGATGTATCTTCTAGCCGAAAAAAAAAAATTCTTTCAAACTTGGCATGTACGCATTTCGGTCTTACGCATTTCTCACTTGCTCTGTGTAATCCATACCAATTGCTTTTGAGGCTTTAATATTATTGGCATATATCTAACACTCTTGGAGTACCCCCAACACCTATTTTCAACATTCCTCTCGGCTTTTACCCTTAGTCAACTTGTGTAAAAAGCTTTTCATTGTATTTCTTTTGCGCTTCGACTACTTTTTTGACGTCCTGCTGCGCTTCCTTTTTCCTTTTTTTTAAATTTGCTTGCTCTTTGAGCTTTTTTTTTTTTGTATAAGTGCTTCTTGGACGTTCACTTTGGGTTTTCTTTTTTCTGTTTTCTATTTTGTTTTAATTTTCTGATTTTCTTTTTGGCACTTCACACAGCTTTTGGCTTGTCCAGAGGAACTTAATTCTAAAGCAGACAGACAAATCCCCGCACAGACGACGCGTGTGTCTTAACTTGATACAGAACTCGATTTTAATTACGTTTATTTTGGCCAAGCAAACAACAAACATACCAAATGAAAACAAAAACAAAAACAGGCTAAATAAAATAAAATTTGGGCTCATGATTGATTGCCTATTATGCGGCTTTTGTGGTTGCCACTTGGCCCCCCCCAAACACTCTAAGCCAAGTCAAGTGTTTGCTGCTGGTTCGAGGGCGGTTCAGTTAAATGTTTTGTAAAATGCAAATGGCGGGTTTTGGTTCCAGCAGAGAAAAAAAGTCGCTTCAAATTATAGTCAATTATATAGCGGCATCAACTGTTGTTTATATGGCTATTTAGACGCTTCACTGCAACGCCTAATGGCAGCCAATTGTGGCTCTAATTAGCGGTAAATGTATTTTTTTGGTTCTCTCCCAATTATATTTTGCGTAACATTTGAAAAGTGTTTTACCAAATTGTGTTGGTTTAATTAGGCATATATCCTTTCATTCGATAATTTTTTTGGGAATTCATTGAAAAGATACAAAAAATAGAAAAATAATTCCATTAAATTCGAGCGAAATAAGAATAGCCACAAGAAATTTGATATTATTGTGCGACCTTAACTTTACTTATATATTATGACGTATAGAGATCGATGCGATAAAAGTTTCTATCAAATCCCATTCCCACCATATCTCGTGACTTCATAGCAAAGTCTTTACATTCTTAAAGAATTATACAAAGATCTTAAAACCGATTATTAAAATAATTTCCTTGACTTGACTATATTCGTCAGTTGCCCCTAATAGGAGTATTGGGATTTATTTTAATAACTTTTCGAAGAAAACCTACAGTATTTAGCCGAATCCAACCGACGGTGTCTTGAATACATAGGTTAGGTTAGGTTAGGTTACACTGGCCGGCCACAACAGAGTGCAGCCTAGCATAGACCTTTTGGTCCTTAGCTGTGCCAGATTCGAGGTTATTACGCAAAGTGATGGTCAGTTAAAAATTTTACTTTTTAGCGAAATTAAGTATCCGCCCAACTTGTAGCCTGGCCACCTCTTCTTCTTCCGACAAACGCTGGTTCTCCTAGGGTGGTCAGACGATGTCTAGAGATGGCTGGGCATTCGCAGAGTACGTGTGCTAGGGTCTCAGGGACTTCCGGATCCCTGCAGATCCTGCATGATTCGCTTGCCGTTAGTCCCATCCTATGCGCATGCTTCGCTAAGAGGCAGTGTCCTGTTAGCACACCCGTGATGGTCCTGCATTCAGTGCGTGAGAGTTTCATTATAAAGTCTTGAATACATAGAGACTTGAAAAATTAGCCGGAAAGTAGATCTTACGTTGTTACTAATTAATTAACTTATTAATTGTATGAATTAAATTAGTTTCTTTCAACCAATTATCTTAATTTATATCACAACCTCACAAATGGAAAGCCGGCTTTCTGACCAAGGAGTTATCTGACGTTCAAAAATTTCAGCACATCTGTTCTCGAGAATAAGCAAAAAAAAACCCGGTTTATTGAGCAAAGTTAAAACTGTCGGCGGTTTTCGCTAGATGTCTTAAGTGAGCCATATCTCAAGATGTATACCAAATATTTCAATTTCTTTCATAACCGCACAAGCAGAAAGCCAACTTTCCGATCCAGGGGTTATCCGAAGTCCCGGCGGCTTTCCCTAGATGTCTTTAGTGAGCCATATCTCACGTTGTATACCAATTATTCTAACTTCTATCGTAACCGTATAAACAGAAAGCCGACTTTCCGATCAAGGGGTTAAAAATTCCTACACGTCAATTTTCTAAAATAACCAACAAAAAAATCAGATTTTTTGAATAAAGTAAAACATATCCTAGTCTTTAGGGAGTCACTACTCACGATGTAGGTTAGGTTAGGTTATATAGGCAACTCAAATAGTGACTGAGATCATCCAGAGACTACGAGGTCCATTGTGTTGCCTAATTAAAAGAAGGAGAGGAAGGGAATTGCAGAAAGGCAGGGAATGGGGAGGAGGTTCAAAAACTGTAGGATATCCCTAATCGCCTAAGTTTCTCCTGTTGCAGAACCATTTTGAGTATTCGAAGAAAGCAGCCAGATCTGCTATGGGCACGAAGCTAAACTACCCAGATCGTCAAAGAAAGTTTCACCCAAAAACTAGGCTCGTCTTCTATGAAGCGCCGGACAGTCACATAACAAGTGTTGGATGCTTTCTGTCTCTTCCTTATCATCGAAGCTGCGGTAGAAATCGTGATGGGGAACGTGCAACCTCTCAGTCATATTGTCTATGGTGCTTACCCCCACCCTAGTCTTGTTTTTATGGAAGCGCAGGAGCTCAGATTTTCGCTTTGAATCATATCTTAACCAGAGTGCTTGGAAGGTGCGACAACCGGGCACTATGTCCCATTCTCTTTCCGCCAGAGCTCTAGCCGTCACCTTGATTTGCGATACGACGACCTGCAAATGTCTTTCTATGTCCGTAACCGCAAGGTTAGCTGCTGGCGTTAGCCCGTTCCTGGCGCACTCTTCCGTCACCTCGTGGTAGCTCATTTTCCGACATTGACAGGTCGGTAAAATGAAGCACGCCCTTTACGTTGCCCAGCTCCTCATCCACTCCACCCTGTCGTTTGAGTGAATCTTCGCTTTGCGCTGTGTGCAATGTGAGGGTCAAGCGATCCACCCCCAGGTTGGTTTCGCTGCAGTCGCTGGATGTATGCGCCGTGGCGCCTGCTTTCTCAACCCTATCCGCCGCCGGTACTGGGTCTCCGGCTCTTTCTTGTCCTCCATAATCGCTGGGATTGCTTTTTATATCTTTTATATCAACCATGATTGGGAGATGCAACAACCGGACACCATGTCTCGTTCACTTTACGCCAGAGTTCTAGCTGTCTCCCAGATTTGTGATGCGACGTCCCTCAGCATAGCACATTCCATCAGTACGCCTTACTATCCCATCATATGCATACAAGACTAGGTGCTCATCTACACTATTTCACAATATTAGGAATATTATCCATAATGCATCTCTGTCTAAGCTGCGGCGTAATCTCACTCAGAATAGAATCAATATTATAAACCACTGCCAATCTATCCACATCTCAAACACATCCCAAAGCTGCTCAAATATAAAGCACTTCCCAAAACTTATCAAAATCCATTATGTAGCATTAGACTTCTTTCTGCTCTGTTTGCATTGAAAAATAAATACATTTTTCTATCGTATTTTTCACTATTTTTACATACTTTTCGAAATATTTTAAATTCTACTAAACACGCCACAAAAATAAAGAAAAACAAACTCGATTTATTGAATTGTTTTATTTGGTATTTCAAAGCTCTACCAAACTTTACGTTTATTGTAATGAGCAGCATGCTCCTAAATGTACTTTTGAAGTTCATAATCCACATAATCCTTAGTAAGCATAGTAGAGCAATTTGTGGAATTTGTTTTGCCCTAATTTCAACGTAGCTACATAATATAGGGTGTTTCTATGACAACAACCGAACTTTAACAGATGTTAACTTTAATTTCAAAGCAAATGTTTTGCTGAACTGACGTATACGTAATATATGAAATACAAATTAAGTTTACGCCAGATTGGCCAGATTGGCATACAATTTTGTAGAGACTTTTGCATTCTATCCTTTATTTCATAAAAAATATTTGTATATGGTGGCGTATACGTAATATAAAATTGAAAAATTACGTATACGCAAAATTGACCAGATATGTAAAAAATTTTGAGCAAATGTTTTGAATTCTATCTTGAACAAATTTAACGAGTTTCAACGTAATATAAAAATGAAAATGAAATACGTCTTCGCAAAGTAGACAGATCCTTTTCTAAGAAGTGCAGCTCAATCACCTAATAGATGAGACGAAGAGAGAAAGAGACAACACAAAGTCACTTAAAATATGGTCAGGGTATCTAGAGAAGACGATATACTCAGGTCTGTCTGTACTTCCGTATGAAGTGCAGAATAGTCACCTGGTAGATAAGACTAAGGACGAAGGGGTTAGACTCCAGAATCGCTCAAAAAATATAATCAGAGTAGTCAGAGAAGTCGATTTTCTTAGGTCCTTATGTATGTTACTTCCGTATGAAGTGCAGGAGAGTAACCTAGTAGATGAGACAAAGGGAGAGGAAGACCAATCATAATCACTTAAAATATGATCAGGGTATCTAGAGAAGCCGATATACTCAGGCCTTTCTGTGCTTTCGTTTGTGGGAATATTTTCGGCGAAAATAAGGGAAGCGGGCCACTTTTTTGGCGACCTTCTCCGATTTTGATGATTTTTACACAGTTGGTAGAGCTGCTAGCCATTAGAAACCACGCCCAATTTTATGGGAAAATTCCGATTATTTATGGAGCTATCGATAACTGAATATCAGTTTTTTCATTTTTGGACTATTATTTGATAAGCCATATCTTCCAAACGAATAAAGATACGAATCATCAAAATTGGAGAAAGTCGCCAAAAAAGTGGCCCGCTTCACTTATTTTCGCCGTTTGCATTCCATCTTTATCAAATTTAACGAGTTTCAGCGCTGTAGAAACAATAATAGAATTTCTGCCAAAAATTTGGGAAGTTTTGCAATGGCTTACTTGAAAAATATCACAATTAATAAGAGTAAATTAGCAAATAACTCGTAAGCAATTTCACGCCCAAGATCAGCCTCTATCACGTATCCAAGTCGGCTTTTTAGCATTCACAAATACATCAATCAACACCATATCTTAAACTTTTTCTGTTCAAATCTCAAGTTCAGATACGCTCAACGCGACACCCTCTTTGCGTTTGTATACATTCAAACTACCCCTAATTTGGTGAGCACATCCCAATGGCGGCAATCTTAACAACCTTTGCACCTAGCTGGCAATTAATTTGGAGCCAACACTTGAACAGCTTGAAAGACAAGCAGGCAATTGCTAGGTGGATAAACAAAATGGTCGTTAAATCAATGCCACATGTTAAATATCGTGGGAAAAGTACAAATACAACGCGCACACAAACACACAAACATAAAAGATAAACACTAGCTAGCGGAAACACAGATACACAAACAGATAGACGCACAGATACACAGATACACACGCACACATGCATGCATAGAGTTGGTAAATTTGCACAGCGCTTGGCAGCAGCAGCAACAACAACGACAACACGAACGACAACAACTACAACAATATAATAAACATTGCTGTTTTAGTTCTTCAAATTGTTGTTGTGTTGGTGTTTTTTTTTTTTTGCTGCTGCTGTTTTTAGGGTCATAAAAGATAAAAATACTTTGCAACACTGCTTGAGCGCACAAAGGCAAAGCCAAAGCCAGAGTGGCAAACGAAAAAATGCTAACGCTGACGTTGACGTCGCCGTCGCTGTCGACTGCGCGCTGCCATAAAGTATGCAATATTTATTTTGTATAAAACGCGTGCCAAGCATTACAACACCGGAAGCCATTAAAAAGGCAACATAACAAAGCAGCCGTAACACAGTAACTACAGTCAGTCACAAAAGACGACAGCAAAGCATCCACTCCAAGGCTAAGAAGTTTACATGCTCTTTAACAGTGCTCTAAGCCATCGGAATTTTGTGTGAACTTTGGCAACACAAGTTCAAATCTGTTCTGTTGTTGTTGGTTGCCAGGGCTTAGGCTTATAAACCGCTTGGAGCAGGCTTCACTCTTGGTTGAAGCCGACTATTTACAAAGGTCTCATGGAGACGCCGCCACGTTGCTCTTTGTTCCAAAAATTGTTAACTTTTGTACCTTGTGCGTGAATTTACATAAAGGTTGCTCGTATGATTTTTTTTCCTTTGCAACACTTATTGCTGATTGAGTCCAAAGCAGGCCAAAAGTTGGCTAAAATATGTGCACTTTATGAAAAAATTTGTTCATGAATAAATTTACTAAAAAAAATATTAAAAGCTGACAAAAGAAAACTTTGAATATTGCCTCAGCTAAAAACTGTTTTCTTTTGGAATTTTTTATAAATTAGTTTTTTATTTTATTTGGAAAGAAGCTTTTACTTTTTTTCAAGACTAGTTGACAAAAATATATTTTTTAAATTACAAAACTAAATAAAAGCTAAAAATAATATATTAAAAATATAAAAAATCATTTTTTTGGGTTTTTTTATGAAAATTTTTCTAAAAAACGTTAAAAGCTGGCAAAAGAAAATGTTAAATGTTATGCAACATTAGCTTAGCTCTTCTTTTTTTAAACCTTCTTTTTAAATTTGTTGTTATTGTATTTGGAATAAAGCTTTTACTATAATAAATACTAGAAGGCAAAAAATATTTTTTAAAAACAAAAACTAAATAAACGCTAAAAATATTTGATTTAAAAAAAAACATTTTTTCATAAAAAATGTGTTGCTCAAATTCAATATTATTTATTTAATTAAACAAAAATAAACAAAGAAGTTTATTTATAAAAAACTAGTGAGCCCGGCCCCTCCCCAAACTTTTTGAATACTCTTAAAATGAAGAAACATCGTAAGATTCTCTAGTTAGTTAAAAATATAAGATTTTTAGATTAGTTTGCAGCTCGATTCAGACTTGCCCCATTATTAGTCGAATGTCGCGCTTCACGGGTCTGTCTTAACCGAATTCTTTCACGTTCATTGCGATCTTCACGTTTCTGGGCAGTACAATTAGATTGATAATTATTTTGATTCGTTTCATTCCTTCCAATTGAAACACATCATGCATTGATCAATTAGGAGAAGCCATTG